>JAUZSX010000019.1:2126560-2159155 GCA_034780655.1 Idiosepius hallami | reverse complement strand
CAATCATCACGCTCTGATAACAAACTCAAATTAAAAAAGTACTAAAATGAAAAAAGTTGGTATAATAATATATAGATAATAATAATAATATCAAAGTTTAAAAAATAAAAAATAAAATATTCTGGGGTTGTTTCTTTTAGTAAAAAAAACAAACAAAAAAAAACAAACTCTGAACCAAATTAGATTTTATCTATCTCAGGTAATATAACTTACTCATCCTTACCACAAGTGTTTTAAATTTATTTATCACCATTCGTACTGATGGACTCACTCTCTATGTCTTTTCTGCTACTGACTCACACCTGGATATAATAAATGCTGCTACATACTATTAAACAGTAGAAGACACTTAAACAAGCATGCATTTCTCAAACAGAACTCAGCTCTCCTAAACTGCTTAAGGCAAATAGAATATAATAACTAAATCACAAACCATTAGATGTAATAATCTGTGAAAATGTGTCTGTATTGGAACCAACTAACATATAAAAAGCATTCAATAGAAACTTTGTGTGTAATGAATCAACAAAAACAGTTTAAATAATTAAGCTATTTCAAGTCTTTGGCTTTCACAATCTATAAACAAAATAGTGTTTATAATTAATATACAGCCTGAAATGACATGGAGACACAAGCTGAGTTTCCTTGATGTTCAATCCTTTAAACCCTAAAGAGCTAATATATCAGCCCTCGCAACCTAAGGCAAAAGACGCACACAAAGATATTTCAGCTTTAATCTTAGGACCCTGACTAAGCAAAATTACCAAATAGTCACTCAGATACACTCTATTAAAGCACCATATTTGGTTAGCAATGTCGGTTTGTCTTTTCTCGCCTTAGGTCACTTGGGCCAATCTATAAGCCCTTTAGATTCAAAAGGGTTAATTATTAAATAAAAGACCTCTTTATTGATAGATACTTTAAAAAGAAAGATCTGGATAAATTGCCTAGTACTTCAATATTTTTGGATACTGTACTATTCCTAAAAGTTTTATATATTTTAAGACAGTTTAACCCATTGGATCCTAACTTATTAAATTTACCAAGTAGTCACTCAGAGCCATTATAGTAGGAGATTAGGATCAAAATGTTGGTGCCAGTTAGGGTCAAAAGGGTTAAGTCTTACAAAATCTATCAATCCTTTTTTTTTTAGGTTCTATTTATAAATGTTAATGAGGGAATGTGCTTGGTTTTCTAAAGTATTGTGGATGACAAAATAACATAGCCTGAATGCTGAACGTGTATTAGTTAAAGATGCCGACAGGGCAGAGGATCAACGCATGACCCACGCCCAACAGAAGCGCGAGAGGAGGAAGGAGAGAGCTGCTGGCACACAGCCTGCCGATCCTGCCTTCACGTGTCCTGAGTGTGGAAGAGTCTGCCGGGCCCGGATTGGCCTCATTAGCCATCTCAGGACCCACCGACCCCCGACACCGAACTGATCGATACCCTGGTCATCGTCGGCTACGACGGACGAGCATGAGTTAAAGATGTGTAAATTATCCAGATTAATCCTTTACTTGCACATTGTCATTCTATTTGGTCAGACACTTTCATTTCTGTTAATATTTTTTTCTCTACTATTATACTAATAATATGAGAAACCAGATATATTTAGTTTCTAATTGATTTGGTACTGATACTCAAAATAATTTAATATTTAAGCTATTTCTCCAACAAACATTAGGAAATATGTTATGACTCCTAACTGAATAGACAGCCCCCCCCAAAAAAAAATTAAATGTCTTATTCCTATACGATTTTCTCACACTTATTTTGAAGAGTGTTGCACAAAGACAACATAGTAGTTCCATCAGATCAGCGTGTCAAATGGCTTTGAAATCACTTGTTGATTAACAATAGCAGTGTTCTTATGGCAGGTCGCATACTCATCTGTGTCAAGAGTTAACACCAATAGTCAGAATTAAAGAAAAAACAAAGTACATGTATGTAATTGAATGTGAATTGTAATTTGTTTCGAGAAGACTTGAAATAATATATGCGATAGAAATTTACTAAAAGCAAAGCATAGCCTCTATTATGAGCAAAGCTTAATAAAAGAAAAAAAAAAAGTTATATATAAGTAGCCTAAATATAACTTGGTTTAGGGTTTAATAGCATATCAAATTTTTAACTCAATCACGTGAATAATGATCTGATAAACATCTTTCTTCAACACATACTTCAAACATTTGTTGCACAATTTACATCTAACCCACAGCTGGAGAGAACAAGGTGATTTTTTTTTTTTTTTTAACACTTACTTGAACAGAAATTTGAATTTTACAAAAATGTCCAGAGCCTAACCCAGACCCATCTAAAAATCAATAGAATAAGCACTAAGCATCATATGTAAAGTTTCAGAATTTTAATAAAAAACGGCTCATCCTTTCAAAATTATGCAAGTAGGGGTAAATAAGATAGATAAAGTTTGAAGGATCTCGCCCATAGATATCCAGGGTATTAAGTAAAATAATGTTTTCATGAAGTACAATCCAAATGTCTATACGAAAGATTAAATTCTAAGTAAGTTTCCCTAGTCTTAATACAGGAAACTCATAATTGTGAAAATTGTTAAATTCTATCATGTTAAGATCTTTTTAATCCTTCCATCTGTGGTAAAGGGTTAAATTCACAAAACAAAGGACTGGTGTTAGTTCAAGTATACCACACATAAGGAATTATATCATTTAGAAAACAAAACTAATTGGATGGGTAAAACATGAGGTTATAATTTCAACAGAACACAACATAAAATGGTTTCAAGGTTCAATGGTCATTCAATACAACCATTGTTGAAAATGTTTGTGCTATTTTATCCACAGCTAGGGGTGGATTTACTCTTTTCCCAAGAGTAGTTTTTAAAAGTAAACAAAACATTTGTAAAAAAGGTTAAGCAAGTGTAGTCAAGATTTTATTCCAATCTACTCTTAAATGTGGTCTGAAATGTTTTTTTGTTTTGTTTTTTAAACCTTGTATGCTTTTTCATGAACCTCTTGATATTATGCTTCTTTTGAAAAAGACCAAACTTAAACTATTTACATTTAATAATTTAGGTATGGGTTTAAAAAAAAAGAACCTCAAAAATGAACAATAACAAGAAAACATTAGAAATCATTAATATTACTTTTCAGAACAAAAGATACTTTTATTCAGTGTTTTATCTGGTGTAATCTGTCTTTTGAAGGTCTAGGGTTCACTCCTTATTGCAGGGAATAGCAACTTTAGAGTTTTACATAAGCTAACACTTTCTAAATCATGACTGAATAACAATCTTCCATTATTATTTAAATGAAAATTAAAATTCTAGATTGCAGATTTTGAACAGATGAGTTCCCAAATGCAATACATAGAACTAAAGGTTATATTGTCCAAAACATTGATATGGCAATGAAAATAAGATTTTTTTTAATGCCCCAAAATCCTGATTGGTTTTGAATTGGTGTTTGTTTAAATATGAAAAGGGGAAGTCAAAAAACTAATAAATTGGTAGTTACTAAGTTTTAACATAAAAACATTTATTGCTTTGAAATCATTTTTTTTTCATTTGAAAATTACAAAAAAAAAATAAAATAAAGAAAACAATCTTTGATATTCTATGCAAACAAAAGTCTCATTGAAGAAAAAAAAAGATTTTAAAAGTTCAAATCTTTCTAAAATCAAGTCTTAATTCAAAACAGCAACAGGACGGCTCTCTAGAGCCATTCAAACTAATAATCATCAAATGTTTGCTAAATTTAAAAATTGGTTTCCACAAAAAAAAGTGCATAATTACCCGTTGACCAAATAAGTGTAAAACCAATGCTAGAATATCATGTGCTAGTGTAACAAGCAAACAGCCAGGAGGCAGAGGTAGGCAAAATATAAATGCAAAATATTTGCAGCAGTTTAGACATTTTTCTCCCATTTAAGAAATCATTTATTTTAAAGACTTGATAAAAAAAATTGAAACTTTTATAAAATTGATTCTTTTATTCTTTCTTAATATATTCCTTATTTGAAAATTTATGTATGTATATTTATGTCAGCACATTTATAACCTTTTCTAGTTTGCAAATTAACATTAAGAAGAAACAAATTTTTAGAAATTTACGTAGTAATACAATCAAATATCTAGGACACAGCAAGGAGTAAGGAAAATAATTGAATGAACATATAATGTCATTATTTCCTATTCCACTGGCCTGGCTCACTCTTCCAATTTCCCAACAAAAGTTTAGACATGATCAAAGTAATATTCTAGAAAAAGATTGTACAAAAATAACAAGACAATTACCACAATCTTTGAACAATTTGACCAACATATTCACGAGGTTAACTCTTGAAATGTGGGTGGAGTTTGGAGGGTTACATCAAAAGAGGTTAAAAAGGAATAATTAGAAAGATTTATTCACAAAATATGAGGTGTACACTTTCAACTCACTTCAGTCATAACATCAAGTTCACAGATGGAAAGAAAGTAAAATTAGATTTAAAATTGTTTTTTTTTTTGTTTTTGTTTCCTCTTAAATATTACAAAAACCAGCATTAGAAAAGTCCTTTAAGAATGAAATGAAACAAGTTGTCAGTAAGATGAATGATTAGTGAGCTCTCCAGGACTGCTGGTGTAAAGTTGATGTGTGGTAGTAGTGATGGCAGATGGTGTTGCCTTCTTGACAGGATCAATGGCTTCCAGCCTTGTTAGACAAACAAGTGAATAGTCCTCTTTAACGAGAGGTTATAATTCATCAGAATGATGGGAAACCTGATAGGATGAAAATAAATAGAATACAATGTAAATTAAAAGATCTATATGTATATATTTAAAAAAAAAACAATCAGATACCAGCTCACATTGTCTGCCTGCCTTTGTGTGTTTCTGTGTGCCTGTACAAGTCCTTTAATAACGGAGAATGTAAATAGCAGTTAGTGGAATAAAAAGCTGCTAATAATAATTACACACCATGCTGCATCGATTAAAAATTGGGAATAAGGATTGTTAAAAAAAAAAAAAAAAAATTGCATTGGACTAATAAAAAAAAAAGCTATTTTCCCAAAACTTAATTCTCTATAAGAAAAACTAATGTTGCAGAATGTCATAGGAATAGAGTTTTAAAAATTTCATTAAAAAATACATCATCGAGAAAGTCACTGTGCATTTTTCTTTTAGCATTTCTTAAACATTTCATCTTTCAATCATATCTGGTTTAAATAACGAAAGAGCACATTTCATATAAAAATAAGGCTTAACTTACAGTCATTTCATGAAGAATCATAGTTCCATAGAAAAATCACCCCTTTAGATATTAATTTAGTGGCATATCAACTCATATAGGTTATTCAATAAATTTTTTATCTTGTACAAGATTTGTGTTAGTTTCTAGAGTTTTAATAGTTTCATTTTTGTTTGTTTTATTCATTTACAATAGAAATCTAATACTTTAAAACTTCTATTATATTGGTCTATTATCACTTTTGACCAAGTAAAATGCTTATATTTACTATTTAATTAATTTAGTATTTTCCTAATTTCACTATACATCCATAGTCTCAGTTATTGACAGTGTAAACATATGCTAAAAACCACAGCATAAAACGATGGTTAATAAATAGCAATTCAATGTTTTAAATATAAATTTATACATTATTTGAAATTATAACTTTTCGTAATTTAAATGAACAATATTATTTTCATTTTAATAATTGGGTCTTTCTCTCTCATAATTTTTTTTTAACAATATAAACTCAGAAATGTTCTAATATTTTAACAACAGTCAACATATAGATTTAGTCATTTGGGATCCTCCACTACTTTGGAGTTCTGTAGGAATTTTATTTTATTTTTTTTTTATAAATATGTTTATTGTTAGAGATTGTAAGAAACTTTCAAAAAGTAAATATTACTCATAAGGGGGCTTAGAAATTTAATATTAAAATGCTTATGTACCAAATCTATATATTGAACTGTTTTTGATATTTGCCTTTCACAAGAAACATTTTCTTTATTAGGGAAGAAATCTGAAATGTAGAAATGATTGAAACATGCACAGTGACCTTCAAAAGACTATTTTGTTTTTTAAATTTTGAATCTGATTTTTATGAACAAGTAGTTTTCATTGTTTGAATCCCCCCTTCATAATTATGGGTAATCAAGATTAAACAACTTTTTAAATAACTATGCATTTACCATCTATAAGCCTACCTCCCCCCTCTCTAACCAAAGAAGTTTTGCATTGCAAGAAATTTTTCAAAAATTAGTTAATATAACTTATAGAAACTTTTGGGTTTTTTTAGCATAGAAAATATTTTTTTTGATAATGACAGGTAATGAATAACTAAGAGAATTTCTCTCCCCACCTCTACCTATTTACATGCTAAATATTTGCCTAAAATTGTCCCAATGCACAAAAAATTCAAAGACATACAAATCATACAACTGCACACACAGAGGCAAAAGCAGCAACACAAGAACTGGAAAAATTCAAAGTTTACATTAGGTATCAAAATCATGCTGATTATCATTATTATACACCATGCATTTAATATAATATACCATGCCTAAAGTGGAAGGGTAGAATGGAACAGCAAAGTTTTGTATGGCTGGGGAAAAACAATTATATTACAGCATTCAAGTTTAAAATAACTGACAAATTTTCACAATTTTTTTTATAGTATTTTATATCATTGAGAAAAAAAATTTTGTATGGATATATTTTGATAATAGATGTAAATCATTTATCTTATTTGCTTGTTGATTTCAACATAATATACGAGCACATGGTAATACCAAGATCTACAAATACTTAAAACAAAAAATAAGAAAATTGTAGGGATGCTTAAAGTGGTAAGTAAAATAAATTTTTTAATATATATTTTTTTTTTAATAACTTTACTTCTACAATATTCATATTGAGAATAAATGGCTTATATTCTAAAACTATACTATGTTCACTTAATCACAAAGAAAAATCTGAAGATTTTCTGTATATAGATTTTTCTAAATCTTAATTCTTCACAGAAATTACTTAAAGGTAGCAAAAAAAAAACAAGGAGGGGGGGTAAATATCAAAAGAATAGGAAAGTGGGAGAAAAATAACACTTCATTCACAAACCTTTTCTTTTTCATCTTCTGTCTCATCTTCCTCAGCTTTTTCTTTTTCTTCCTTCTCTTCTTCCTCCTCCTCAACTTCAGGTTCTTCTTCAACCTAAATAAATAAAAGATGAAAAAATAATGAAAAATTAAGTAAAAAGCAGAGGTTGTTTTACAAAATTAATCACTATTCAGAACTGGTATCGACTAGATAGGGATTCAAACCTTTTAGAGATAATTAATCTCAAAACCAACATAACAGACTTACTGGTTAGATTGGATTCCCCATAGCCCAAATAAAGATCATAATTCAAATATTAAACTAAACCAAAGTTTTTTTTTTTAATGAGATGGGGAATGAGTGTGGAGGTATAAACAATTTGACTCCTTTAGCTAACAAAACTAATTCACTTACCATTTTATCACCTTCAATATTGAGCCCACTCTTTAACATCCTTTCTACTCGGCCAGCAAAACCAACAGAATCAATAACCATATAACCAGACCTCATTGTTGCAGTCTCAAATAAAATTAAAGCCAAGTCTTTGGCAGCAGCATCAGCACTGTTGGCCTGGTGAAAGAAAGAAATTATTAAAATCAATCATATATAAATAACGTTAACAGTAATCATAAAACAATCTATTATAGTAAGAATTGGCTCTATCTAAACAAAATTTTAAGTAGGAGAGTTTGAAAAGCATAAAACGTTTGCTTAGTTTAAAATTTATTCAAATTGATTAATTCATTTGTAGAATTAAAAAAATAAGAAATGCCAGGAGTAAATGGATTCCAAAATGTTCAATAGTTTATCACACGTTAAATAGAAATCTTAAACCACATTTAAATATATAACTATGCCATACTGCTGGGTTAATCTAAGAGATGACCTAACCATAACCGGTTAAAATTTAAAAAAAAAATAAAAAATCAGCAATTCATACCATAATTAATCAAAGCTTAAATGAGAATATTTCTAGATTAAGAAACATTATACAAAATATTCACAAGAATCAAATGTATAAAATATCTTTCAGATAGAAAAACAGCAGAAGTAACATTTTTGATAGGTCTAATTCTAATTTTATTCTAATTAAAAGCAAAAACATTAATAAATAATATAATACAGATTGAGGGTTAATTGAAAGTTCA
Source organism: Idiosepius hallami (assembly GCA_034780655.1). Classification (NCBI taxonomy): domain Eukaryota; kingdom Metazoa; phylum Mollusca; class Cephalopoda; family Idiosepiidae; genus Idiosepius; species Idiosepius hallami. The sequence continues at coordinate 2,150,937 of JAUZSX010000019.1, read as the reverse complement.
ATCATAAAATAAGCTTACATCTACTTTTTCTTTCAGGACTTTAATAAATTTGTGCCTGGGGTTGATTTCCAAGGTTTTCTTTTGGTTGGCAAAATAACTAAAAAAATAAAAAAGGTAAGAAAAGTAGAAAATATAAGTTTATTAAATAAAAGAAAGATTGCAACTTGAATTGGTAAACCTTTCATCAAAATGTTATGAGAATATATGAGCGAGAGAACATGGATAGTGACTATCAAAAATAATTTATACAGAGAAACAACTCACTCTTGGGAAGGATCTTTAGCTTTGGCATAGGCTTGTGCTCTCATGATTCTTTCCATGTTGCCTGACCAACCATATTGGCCAGCAACAAGAGCACATGGAGAAGTGGACAATCTCTCAGAAATGGTAGCTTTTTCAATCTGGATAAAAAGATAAATTATTAGCATTAAACAAAAAGAAATGCATTTTTCAAATATTCAACAAATATCACATGGCTTATTATTTTTTTAAATTTAAATAAAGTTCCTTGCTTTAATTTGTTTTTTTCTTTTTTTGCAAAATCATTTAAAACTTTTTAGGCAGTGTTTTCACCAGTAAACAGGAAAACCACTTTTTAATACCCTCAAAATCTGGTAGGAGTATTTTTCAATTTAAAAAAAAAAAAATTGTATTCGAAAATTCTTAATTTTTTAATTCCCGAATTGGATGCTGAACCTGGCTAACTATTCCAAAATCTGACCAATTAAAACTCAGCTTTTCTGACAATATTCACAGCATGAATGATGGTTTTATTAAAGAGTATATTGTTATTTTTTTTCTTTAATTCTGACAAATATGCAACAATAGTAGAACGTTTAGGGGACTATTGACATTTGTCTATTTTTTCTTTCATACTAGGTTAAAGTCACAGAATGAAAACTATGTGATATCAAACTCTGGATTCACAGCCTATCGGTTTATCTTAATTTCATGTCAGAAATATAACATCTCTATACAGGTTTGAAATGTTCTAGTAAATAAATATTTGAAATCTAGAAGATATAAAAGTGTTAACATCCAACTTAATTATGCCTTTATTTTATCATTTAGCAAATGAAAGACACATGCAACCTCCATAATAGGATAACAGTTAACTACTAGATTAAACAATCAATTAGGTGGATTTCGATTTAGAGAAATGAGAAGAATAAAGAAATAAGGAATCCTGCTTCTTAGAAGAGTGTTTGTCCCAAACATAAGAGATGACAAAGTCTAAATAATCTAGCAAGCCTTATCAAGCATGCCTGATTTACATTACTAGAAATTTGTTGAACTATATCATTATAAATTATCAAGCATTATAAGTCAAAATTATGAGAACTTTAAATAATTACGTATAATCATTTGTCAAATAAGTACAGATTTTAGAATACTCAGAAAATACACTTCAATCTAGTAAATAAAGTTTAGAAAGAATATGATGCTAGTTTAAAGTGATTAACACTTATTTTTATAGTCATTGGAATCCTAATAAAATACGGCACTTCAAAATATACAGTAAACCTTGTTTAATAATGAATTAAACAAAAAGAATCAGCCAAAGATTCAATTTTATGTGTATATATTTGTTCCTTTCAAGCCTAACTGTAACAGGTTGCATAAATTGTTAACAGAAACAAAACTTAAAAATGTGATAAGAAAGGTTTTCAAAATAGTCTAACTTTCTCCAACAACTTGATAAAGATTAAGGTTATAATACAATTCTAGAGTATGAAAATAATCAGAATCATGATATAGTATGAAAATAAATTTAAATAATGATTAAAACAAATTTTATAGGGATGTCAAGATGAATAACTGGAGATGGTAAAATAATCTATGGGTTTTGAGATTTTAGTCTAAAAACATTTAATTTCATCAATTTTTTACCTGATCTTTAAGAGCATCTTCTTTCAACCATTTTAATAAGGGTTCGTATTCTTTTTCAAGTGCGTCCTTTTGCTCTTTGGCTTTATCAGAATCAGATAAAGACAAGCCCTCTTTAGCAACATTCTGGAATTTCTTGCCTTCAAATTCTGGTAAAGCTTGGATGCAATATTCATCAACAGGCTCAATTAAGTAAAGCACTTCATAACCTTTCTTCAAGAGACGCTCAACAAATGGAGAGTCTTTCACCTAAACAACAAAATAAGAGAGGGCAAAGTAGTTAAAAGAAAAATTAGCATTCCAAGATAAAAGCATTTCAAAAACTAATTTCAGTATTTGATATTGAACTAATAAAAAAATTTAATAAATTCTATACAGTTTTTAAAAGCATAAAAATGGAAACAAAGTATAATTGTAAAATTGAATTAATATCATATAGATACTGAAAAACTGGTAATTTTATTTAATTGTACTAAGATAAATATTTTTAGAAAATTAAGTAAAATAATATTTGGGGGGATTGCAACTTATTATAAGCCTGAAAATTCATTAGCATATTATAAAGAAAGCATTTTCTCATATCTTCCAAAAGGATTTTAGTTAAGAATAAATAAATAAAAAACAAACCTCTTTAAAAGAGCCGCCAGCTACAAAATAAATTGAAGTTTGTTTTTCTTTCATTCTTTCCACATATTCTGCCAAACTAGTTTGTTCACTTTCAGAGTGAGAGGAGTGGAAACGGAGCAACTTAGCCAATCGTGTTCGGTTAGAAGGATCTTCAATAACTCCAAGTTTGATACTATAGAAATAATTAAAAAAGATTTTTTAAATTTAATTTTAAAAAAACAAAAACAGAAATGTATGCAATCACATGCAAGTATTAATGATAGGATCATAGATTAGATTGTACTAAAGGCATCCAAAAACTATTTTTTATTTGTCCAAATTAGAAGTTTACATAATTTTTAAATTAGTATTTCCTATAAATAAAACATGCTAGAATATGAATTATCAATACTTCAGAGACACTGTGGATTAAATGATTATCAACTCATTAGTCTGGATGACCAGACATCTTGAACGATGAGTTTTAAGTTGTTATAGACAGAGATCTAACAGCAAATATTTTCCATTTTGAAGTGCCAGTACAGATTTCTTGAATTTTATAGGATTTTAATTGAAACTTCAATTAAATTAAGTAAATGCAGTAGAGAAAAAAGCTTACTTTGTACTATATTCTTTCCAGAAGTCTTTGAAGTCTTTTGGATCAATTTTCTTAATCATATCCAAAGTCTTACGAACTAATTTCTTTTTAATGACTTTGAGAAGCTTGTGTTGTTGTAAAGTTTCACGAGACACATTTAATGGCAAATCATCAGAATCCACCTAAAATGATAAAAAAAAAAAGTTGAATTTTTTTTTCAAGTCCTCTTAACTAATAAAGAAAAGATCTTAAAAAAAAAAAAACTTTTTTTAAAATAAAATTATACAATAAATAAACACACCCAAATAAAACAGGAAAAAAAATGATCCATTACTCACCACTCCTGTCACAAAGTTTAAATACTTGGGCATCATATTTTCAAAGTCATCTGTGATAAAAACTCTGCGGACATACATCTACAAAATGAAAAATTAGAAATAAATGAATATATGGGTATTAAAATAATCAAGAAAAACAAAATAAGCTTTGCTTGAAATATAGTATTCGATTAAAGAAAAAATAAACTTCATTTTTAAAAAGAAAATCTTTAATTAAAAAAAAGGAAATCTTAAAAAGAAAATTAATTCTTTGAATAACTAGCCACAATTTTTTATATTATTCAATAGAAGTGGTAATATTTTACAATTAAATTCTAAAATTTATATCAGGAGGCTAATAAAGAAGGCTGTCATATTTTATAATAATATAGAGGCCAGCATTAGTTAAAAAAAAAAAAAAAAATAGAAAATGTGGAAAAAAACTACAAGATCAATATTATGTTTCAGCTCCATAGCATCTTCAACAATAGAAACTGATTATATGGGTTGAAATAAATAATGTCTGTTGTATAGGTATGGAATCTGGAGTCTCTTAGAAAGAGACAGACAATACAGATTCAAATACACTTGAAGATTCAAAAGGAAAAAATTTTGAAATAAAGAATAATTATTGTTATTTAAAAAATATTGAATGAAAAGGAAAATCAAATATTGACACAAATTTATAGTTATAATTTCCATTATCTTTGATCAAAATCCTTATTTTGAAGAAGATAATTTCAATTAGGATAAGAGCTCAAAATTTGTGAACAGTAAAACTAGACTCTTAATTAGTACACATATTAAACTAATCAAAAAGAGCAAGTGTAGGAGAGAAGAAAAAAAATCAATTATACCTTAATACGGTCAGTTTTCTTTCCATAGTTGTTGAAAGTGTCGTGAGGAGAGACTTTAGGCACATATAGAATTGATTTGAAGGTTACCTCACCTTCAGCTGTGAAGTGGATCTTGGCCAGGGGACTAGAACTGTCATTACTGATAGACTTATAAAAAGCTTCATACTCATCCTCCTTGATATCCGCAGGCCTACAAATAATTTTAAACTTTTAGTTATTCATTTGAACAGCAATTCATACATTAATCTACAGCAACCAAATAACTTTTTTACAGAATGATAAAAAGATAAAAAAAAGAAACCCTTATAGATTAATAACTATTCATTGATACAAACTAAAAGAGAAACAAATAGAATTTTTTTTTTAAAACTTACTTTCTAGACCAAATGGGTTTGACACTGTTGAGGAGTTCCCAGTCCCAGGTGGTCTTTTCAACTGTTTTTGTCTTTGGCTTATCATCTTTCTCTTCTTCAACTTTACCATCTTCATCTTCTTCATCAGGTTTTTCTTCAGCTGGTTTTTCTTCCTCATCAACTGGTTCTTCAACTTTCTCAGTCTAAAAATGGATCAAGAAATTAACCATTTTATCAAAACTTTTAAAGAATTTTTTTTTTTCAATAATATTTTATTTTGAGAGGAAGCAGTGATTACTGGTGATACAGTTACGAGACTCAGCATTCCTATCTGAGGTCACAGTTAACGACCTGAAGACGCCCTGAAATGGACTAGGCCAAAACGTAGTGTAGAATAACATCAAAAAATCCAGAATTTTTTTTATCACTAAAATAAATTGATATTTAAATTTGTCATAGATTAAAAAAAAAAAAAAAAGATTCAATTTTCTTAATATTAATCTAAGAGAATTTGAGAATTATTTCAATGAGTGTTACTGGCTGTTTTGCACACAATATCTTGCAATTTCAATCAATAATTAAAGAATTTTAAAATCTATCAATTGCAGCAATAAACTTACTTGCTACAAAATTGCTACAAAATATTTTTTTTGAAATTAAAATATCTAGAATCTAAATGAAAAAAAAAATCCAGTCTTACTTTGCTGGTCCAAAGATATATGTTAAAGTTGATGAATTGACTGTATTTTTGAATCAAATCTTTCAAAGTTGTTTCTTCAAGGTAGTCATGGGCCTCTTCTTTCAAGTGCAAACTAAATCAAGAAAAACACATCTAAGTTGTTTTGTTTTTTTAGCATTGATAATTGAAATAAATGAATCATTCTATTTATACAATTCTAAAGAAAAAAAAACTTAGCAAGATAGCTCAAATTATAAACAAAATAGATTGTGTTAGTTTTTTTTTTCATTAGAATATTAGTTTTCTGATTTTTTTTTGTAATCTATTATCATGGATGTAAATATGTTAATATGTAGAAAGAGATAGCTTATATTTATAGTGCTCGATATCAGTGATAGAGCATGTATATAAGTTAAGCACTTACATTCATTTACGAATTTGTAATCAAATGTAAAATGGCTTTCTTTCAGTCTGATGACCTCGCAGACAAGAAATCGTCACCAAAGGCCATTGACTCATGTCAACACTTAATCATCTAACTGAATAAATATTAACAAAAAATACAAAAGATTAAAAATTTTAAAAATTATATATATTTCATTAAAATCGTTTACAGAAAATATTGTGTTGATTAATTCTTTTTTTTTTTAATCATCTCCCTTAATTCAATCACATAACTTGCAAATGTTTTTGTAATTTAATTAGAAATAAAAATGAGATAGAAGTGGTTGGAGGTAGTATGCACAACACAGTATTGCTGCAGAAATATTTTTTTCCTCTCTCATGGTGTCCAATCCCCCAAACAATACAACCTTACATATGTTAAGATAGAGGAGATGTTGCCAAGAAGGATAAGTATCCTATGTAGTTAGATAGTTAGTAAGAAGAGTGAGCTAACACAGGTGCAGTTTTTCTTTCTTTTCATTTAAATAGAAGAAATTACATTTGTAACTGATTAAGATTAAAACTTACCTAATAGTAGTTCCACGTGCCAGAGTATTACCCCGAGGATCTTTAGTCACATGGAAAGAATCAGAGTCAGATTCCCAGATATGTTGGTCATCATCATTATTCTTGGAAGTAACCATTACTTTGTCAGCAACTAGAATTTTTTTTTAATTAAATTTTTAATTCATTTTAACAACTGGTTTGACATGGGCAATTTTTATTATCTACATTTTAACTTAACAAAAATTCAATTATCATGTAGATCTATTAAATTTAGTTTATAGATTTAAAACACACAAAGACCAAATTTTTCTTATAAATCTCATCATATATAACAAGATGAAATAAGATTTTTTTATATGCTTTCAAAGACCAAGAGATAAACTGTTAGAATGAAATGATAACTAATTGTGGGTTGGTAACTATTTAGAAGAGTCATTTTAGTATAAAATTATGAATAAGTTGAAACCATTACACAAATTTTTGTTAATATCTGATATCTAATATAGCATTTTCAATGATGTAATATTTACGAGAAGGATCATACAAGAATTTGACTCAATATCAGATTCTCTTATTTTATGCTGACCTCATCAATAATGATCAGTCACTAATCCACTCTGGATAGCCAATATCTGCATATATTTATGTATTTTGATAATTAAGTGGAATCAATTTAATTTTTAAATGGAGATAAAATAGATACAATGTAAATAAAAACCTACCAAGGAAAGAAGAGTAAAATCCAACACCAAATTGACCAATAAGATCTGTCATTTCAGTTTGAGATGAGTCTCCAAGTTTTTGAAGAAATTCACTTGTGCCAGATTTAGCAATGGTTCCAAGATTGTTAACTAAGTCTTTTTTAGTCATGCCAATACCAGTATCAGTTACATGCAGCACATGATTTTCTTTATCAGCCTGAAAAATAAAGATGCAAAGTTTTCCTTTAAATCAAACAGTAAAATTGCATTTACAAAACATGTTGAAAATTACATGAGAAACAAAGTTTTTAGGGAAAGAATTTTGATTGAAAAAAAATACCTTGATTTTTATACTGAATTCCTCAGTAGCCTGAAGAGCTGTATTGTCTGTAAGAGCCAAAAATCTGATTTTATCCAACGCATCTGAAGCGTTAGAGATAAGTTCTCTGAGGAAAATCTGAAAATGAATAAAAAGGAAAATTTATTTCTATTGTTTTTATTCAGTTCAATTTTTTTTACTGACTAAAAGAAAAGTTTCAAATACTTGCAAGGAAATTTTATTTTATAACTAGCTTTACTGTAGTTTCAATGATTATGTTGTTTATTATAGAACATTTAAATAGTACCATTTCAGTTACTGTGGCTCTTCAACTTTTGAAGTTAAAAGTTAAAAATAGGAGGCATTACTTTCAGAACTACTCTTGTATTTCAAAATAATTATGATAGAAAAATTATTGCTACTTAAGGTTTGAATTTCAAGAAATATGATCTGAAATCTAAACTTATCCTCAATTTTATTGATTTTCTTTAATTATAAATATTCAAAATTTAGAAACAGTATTTGGTTTAATCATATTCTGATAATTTTGATATATTGAATAAATATGAAAAAAATATATAAGCCTATTTTTTAAAAACAAACTTAACTTGCTGATTAAAAATTTAATATAAGTCATATGTATTAATTTCATTGCAGACTGTTGTCCTCATCTTTCATAGTTATTTCACCATAATTTGGCCAATTTATCCTCTAGCCTTCATCAGGGGGCGTGTGGCGCAGCAGTTAAAAGTTCCAGGTGAGCATTGTCTGAAGATAGCAGTTTTAATTCTTACCCAAGCAGGCTAGAGTTTTAGTTGGTCAAATTATTGTGCAATAGATAACTATGAAAGGCAGTGGTTGCAAAACTCAGAGTTCCTATCCAGTGTCACAATTAATCATCTGACAAAAGCCAGAGAATAAGTTAGTCAAAACATGATGAAACAACAACTATGAAAAATTAGGACAACAGTCCACAAAGAAATTGATAAATAGATTAAGATTCCTCATCTCAAAGAACACCCAAAATAAATTCAATAAAAGCTACAGTAAATAAGTATCAAATATAATTTCTGCTATTATTATGCCATAATTTATCAGAATGTTTTACAATTTTCTGTCTCTATAAAGCAGATTTTTAAGAAATATTTTTAAGAAATTTTTCTTGTCTTTAATAAATCGAGACATCAAAACAAAGAAATATATTTTTAAAAATTCTTTAAAGCAACGTAAAAATTTTAGATGTCAAAGTCATCAACTGAGTCAGATAAAAAGTAGAATTTTAGTCATATTTAAAAAAATTAATACACTTGTATTTATTAATTACTATATTGAAGCTGTTTAACTTTATTACAGATACTATCTAAACTTTCAGGACTTAAACACAAATAAATAAAATACATTTTTTTAAGCGGCAATAGTGAAACAAACCTCTTTGTTTTTGTAGAGAGAATTGATGATAAGTTTCATCATTCGATTCACTTCAGCTTGGAATGCATGTTTTTCAGATTTGTCTCTCAACTCTTTCATCTGTGCTACACTTAAACCATCTAGTTTTATCGCTTCTTCTTCCCTAAATGGAAAATAAAAAAAAACATTTTTATATGTTCAAAACTTTATATCATTTCAATATTTAAACTACACAGGAGAAACTAAAGAAACTTTCAAATAAAATAAATTCAAATTAATTGTGATAATCACTTATTGTTAGTTTAGTCCTCAAATAGTACAATTGTTTAATACCAAATGTTTAACTAAAGTCACAAAATAAAAAAAATATATATATTTTCAAATAGAAAAAAAACTTTAACGATCAAAAATATTTAATAACAAAATTTTATGAATAGCAGACAAACTTGTAATAATCAAATTTAATTATTTGATAAAAAAATTTTCAAATTCCTTGTTTTTTTTTGTTTTTTAAATATACTTAGTCATTCAATTTTGTTAAAATTAAATCAATTATTCAGCAGTGCCCAAACCCTAAATATAAAAAGTTCACTTTCAAAATATTACTCTAGTAAATAACTATAGGTGCAAATATCTAATACTAAAAAAAAAAAATATTAGGGTTCCCCACGTTTAAATAAACTTCACTACATACCTCTGGTAAGATGTATCATTCAAAGCAAGCCTAATTAAATTTCATCTTTTGAGATTTTAGATTTCATGAGCAAGTTAATCCATATATAATGACTACTCTTTATTGAATCTATTTCCCAATTTATCTATATAACAAGTTCAATTTATTTCAAATGCCAGGATTAACTTAGAATAAACTATATGATCAAATCATAATTACTTGAAAAAGAAAGTTCTTTTGGTTTTAATCACTTGGCATGCATTTTAACCATTAACCAACAGATATTGGTGTTTTCATCCAAATTGTAAGTTAAAAAAGTGAGGAACTCTTCTGGCGCAATTTAAAAACTCAAGAGATCTTACTTAGATGTATAATTTTAATCCCAATCAATCATCAAGTTTGATGATATCTTGATGAGGACAAGATTAGTTCAGAACAATGATTATCTGGTCAGGGATGTTAGACAATTTGTACATAAAACTAAAAACATATACAAATTCCCGGGTCACACAAATATTTCCTATTGTTTTGTTACACTAAAATTCTACCACACCAAAATAGTGTCAAGCCTAAACCGACTAAAATGCTATATATTGAAATATTTCAAGATTATAGAACTATCAGCAATAAGGACTCAGATAAAAGTACTTTTGCATTTGAGCTGAGTTTAAAATGGGTTTGAAATATGAAATTTTAGAAAATCTATATATTAGCAAATCTCACACAAAGATTTATTTTTATTTTACAATAGAAAATGTAACTTGTTATTTGGCAATAAACAAAATGATTTCAAGATTTATATAACAACTATAGTACCCATGCTATCAAAAGTAACAGGATATATTACATTGCTACAGTTTAAATTAAGTACAATGACAATGAGTTTTAAAGGGGTTATGGTGTTGCTTTGTACTCAACACCAGTTGAATTGGTGTTAGTAGGAAATCAGGAAACATGTAAACACAGGTAAAATGTATTCCGAATAATACAGAAAGAAACTGAGAGCACGACCCATGCTCTACCCGAGGGGATCAACCACAACCCTCCTGTAACAATCTCTAACTGCCTAGCTGGGAGTCCTCATTTCCAAAAGAGACGTCATCCCGAAAGTGAGGTAATGGAGTCGTCCACTACTTTGTATGGGGGAGTCCTCAACAAAAGGCTTGTTTGTTTTTAATAAGTACAAAGATTAAACAATTTTTTTTTATAAACTATAGGTCATCAACCTTCGGTACCATAAAAAGTAAAGAAATTTTTTAACTTTAAATAGCTTAACATAAGTTTATCAAACCAACTACAAGAAAAGTTATTGAAACACATTTCTGTTGACATAATTCATATTCTAGGGAGCTTTTTTCACTAATTGAAATGGTGTATTTCAACTGGTAAAGAAATCAATTATAAATTGAAAATTTTGAACTGTTTGTATAATCATTGAGGTTTGGTTTGAATGTGAAAATAAGGACATGAGAATATTATTCATCAATCATAACATTTTTTTTTTTTAAGTTTCTGTATGGCATCTTCATTCAAAACAAAGGTTTTTTTTGGGGGGGAGGGGTTTAATTCAAACAAAGAAAATAAATAGCCCATGATTTTAAGAACTCAGAGGTTCTAGAATTGTAAATACAAAAAAAATATAAAATGTGCAACAATATCATGATTGTCAAAACCCATATTTGCTTTCAGCTGTCTCTGGCAGATGAGGCTCCTTAACTTGGGAGAGTAACTCATCTAGGTAAAGGGCAACACTGAATGTTAAAAGCCCAGGTATATATGGCACGTAAAAATGACCTTGTGCCTAAAGTAAATAAATAAATAAAAACAATATCATGAATTTACTTTTTAAAAAGCTGAGCCCCACTTAAATTGGTTTAAATAAATATTTATTCAAAAACACTTAAAATATTTATTCTAAACATTTTTATTGCTCAGGGATATAATATTGCAATTTGAGCAAAAAACAAAGAAAAAAAACAATTTTTCTATAAAATGAAGCAAAAAAAATTGTCATCTAATATAATGAGTCAGATAAAGTACAACAAATATTTGCTTTAGGTATATTGAATGACAGGCAAGAGTATTTTTAGAACTTTCAGCAACAGCTACAGGGATATAAAACATATTCAACTAAGAAGTTATATGTAAGAGATTGCTGAGAGCCAAAAATGGGGTGGGAGATCAGTTTACAAACAAGCTGGAAAGAAAAAAAGCTTCCAGTAAATACAGAGGAAGATTAATAAAGATAGTCTAATAAATGATTTAATGAAAATACTGAAGTAGTTAAATGCCAAAAATTACAAGTTATCAAAAACTAATCTTTTTTTATTCAATTACTTTTTGATATAAAATTCAACCTGTAATAAAAAATGAAATAAAAATCTACGAAAAAGACATTGAGAGAAGCAATCTATTTTTAGGAAAGCATTCAAAGAAACAGGTTAACAGTTTGGGATTTTTTTTTTTTATTATTCAGTATATCATTATTAATACTGGTAATTATTTCTATATTAGGTTAACTTATTTCAGATTTTTTTTGATATTCTTAAATTAATGAAAAGTATAAAATATTTTAGATAAATAAATTGTCTACATGGTGAATGAATGACCTAACTTTTATGGAGATAGATAATTCTTTTATGTTTTCATACTATTTTTTCAAGGTCAAAGTCCTTAATAAAACTTTAAAAAGAAAACAATGGAGACACCAGTTATTTTAAATATATTTATCATAAAAACAAACACAAGTTTAAATTTCAAATTAAGAAATAGAGAAGAAAAAAAAAATTTAAAACAATTTTTCTTTCAATCATAAAAAGAAATTTATTAGTTCATAAGTTAAATATCCAATACTTTATTCTTAAGAATCTTGTTTTCTTAATTAGGAAGAGGAATTGGCAACAAAAATATAATTGTCACATTTCTTCCAATCTAATATTCTAAAAATAAATTGATTTATGATTCTAAAACATTATTCTTGTCAACAGATGAGAGCTGTTATTGATAGGAACTAATTTAAATATTTTCAAAACTTTTAATACTTTATATTCTTGAATTTAAGAGGAAAGAATAGTTTGGTGTCCTATCTACAAATGTCAATTCTATTCCTACCTTTGAACAGTCTCATCATCTGTTTTTGAAGCTTCATGACTTTTTCCAATATTCTCTTCAACAGTTGGCGTCTGTGATGATTCCTCTGTAGCAGCAACTGCACAAGCTGAAAATGAAAAAAAAAAACAACTTTTTATCTGCACAATATATAAACCTAATGAATAATTTATATCATCAAAAGTGAAAAGAATAAACAGGAAAATAAGCCAGTTTTGATTAAAACAAGATTTATCTGAAATGTGTAAATGAAAATTATTTTTTCTAATTTTTTTAATAATTCAATAAATTACTAAAATTATTCAAAGTGTTCCATAAAGTGTTAAATAATATACCATCATGTAAATATTACAAACACCATCAATAAACACAAATATAGTGCAAATTAGGTCACAATTTATTGGGTTTATATTATTTTTTTTTTAAGAAAGAAGAAACCCCATACAAAATTGTTAGATAAACCCTAAATAATTCATATTATCAAAATTAATTGAGGTGCTAAGAAATGTTGAATAACAGGTTTTACTAATTATCAACTTTCTGTTCCCTCAGATATAATAACCTATAACAATCTAAGATTGTCTTATTTAAACATACCTATGAGGATAAATTAAGCAAACTTTTATATTCTTTAATTTAAATTTTTCAAAGAATGATTCATTTTAGGATATGTTTACTAGTAAAACTGACATACATATGACAAGCATAATGATCAGAATAGATAAATTTTTAAATGCAATATAAACTAAGAATGTTTTATTGTCATTTTGGAAAATAAAGGCAAACCAAAGTAAATCAAAATAAAAATTTTATAAATTTTATCTTCAATTTCTACAAAATAATAATAAACAATAACTATTTGCAATAAACAGAATGGTTAACAAAATCCACAATTAAATAAATTATACACTAAATTTTAATGGTATTTTGTATAGTGACATTAAAGATATTCTATTCTAATTTAATTGTGATTTTTTACTGAAAACATATCAAGAAACTAATATCAATAGAAGTAAGAAAACTGATTTTGAACTTGGATATTGAAGATAAACTGTCATTAAGTGCTATTGATGAGATTGTAAAAAAGTTTAATAGCATTATGTCCAAAATTTTTAAAACATTTAAAAGATTTGGTTATGTGAAGCCAAAAATAAAAACATTTTTTCCAAGATTGTAAAATTGTTTTTTATCTGATAATCCAAATGCATAATATTTTTCTTTCAAAATTAAATTCTATTAAATGCCGTGCTTTCATTTTAGCTTTATTTTATTTTCTTAAAATATCAAGAACTGAAATGTTCATAAAAGGTTGTGTGACCATAACAGTTTTCTAGCTATCATTCTGACCTTTAAACTCATTACAGAATACACCAATTGTGAAGGTAACAGAAAAAAACAATTAGACAATTATTCTTTGGTAGCAACTGAGATTTTTTTTATGAATGGTTTATTACTAATGAAGTAAAAATTGGTAGAGCAATATTAGTATTGTTTTTTGGAATCATTGGTAGAAACTTAATTATTTTCACATTGAATTTTCAGACTATTGTTGTCTTAAGGAGAAGATGGGTGAATTTGACCAACCCTTTAGTTAGCTACTAAATACAGCAGAATGTTCATATAATTATTAAAAAATATAAGATTTAAATTAAGTTTCTATAAACTAGGCAAATGAATGAAAAACATGATAACTGGAAACTTAATAGGGATAAGAATAAATTTATAGAAATTTCTGATATAGCTTAAAAAATTTCATTTTTAATTCGAAATAAAGAGGTTTATCAAATCACAATTTTAGCAAAACATTATCAATATAAAGATATAGATATAGAACAGTATTTAAAATTAATTGAATAATAAATCAAACTCATAAATTTTCTATTGGTTTTATTTAAATCATTTAAAGTAAATAAAACATGTAAATGCTTATCAAGTGAAAGACATCTTCAGAGTAAAAAAAATTTAATGCTATTTTGAAATTCAATCTAAAGACAAGAAACTTTAAGATTAAGTGATTAACACAAATAATAATAATAATAATAATAAATAATAATAATAATAAACACAAAAAATTTAATGACTAAATTTCTAGAATAATGTTAAAAATGTTTGTAGATATGTGGTGATTACAAATTTCAGCCAAATAGTCAAAACATTTAAACTTAATTATACCTAAGTATGTGTGTGAAGGTGTATACACATTTCAATTTACATAAAATGGGGTATATAACTGATTTTCAAAAAACATATAACAGGTAGAAAGATTTTAAAATGCTAACATGTTTCAACATAAAAACACACATGGTATTTTTTTTGCATTAGATTTGTTTTATTGGCATATCAACCTTTTTGGTCATTCAATTGTTAGAACAATAATTTTATATAAACACTGTCAAAAATTAAATGTGCAGAAATATCACAAATGCATGTGTAAGTTCGTCAATAATATTTTTGATCTTTGAAAATGCAATGAAGTTCAAGACATTTAAATTAAACATACATTTTTTTAGAAAATTTAGAAGTGTTGTAATCTATGAGATTGATATTTCTAAATTCTTCCAACATTATCTTTGCTAGAATGATGGTACACTGGTTGTCCATCAAATTGTCCATTTGCAAAAAGGTCCAAATTGCCATATCACCCATTCCAATTTAGTCTATCGGCAATAAGGTCCAATGTTTTTAACATCCACAGAAAAGGTCAAAAACAAAAAATATCCAAATGAAAACATTGCTACCCCAAAAAATTGCCTAACCCTATCCACTCTGAAAATGAAATTATCTATCTATTTAATTAAGTAAAAAAAATCAAGTAAAAAATAATCTATTTAATTAAGTTAGTAAAAAAAAAATTGCGCTTTTTCACCAATGGAAAATTTTGCCTAATTGCACAAGCTTCCATTTGTCATTGTCAATGGACAAAATTGGAATTGGTTTTATTTAGCAAATGGATGATTTGATCTGAAACCGGTATCCTTGTTGGCCATTTTAAGCGTAACATTTGATCCCAGCAAAACAATTCACATGATTGCGCTAGACCATCCAGTCCATAATTGTACAATTGAAACCCTCTTTTACATTATCATAATATGAGATCAAGATGGGAATATCTGGCTCTTTGTTCTGCCAAATGCAGGGTTCTAAAGTAGGGAAGAGGAAACTTTCTCTGCAATAATGGATACTTTAGACCTGATCAACTGAAGAGATTAGAAGATCTATATATTTGAGAGGTGGTGGGATGGCTTGACCAAAGAAGTTTTAGATCCTCATAAGGAAGCAAGTTAATGTTTGATCAAGTCTTTTCTCAAAGTGTGTATAATGTATCCTGATTTCAGAGCTTTAGGACAGGATTAACTCTATGCAGCTTACCTTAAACTTCTGCTAGCTTGTATAATCTTACCACATTCAGTTGGCAAAATCTTTTGCAATCTTTTCTCAATTTTTCATGTTAATAGCAATTAAATTTTCTGACTATATCCTCAAAGCAGTTATTGGTTTGGCTTTAAAGTATTTTCAAAGTTTTCAAAAGAATATACATTTAGGGATCATACCATCATTCATTACTGCACTTAACCTTCTGTGCATGCACCAAAGGTTTATCTCAAAGTAAGTCCTATAAGACTATTACTGGCAATTTAGAATCTACTGGCCGCCATCGATCTAGCTGTTATCAGGAATTGCTCCTCCGCACATGCTTCGAAGCAATATCAGTGTCCAAGGGAGAGAAGCAACTCACTGACAGCCGACATCTTTTGTAAGGACATGAGGGGACTCCCCAGCACCTGAAATCCTGTAAGTGATTCACCTCAGTTGCAAGGCTGAAGCACTCTTTAGTAGCCTCTTCGTTCCCCGCAATAGAATGAGTCCATCACAGATCAGAGCAATAATGATTTGCCCAAGCCCTCAGAAGAGCTACTAGCCGGATCGGACCTTCCCGCAAAGAGTGGGTGACACTTAACCATGCTAAGGCCACGGCGTTAGTTATCCAAGATAACCTCTAGAGGTGGGATTTTGTACAGGACAGTTTGCCCATGTGGTGCTGATAGGCAGACCATTGCTCACGGACCGCTCACTCAGTGTACCTTGCCCTGATGTGAACCTTAGGAATGCAACAATTACCACCCATTGTTTCATCTCTAGATGAATTGGCACACTATGATGATAATCACACAAATAGGAATTTAAGTCCGACTAAAAACTGAAAGCAGTAATGGTGTACACACAAGAAATGCAACCATAGGTAATTATAATCAAAGCTAATTTAGAAGTACAATTATCTAATGATGCATTTGCAACTAAGAAACCTTGAAGATAATTTTATTTACATTACAAGCATTATACCAAGAAACTTATCCGCAGTGCTACTATTTCAACAAGTAAACAAATAAGAATTATAGTAAAGTAAAACTCAACCAGAAAACAAATTTGAAGCAAATCATTTAAGGCTAATTGCTTTTTTCTTTACTGTAAGGTATAAAGTGGCTCAATTTCAAGCAAGCAGGCAAGCTAGTGACTAGTTAGTTGTGTGTTACTGTTAGTGCTGAGTTGTACAAATTATTTTTAGTTTTCAAAAGAGATTTGTAGGTTTGGAAAACTAAGAATTCAAAAACTATCTATGAAGAACAGCAGTACAACAGCACAATGCTTTTTTGATACAAAGGTGAAAAAGAAAACGTAAGATTATAAATAAGAAAGCAAAGAATAACATTTCTGGGGGGGGGGACAACAGCTGAATCAAATCCACTAAATGTCAACAAATAAAAAAAAAAAAAAAAATATTTACTAAGATGGAATAAAAAAAAAAAAAAATTGTCAACAAATAATCTGATAAAAATATTTTAGATGATTTTATTTATCTAACCAACCAAAGACATTTATATAACACTTAATAACTTGAGGTATTGACCAGCTAAGCCGCTTTGCCTGAGCATCAGGGACTTGCTACTAAGGTAGTTTAGGAAGCTGGGAAAGAAAGCAGTCATAACTGTACATTAAGTTTTTAAAGTGGTAAACGCTCTACTAAATATTATTTTATATGATAATTCTAGACATGTAAGTTGCCATGTAGTTAAGCATATTTCGGTTTTTCTGAATGTTTTGATGCTTGCTTTTGAGGTTCATATCTGTGTATTTTGTCATTCTAAATTTTAACTATTTGGCTGCTATTTTTGCAGCTTAGAAAAAGCATATCTGACCGTATATAAAATTTGAATTTTTTAGAGCATAACAGTTTCAACTTCAATAAATGGTCCAATCAACTGTATTGACCCCTTGCCTTAGCAGCTAAATTCGACTTAAAACGAAGTTTTTCCGGGTCTGAATACCCAATATATCAAATTTCAAGTCTCTAGATAAAAAATTGGCAGAGTAAATTTAGTAAAGACTTTTATTAATTCTAATTGACTTTAATGCAATTCTAAATTTCATTAAAAAACAAAATCTAAATAATTATTTGCTTTACCATGTGCAATTTATCTATTGTAAGTTTATTTATTTGAACATATTATTTATTTGAATATATTTCCAACAATTAATTCAAATTCATCAAAGGCTAGGCGTGTTTCTAAACAAAGAAATGAATAGTAATATAAAAATTTCATATTTTCATGAACTTTACAGACAGTCTCGACTAATAAAATGTTTAATCAAATTATAAACGATGGTCCCTCCCTCTCCGATATATGGGGGGGGGCAACAAAAATAAAATACATCACCATAATCAAATGAGCTTAAACAGTAAATGATCGCGATTGAAAGTGGTTTCGTTGCTGGTACTATTATTAAAAAAAATTAAAAATCAAAATTGACCGGCCGGTGTTTCTGAAATCCGCACCGGCGGCCGCCACCGGTGCCATTGCATTTAGATTAACTAAAATGGAGGGCGGGACCAGATTTATAAATTAAATTTCAGCAGAAAATTTTAGATTAAGATTTTGTTTCAATTTCTTTTTCTTTAAATCAATGAAATAAATAAATAATACAAATATATATAATATATATAAAGGGGAGTTTTGTTCTAGCATTTAATTTCTTTCAAAATCTTTGAGGTGAAAATAGAAAGATCTGGGTCAATTTATTTCTCAATAAATCATCTAAAGTGATAAAGTTAAACCATTATTGGTTTAAATAAATACTGTTTTTAAAAAAAAAAGAAAAATGAAGAATATTAAAGGCTTTATTAAACTCCTTGGTTTTATTTTACAATGGTCACAGCAACACCATTAAAAATATTGTTGGTGTGACACACTAGTGACACCAACAACACACAAGGAAACTTCACTTAACACTTTAACTTCCTTCACCCACCCTTTATTGTCGACGGTGAGAGAGAGAGAGATTTGGGGTTGAAAAAAATGTTCATTTCAGTCGGTCAGGGTGGGTGAGAATGTTTAAAGGTTGACGTGTCCAAACGTGGTTGCTTTATTTACTTACACACAAAAAATAGTCAAATATCAAGAATTAAAGAGGACCCGGAAAAGAGAGTCGAAGATAAAAAAAAAGTCCCTTGAAATTTTAACTAATCTCTTCATTCAGTTATTAAATAACTAATTATTTAAAAGGATAATCGATAAGGAAATAATGGGACAAAAAGGCTTATTCAAATATCTTAAACATGAAAATTATTAAATTTTATTTTACAATAAAAACAGGTCTATGAATTTTTGATGGAAACAAAACCACATTCTTGCGTGTTTTTGTCATTTAAACATGTTATTTAACTCTTACGATAAATAAAATAAGGAAAGCAAAAGAAAAATGCCTTCGAAGTGTTTTTTATTTCTGTTTTTAAAAAAAATCAAAGAAAAGAATAAAAAGATATTTTCTTTTTTTTTTAATGGAAGAGAGCGAGAGATAAAACAAAGAAAATATTAATGAACAATCAATCTTCAATAAAAATAGATACTACTACTTAATTTTGTTCTTAGATCTAGTTTTAAATTTCGAAAGCATTCAAATTTTTTTCAAGATACATAAATATATATATAATATATTTATGTATCTTGAAAAATAACTAAAAAAATTAAAAAGTTACTTTCTGTTTTGTTTTTATTCAAACTTAATAAGGAGTTTTAAAAACTAAACATTTGAATATTAAAAAAATAATAATAACTAGTTTAAATTTATATGTTTGATAAATAAAATATCTTTATATGAATTTAGACTTTGGGTCAAAATTACAGGGATTAATTCTTAATTTAAAATCTTAAAAATCAGCATTAATCGGATATCAGTTATCATTGTCACAAATAAGATTACTATAAAAAAAAATTTAAAACCTAAATTGTATACTTTAATCTTAATAAAAGAAAAAAAAGTTGAATAAAAGAAATTCGTTTTGATCAGTTAAAATTTTTATTTTTGCTGCTCACGTAAAAAGAACAAAAATTGCTATAGTTTCTAGAAAAATCTAAATTTTGCCTTTATTTACAATAATCACGTTTTAATCGTTCTAAAATATATTATAATATTTTGCTTAATCACTTTTAATAAAAGCGATTGATATTTTTATTATTTTCTTAGCCTGAATTTTTACATTTTTAACAAATGAATGTTTTTAGTTATTCATACTTTTTTTTTATTCTTTTTCATTAATTATAAAACTACAAAAAATGTAAACAAAACCAAATTAAACGAACGAAAAAATGATAAATGAAAACGGTTTTATTCAAAACAAAAAAAAAAAACGCAGATTTTTTTCTGTCAAAATTTATAAGAAAAAAAAAAGACTTTCAAGTCTTTAAAACTTTACAACTTAACTAGAATTAAAAAAGTTTCTTTGATAGTAGAAATAATTTAAATTTGATTTTTATAATCAAACGAAAAGTGGAAAAAATTGAAGCTAATTAAACAATTTTTTTTTTCAAGATTTGACTAAAATGGAAATTGAAAAAAAAAACAGAATAACAATCAAAAAACGATAATATATTCAATTTAAAACCTTGAATTTATCAACATTGTAAATAAGAAAAATTCATACAGTAAAAAGGCAAAAATACAGTAAAAGTTTTAAGGTAGAAATTGAAAAAAAAAAAATTAAAAACGATGATTTTAATCTATATATTTTAGAAAATAACCGGACGACCACACAAGAACTGTTGTCTTTTTATTTATTTTTTTTAAGACAGTGTTTTGTGAAAATTGGGCACCCTTGTATAACTTTAGAGATAATATTTAGTTAATAAAAATTAATAATGCAGGTATATTTTGTGTATTTCTGTAATTATTCAATTTCTTTTTAATGTGGAAAGAATCTTAAATTAAATCAGGCATTTTTACAAAACGTAAACACAATTTGATAAGTGATCATCATCATCATCATTCAGTCTTCTTTCCTTTACAGTGCCCTGCCCCTCCTCGCCTCTCACTAAAAACACATTTTTTTAAAAATTATCTCCATTTCTTTTAAACCAGTCTTGTTTATTCTTTTAAATAATAAAAATAATTTGTTTATTAACATGTTTTTTTTTTAATCTAAATTATATTTATACATAAAAATATTAACAAGAAAAAATAAATATTTCTATTTTCATTCCATTTATCGTTTTTAATAAGTTATGGTCTGTAATTACAAATCAACAATATATATTTTTTGATATCGCTTTTTATTATTTCTATATTTTTATCCTTTATTGCTTTAAACAAATAATTAATTTTACAAAAAAAAGTAAACTTAAAAAAAAACTAAAAACTACTTACCAGCCCATAGGACAATCCAAAGGATCCCTAAAAGGGTAAAATTTCGAAGCATGTCGAGAATTAAAGCCAGTTAATTAAATGTTTTTTTTTTTTCTGTTGAGTGTGTGTGGGTTCTGTATTTTCGTGTTGCTGTGCCTCCTTTTCAATTACTTGTCCGACCCAAGCAAAAGAACACACTCTTTTATCTATCTACCATTCAATCCCCCGGTGTTCGTTAACGCCGGCCTGACATCGCCGCCAAGCCACAACTTTTTGAAGAAGGGGAATCCCAACACTGCAAAAGCGACCAATAAGAAAGCAACACGAAACAGTTTCCAGCCAATCAGCGTTGAACAAGTCTAAGCCTCGTTTTATTCAACCTGTCTCTTGTCCATTGGACAAAACGGCCTTGATGCAACAGCTCACGTGAAGACGGTTGTAGGTTTAAACTTACGGATGCGTACAATAATCGATTTCTCTAGAACAATTAATAGTATTTGTAAAAGAATAGCAATAATAATAGCATTTTTTTAAAAAATCAACTGAAATTGGAAATGTTTTTGTAATTGAAAGAGTACAGAATAAATTTATCTAAAGTTATTATTAAAGTAATAATAAAGTACTAATTTACTTTAAATTAAAAATAAATATATATTCATTGATTATTCCATTCATTGATGAAAATCTATCAACATAATTTTTTTTTGTTTTTATTTAAATTGTGTTTCTGTTTTTATCAGTTTGATTTGTGAGTATTTCTTGAGGTTAAGGAATTATTGTTGATAGTTTTGAAGAGGAAGAGGAACAAGTTGGACAAGCTATTATTCATTTTGCCTTTAGTTCAGATAGAACCAAAGGCATAACTAATTCTGCAGTAATATTGATTGCAGATTACTGCCAGCTGCCTGTCTGTGTTTTTACGTGCTGTTTAAGTACACAATAACAGCATTTTATCACTGCACTGAGCGATCAATTAGATTTCACTGTGAAAGTTAAGAAAAAATAAATAAATAGGAAACTTTCTCCGTCAAAACAATAACTCTTTGAAAGTCATAAATATGACAAGTCCTAAGGCGCCAATTTAACCCTTTCGACCCTAAGGGGCCGATCGGCCTTAGTCACCAATCACCCTAATAGGGTTCTTTAATAGAACGGCTCTGAATGACTATTTGGTAATATTGTTAAGTCAAGGTCCAAAGGTGGAGATTGAAATATCGTTGTGTGTGTGTCTTCATTTACCTTAAGTCTCCAGGGCCGATATATCGGTTCTTTAGGGTTTAAAGAGTTAAATTTAATTTTTGGTGCTTTAAAGATATATGATATAGCCGGCAAAACGGCTCTTGTGGTATAGTGGTGTGGTGTAATTTAATGCAATGACTGGCAACTCCCCTGAAACTCAGACATTAGGAAAATAATACCATCTATTTTAACAGGCCAATTCAAAACTATTGCCATCTCGGGGAAACCCATTGTCCTCTGAAATACTGCTAAGTGCTAGCTGGCTGCTTGTTGCTAACTGTGTAGAGTTTCAAGGCAATGAATACACAGTCGAAGTTATTGTCCAATATAAGACTTGTCTCTAAACTGAGTGCAATGACTGAACATTATTAGACCTTTGGATAGTATTTTTTAAAAATAACAGTGTGTCTGCTTATTCAACATTTTTTTCTTTCGCAAGAAGAGCCTAAAATTCTTTTATAACAACGGAAAAAGCTTTTTTGTCAACATCTTTAGAACATAAACCAGAAGCACTCGTATAAAAAGATTTTATTTATTCAATATTTTTTATCTATTTTATTTTATTTTATTTCACAATTTAAGAAATGTGAATAAATATATCATTCGTTTATTTTAGCATAGGTAGGAAGCAAAGCCAAATTTTGATTTTCCTTAGTTAATTGTTCCAGCACAGAAATCTGTCATCGGAAAGTCAATTATCAATCTTGCGACACGACAACGAACGGGAAGACAACGCAATCAATAATTAATTCATCAGTGAAAAGAGAAGTGTACTAAAGTATTAATTCCTGTTATGTCTCAGACTAGAGCAACTCAACTTCACACTCCGACCAAAAGTTTTATTGCCTTATCAACTTGGAATCTACGGAAAATCACTAATATTTCAATAAACCATCCACCTGAATGGATAGACTAAATTTTTTTTTTGTATGAACTTTTAAAATGTGTATGGATTGTGAATAAATAGCTACTTTGTTACTACCAGTAACTGTTTACTGTTTTTTTTGTGTGTGTGTTTTTTGGCGGTAACATTCATTACCTGACATTTTATCAAACACCGAAAAAACACCGTAGATGGAGTGGAGAGTTGGTCCACCCTCTCACTTACTGGAGAGAAACAATGTTGAGGTCATGAATAGTAAGTAATATGACATATTTTGAACTGCTATTTGTTATTTATACGTGATGGATGGTGTCTAGTGGTAGTGGTGGTGGTTGTTGTTGGTGCCCTGTAAAAGTCCGTTGGTTTTAGTTTCCTGGGTCTAGTAGTACTTTGCTAATTATCTCTGCTGTTATCATTGATTTTATTTAAGCCACGTCGAGCCTGGCCAGTGTGGGCGAGGGTGACTATTTAACAATACTAGATACCGTACCTTGCGCCTGGTAGGAAATACGCATGTTACTATCTGGGGACGCGCAGTTCAGTTAAATCACTGAGATGATGCTGGCTGCACCCTTAGTCGTTGGTTAGACAGGCATCTTATGATGGTGTTGGTGTCGGTCATGTCGGTGTCACTATAAACACCTGCGACCTCATCATCCCCTAAACTGTATAAGCCCCCCCCCTGCTGTTCAAGCACGGTGGAGAAGGGGAAGCAGGCTATATGGGCAAAGGACAGACTGCTTTTTATATCACAAAAAAAAAAACAACTCTCTACGGATGGCTGTTTAAACCATGGCCAGTCATGACCGACGTAAGCCTTCCACCTCCTCCATTATTATTGATATCATGAGATTTCCCACTGCTTACTAAGCACGCCTAGCCAGAAGCGTAGCTAGAGGGGTCGCCGAGGTACATATGTCCCCGGGCGCAAAGGTGCAGGGGCGCCAAAATGAGACTTACAAAATTTTCACAAGGGTAGAAAACCCGTCACAAGCAAGATTTCAGCAGTGGCTGTGGCAGACCTCATCTGATTCGCTTGCCCAATGCAGTTTTTACCGATGGTATAACATTATAAAGTTGTTTTTCACTGCAATCAGTGATATACAGTAAGGTATACAGTGTT
>JAUZSX010000019.1:2086560-2118470 GCA_034780655.1 Idiosepius hallami | reverse complement strand
AAACTGCTATATTTATATATCTAGATTTATATATATATATATATATATATATATATATATATATATATATGCATACACACACACACACACACATATAAACTAATGAAATATGAAGAAATCAAAATTGGTTTATTATGAAGAATCCAAAAATCAGCAACAAATATTTAAAACAAAAAACCAAGATTGAAAAATAAAAGATGAAAAATAAGTTATAACCGAATCAAAATAAGTTTTTTAATTGTTGAATTAAAAACATAAAAAAAATTGAGTTCAAAACAAAACCCGCGGGTGAAGAAGCGATACAGGTGATAGATAGATACACACAAAAATCATTAGAGAAGGTGGATAGTGTCAGGATTGAACCTTATAATCTAATCATTTAGTTGTTTTAAATTAAAAGAATATTTGAATACAACTGGTTTTTGGAAATATTGCATGACAGACAGGCTAAGCCTTGGACCATAGACGACATGATCTGATGATAGAAAAGTGCAGCAGCAGCAGCAGCAGCAGCTGTGTAAAAATGAATGACAACACAAGAGTTACAACATTAAATTCAAATAGAAATGATGAAGATGATTAGTTTTGATTTCTATCATCATTTCAAGTCATCCATTGCTTTCACCTGTCTTATCTTAAAAAAAGGGGGGGGAAAGGAAAATCAAATATTAAATAATTTCAAATCAGCCCAGTCTGTAACGATGATTAGTAAAGTAGTTTGATTTTTTTTATAGTAAAAGAGCAAATTAATGAAAACTTTGGTAATTACGGAAAAAAAAAAATACAAGAATAAAGATGATAAAATAATTTTTCTAATAATCAAATGCATTGATGCCCTGATTTTTTTTTTTAAATGAAAATTCAAATATTACAGCTAGTTAAAATAAAAATAGATTTTGTTCTGACGAGTAAACCTTTTGCTTTTTGAAGAGTCAATTAAAAGACAGAATGAAAAAGTAAAAATGGTCATAGTGGATTCCCTCGTGTCTCAGTGGAAGGAGTAGATGGTGCTAATCTTGGGTCAATAATCTACTCAACTGATAAATGGGTTAAAACTTGGACAAACAGTTGAGTCTTCTAAGAGGCACTGCCCTTTTTACAATAGAAACAAAATTACAATAAGGTGTGGAGTGTGGGAAAACAAAACAAGAAATACAAAGTAAAAAAAATTATATGATAAATAAATAGTATCTACCATTCAATCGATCTTATGTGGCCCACTCAGTTGTAAGAAAAATTAAGATTTGATGGTGATTAAAAATGATTGATAATTAGTTTTTTTTATTTATTTTCAATACTTGCTGTACTTTTGAATTTATGAAACGTATGAAATCTAAAATGTTGATTGATAAAAAAGAAAAAAAAAGTCTTGGGTTATTTTTGAATTTACCAAATCAAATTGATCTTTAGATAAATTGATAAATAAGTTTCAGATAAAAGGATTCAAAATAAATCAAGTCAAAAGTTTGTTTACAAATCAATTCTAAAAATTATTATAATTTTAAGAGGAACTTTACTCAACCTCAACAGACTTAAGGACTAAAAATTTATATGGATTTTTATTTATTTTACACTCAAAAGGTTTGATTCTTTTTTTTTTTTACCTTTTTTCTAAAAATATTATCAACTTTTAATTTTTTGGAAAAAAAAAAAAAAATTTCAGAATTTGCTGATAACCATGATTCTAATTCTTTCTTCTCAAAGTAACCTTTGGACCCATAATTCTATGAAATTTCATTTTTCTTTAATTTTAATGATCATTTTCAACACATCAAACTATGTAATTTTAGTCAAAACTAAAAAAGAATACATGATCACTAACTTTTTGTATATAATGCCAAATTTTTTTTTAAATCAATGGATTTTACAGTACATCCTCTATTTTTTAATGATTTTTTAAAACATACACTATAGTAAGCTTCATACATGATTAGATTAATAAATACAAATTAATCTAGCCAAATTAAAAAAAAAAGAATGGTATGAGAGGAAAGAGAGAATTATTGTGATAAAGAGCTAAAAGTTTAAGGTTCAAATTAAAGAAATTCATGAAACTGAAAGACTTAACTGATAAAAAATTAGATAATGAATAAAAAGTAATTAACAATAATTGATTTGATAATTTTTTTTTAGGGCACACCTTATGACCCTGATGTGCCTTTGATCGAACTAAAGAAGACTAGAAAAAATAAAGACTACAGGGCAGATCATCTTTTTGAAGGTCATCTAATATAACAGATCTGATTGGCTATTTAGAGTTGATTTGAACCAATTAGGGCTCTTCTTATATTTTTTTGTATAGTTTATGCTACACTTATATTGTGTTTTTTTTAAGTTTTACAATTGATTTTTCTCTTTTTTTTTGAAGGCATGGGGGGAATTGAAATAATTTCAACAAAAATAAACAATAACCAAAGACCTTGATCATGAATGGAAAATGTGAATAAATTTATCTGTTTTTATTTATGTACAATTTAATTATATCCTTCTGTTTCTTCATTTTGTCCTGTTTACAAATATACATAGTTTTCTACATGTCTGATGTATAGATCTTATACTATGATCGATTAAAAAGGGTACCCTATGCTATCAAAAGTTTTGCTTTTCTATGTCCGTTTTCTATGTCAGGGTCCACAGATTTAAACAGCTATAGTAATCAAATCATGAGATCATAATTGATAATAATAAATTAAGGATAGGATTATTAAGATTGTTATGAGAATATAAAACAAGCAAATGTATAGAAGAAACAAGGATTACTGTTCTAAAAATATGAATATATTGTTAAAGAAATTATCACCTTTTATTTTATTTCTAGTTTCAAAAATGCTTTCTTATTTTCTTTATAATCAAAACATTTAAAGAAAATAAAGAAAATCCTTTCCTTAGAATGAACTCAGGTAGATAATACAAAAACAAGAATAATAATGAGGAGAGCCAAGAAAGGAAAGAAGAGCAAAAGTTCTTTCTTTCCTATTGAGTTTCCACCAACAAGTAATTATTAGTGCTCATTTCCTCAGCTAACTTTCAAACCATTCTCTTAATCCTCCAGCCCATAGGCCACTTTAATCATGATAGTCTCTACCAGATGGAGTTAGAAGAATGAAAATATAAAGACAACAAATAGTCAAAAAGAAAAAGGTTTTGTTCCAGTTTTGAAATGCCAAGTCCAAGTTTGTACAGTGGATCCTTGTTGGCAGTGTCCACCTGATATTACAAAGCCTTTATTTATGCACTATTAGTAGATTGGATAGGCATAAGCATTTAAAAAGTAACCAACAGCCGTATGCAACCAGTTTTGATGGCAGACGGGATTTTCACATACAACAGAAACAACTGTATTAACTTATGGAAAAAATAGAGGGTTAAAAATAATCCAATTAGAAGACGAAAGATAAAGAGAAACTTCAATTTAATAATAAAAATAAAGATAACTGCTGGATTTTGGTAAAATAAAATGAACAATGGAACATTGGAATATGACCAGGAAGAGGCAAATAGAATATTATATAGAAAGAAGAATCATTCATTCTTATAGATTTCATCTTTGACACAGAAGTAATTTTCAAATAGAGTGTATTAAATTATGAATGACTGGGCAGTAGTAGTGGTGGTTTGGTGATACTAGCATTTATTGTGATAGCACATCCTATAAAATATTTAAGCTTTTTGGTTGAAACAAATCCATAAAAATTATAAAACAAAAACTTTTGTTTAAAAATACTAAAATAAACTTGCCTAGTCAAAATATCGAAACTTATTGAGTGTTTTGGTCACTTGGCACAAGTTAAAAGAAAATGGAAAACATTTCTGAGAAAATGAAAATTACTGAAAAATATTAAACTAAAAAAAACCCTAAAGAAATTGATTTTAAAACTGAATGCTTCCATGAAATAATAATGATAAAAAATAATTATGATAAAGAGGAGGTGAATCCCTGTCTGTTTGTAATAACTGACTGGTTAATATTAATAACGTAGCCAATTCATTCTGGTATGAGAGAAATACCAACAAGTTGAGAGAAGTCCTAAAATGTTCATAAGATTCAATGAAAAAAAGAGACATGAGATATGCTATGGTGGAGAAAGAAAAAAAAAGGAAGGGGAAGAGAAAGGAAACTTTTCAAAGGCAAAGAAATAGTTTCATTATCCTTCCTTGTTCCCCCCCTCTAATGCTAGCAATTTGACCCTGCATAACAAAATGAGTCCAAGCAAAAAATATCATTAAAGCTTTTTTTTTAAAATCAGTTTAAAACTTTCAAATGTTTAAAAAATGAGGGGAGATTTTATAAATAAAACAGGCCCTGATTTTTAATAATTTTTTGGCTTTTTTTATGTAGAAGAAATTGGATATTTGCTTTTTATAGAATGATCCAGTTATAATAGTAAAAAAAAAAGTTCCAAGGAACAAATGTACTGCTTATGTTGCCTTAATAATAATAGTAATTATCAACGTTTGATCACTATTTATTGTTTAGAATGCTTAATAAAAATATTCAAAACTATTCACACATTCATAAGTAAGAAGAGATTTTTCAGAGAGATGCCAGTGGAAGTAGAAACTTCAAAGAGATATTTCATTTGAGCTTTATGTTCAAACATTGCAAGAAAAGCTTAAACAAAATTCAAAGAACTAAACAATACATTAAGATTGGTTTTTTCGTTCTTTCTTTTTCTTAAAAAAATCCTAACCAATTTTATGGAAGACACAAAAAGAATTATCAGTAATTAATTTATGCCACCCTCAAATTGGAGTTCATAATAATTCTAATTTTATTTAGTACTATGAATATTTATGATTCTAACATAAAAACTATTTTTATATTCAAACCTAATGTGTGTGTGTGTGTGTGTGTGTGCGTGTGAAAAAGAAAGTTCAAAATGTCAAAAAAAGCAAAGATTAAAAAGAAATTGTAGATCAAATGAGGACAAGAAACAAAAAAAAAATTGAACAGTAACAAATGATTGCTTTGAAAGATGAAAGCAGAAAAAATTACCTTCTCCAATCTATTATTTTGGTCCCACAATAAAAATAAGCAAAATGATTTATTTTTTAACCAAAAATAGATTACCTTATTTTTATTAAATTGATTTATGGGATTAGTATCCTTGTGGTTGCTGTACTATTCTGTCTTTTTATAAGTTTTCAATGAATGAAAATGGATTCTTTTATCAAATGTTTAAATTCTATGCATTTATTTTACAAGAAAAATAAAAATGAAATATTAAAAATGCTAGATCAAAAGAAAAAGTTATTACATGCACACCTCTAATGAACTTTAATGGTCTTTGGTAAATAAATAACTGGTTCAAAAAATTATAAATTGGATGTTTTGAATAAATAGTTCTAATTAGAAGAATAGAACTAATAATGAAGTTTATTTATCTTTTTGGCTTTTCTTGGAGATTGTGATATTTTTTCTTTTGTTAAAGAGTGAAAAGAAAAAGGTTGTGTAAATCAAACTTATTGGATGCAAACTACAAAATGTACCGGATTGTTACTATTATGATTATAATAATCATTATGATTACTCAAACGATCTAAAACAGAACTTAAAAAGAGAAAAAATAATTAAATCAAAAATAATGCAAAAAAAAATCATAATTATACGTTAAGAGAACCATTAATGGCAAAATAACCTTAAGAGATCATTCATGATAATAAAATAAGTTTTAAAATGGGAACATATACAACTTATAAACTTATCTGATCATTTCACAAAGGAATAAATTAGTTATTAATTCACATAAAAAGGTTCTATTTTATATTTAAAAGAAATTGCATTGTGCGTGTTAGAGTTATGTGGGGTTGTAGATATTGGATACTTATATTTGCAATGGTTTTTTTAATCTAAGAAAAATGTTGTGGTTGATTACATTTTATAACATTATAAAAAATCCTTTATGTCTGAAATCTATGACCATAAGCATACACCACTGCAATAGACAGTTCTTAATCAGTTATTGAGTTCTGGTATCAAGACATCGTTAGAAAACATTATTTCCTAGTCTCATAGACTTAAAATTTGAAATGTGTAAAGCTGTGAATTACTAAAGTAGTTTTTTTTTTTTAAATAAGAAAGAAAGTAATAAAATGGCAGTGTTAGGATAAGAAAAGTAAAATATTAGCATAGATATTAAAACTATTATACACACAAATGTGTGTGTCTATGTGTGTTTGTCTCAAAGAGTAAGCTATTTACTTAAATAGATTTAGGATTTGAATAAAAACCAATGAGAGCCCCCACCCCCATAAAAAGGGTAAATAAATTCACAAATTTTCAAACTGTTAATTTTATCTATTTAGTATCAATCTACTTAAAACATTTTTCTTCAATGCTTTAATCCTAAATCTCTTTCGTTTATAAATATTTTGGATGGAAGTAGATTTTATTTTTTCACTAGATCAAATTTTAAAGATGCACTACTTTATATGTAAGTCATGTCATCTCTATTCAATAATTTATTATGTCTGTATAATAACACACACATACATAAAAAATGTGCATAAGTTTATGTGTAATCTAAAATAGGATGACCAAACAAGATATGAAATTCCTGCTTAGCTATCTTGAAAAAGAGAAAAGAAGATCCAAATGATATTTTATTAATAAAATAGTATGGGAGTGGGAAACTAATAGAGACCAATTGAGCAAAAATAAAAATTAATTTTTAATTTTAAAATAAACCAACTAACTTTACACACACACACACACTTTATATTTGTGAGATAGAGAGAGAAATAGAGATAGTATAGGGAATAATTTTTTGGTTCTACTTTCATTCCATTACAGGTAACGAGATTCAATATCAGATATAGATATCTGATAAGCGACTGGATGAAATGAAAAAAATATCTTACAAACATTTAAAAAATGTTTCCACATAAAAGAACCTTAAAAAAGAAAGAAGTGGACAAAGGTTTACAAAGTAAACATAATAATAATAATAATAATAATAATAATGTTGATGAGATTAAATAATAAAAAGATGCTGAACATCTTTTTTTTCTTTTTTGCCATATATTTTTTCCAATCTAATTCCAACCAGCTATTAATATTGGGCATATGACTATGCAACTAAATCCATATCGATGAAAGTTAAAATTTTTAAAAATACAAAAAGGAAAATGATTTTGGTTGTAAATCAGAAGGTCCCTCAATTCATGTAGAGATGATCACCCTCCCTATGATGAAATGAAACAAATCAAAAAAATAATATACAGAAGAGTCATCATGCACAATGATATCTAAAGGAAAAAATAATTTCATTGTTCGTTTTATAACCAGTAAAGGTAAAAGATCTTTTTTTTTTTTTTAGGGGAGATGAGTCTTTTTCTATTATTGATATAAAAATTTTTTTTTTTCTTTTTCATTTTTACACTAAAAAATGTAGCTTTTAAGATTGTTAGAAATTTTATTTGAGACTACTTCAGTTTTCTTTTTTTGTTTCTTTTTACCTAATCTTTTTTTTTTTTAGTAGTTTCAAAAAATCTTTTTATTCAGTTTTGTTTTTTGGGTGTTTTGTGTTAATTTGGAAAAGAGGATTCAAACATTTCCAAGGCTAAATTGATTTTTGCAATTCAATTCCACACTTAAAATAAAGAGTGCTGCCAGGATTTGTACTTTATTTTATTCATTTATTTATTTTTCTTTTTGTCTTGGTGAAGTGGTAGGCCAACAACACCAGCAAAGGTTAGTTAAACCACTTCTTTTTTTTTTTCTACTCTTCTTTAAAGGAAAAGTAACCAACCCAAACCTCCACTCCTCAATAAAAAAAATGAAAGGATAGTAGTATTAGAAGATAAGAAGATAAAGAAGATGATAATTTGAAGGGAGGAAGAAGGAGGAAGGGGGGAGGTAAAACTTAGACTGCTATGTGGGCTGCTATCCTAGGCAGAGTTTTCAACCACTTGTAACAGAGTTGAAAGACATCTGGAAATAAAGAGGTAGAGACCCAGAAAAGAGAGAACTTTGTGGTTGAATAGGTGCTCTCTTTTTTGGAGAGGATCTCAGTCCATGCCAATGCAGCAGCAAACACAGCAGCAATAAGGAACCGACAAAGTCCAAAGAGAAATCAAAAAATCACTTGTGTCACAACAGGAAGGCCAATGAGATAAAGATGCTTATTGATTGTTTACAAAGAGTCAAGGAATAAAACTTGAAAAAACAATATTTTGTAGGTGTGGATAAATATATATATATATATATATATATATATATATATATATATATAAACCCACATCGATAGAGAGAGAGAGAGAAAGAGAGAGAAGTTTTTTTTTTAACTTTGAAAGATTCTTAAAAGATGAGTTTTTAAATTTTTAAGCAGAGAGAAGGAGTTTAGAAAATAAATTCTTAACAAAAAGTGAAAGTAAGAATTTTCTGTCTTATAATAAACACACATGTAAAATTATGTGCGATGGATTATCATTGGTTAACATCTTAACTAGTAAACAGGCTCAAAGCCAACATTATTTAGATTGAGAGAAAAAAAAAGTAAAACTTAAAACATAACTATTAAAATGAAAATGAGAGTGAAGTATATAAAATGAAAGAGAAAATAGATGAGAAAAAAAATTCTTTTTCTTGACTTCTTCTAAACATAAGGATCCAAATTGGTGTTGATTATTAGCATAGACAACACCAAAGAGATCTCAGTACAGCAAAGAGTTCTTGCCTCATCTCACCAGCCTGCACAAGCAACAGTCCATCATCAATCCTCAGCACTGGAGTCCCCAGATAAAGGGTTAGGGTCTCCAGTCACACTGCAGCGATGAAGAATTGCCTTTTCATAAGCTTTCCTCACTGCTTTGCGCACGTTTGGCTTCCTGTTTTCTGTCAGCTTTGCCTTGTCCAATCCAGAATCAACTCCAAGTGGTTCCAGTTTGTTTCTTGGTAACCATTGCCTATGTGTAAAAAATACAAGTTTTTTATGATTAATTTAGAGATGAAATAACAATGCATTTTGTTTAATGAAAGAATTTTCTATATAATCAGAAAACAGAGATAGATTGCAAATAGAAATATAAAGCTGAGTTTGGAAAGAAATCTGATTTTAAGAAACCATCAGATATGAATGAATGCATAGTACCAAAATTACCAGGTTGGATTGATTTTATTTTAAAAATGGAAATTCATTAGTTGTAAAGCAACTATTAGATTATCATAGTTATAATTGATATTATTGAAAGATAAAATAATCAAACTTTTGAAAATAGAATATAGATTTTTTACCAACACTAAATTACAATTACATAAAACTGAAGTAGTTGTGACAAATTTGCAACAACATTTAAGTAAGGTAAGTGAAAAAAAAATTTTTTTTAAAAAGCAAAAAAAAATCATACCATGTTCGTTTAGTATCAAAAAAGAGCACTAAATAGACAGGTTCATCGTATTTCTTTTGTAATGCCAACACTTCATCAGGTGGGACAGGGATTGGCACACCATTGTGAAAGTACCCAGTTTTAGGCATTTTAGGATTTATAATCTGGAAGAGAGAATCATGGAAGATAGATTAACAAAATGTCTTTATTATATTTATTTGTAAAGAATCAATCATTTATTGATCATTATGATGGTGATGATAGTTTTCATCAAAAAAGACTGATAAAAAAATTGAAATTGAAAAGTAATTAGAAAATGTCTTTCAAAGGTTTTGATTTCATTCAAAATCTAAACTAAAAGATTAAAAGTAAGTTTTTAAGAAAATCACATATAAAGTTCTACAAGAACCCCCATCAAAAATACATACACTTTAGAAAAAATATTTGCATTAATCAAAAGAAGAAAACAATTTAAGTTAATCCTAAAAGCAATTGAAATTATTCTTTTTAAAGAGGTCAAGATTCAGGACTCAATTAAGTATTGACTCATTTAACAAAAAGTGCTAATTAAATGCATTTTTTATAGTTTAAACAGAGTTGCTTTGAGTTTTTAGAGTACCACACACAAAAAATAGAAATTTTGATAAGAAATGGAGTTATTTGATACATCAAATGCAAGGTCATTAGTTTGAAAGAATTAGACCAAGATAAATAAGGTATCAACTTTTATAGTTTGAAGAAAACAATATTTTCCATTCATTTAACAGATTTTTCCTTCTTTTATTTTTTTCTTCTTTTCTTTTTAATTCACAATTTTCAATGAAATACTAAATGCCTTCAGCCTTTTGATTCCTTTTTGATTCCAGTAAACTAGATGGAAACCAAAATGTTCAAAGAATCATTCTTTTTCTAAAATATAAAGCATATTATAATGAAAACATTTGTATTATGATATAAATTCTATGTTCAGCATTAGGCAAAGAGAAATACATTTTTGAAAATAACGACTTAACACCTTTTTTTTTCCAGTAAAAAAAATCAAGTGAGTATTACAAATATTTCCTTATACATACTTATGTTTTTATGCATTAATATGTACATTTAGATTAATCATTTTCTTTATATCAATATAACAGGATTGCTTTTTTGATAAACTTGTTCATAAAACACTTCATCTTTTCTCAAAATTGAATGAAAGAAAACATCTACATATGAAATTTGAAACCAAAAATGATTTCTGTGCAAATTGCACACTCATTATATATATATATATATATATATATATATATATATACATAAACACACACACACACACACACACACATACATACATACATACATACATACACACATAAGCAACCCAAAACCTAAAAAGACAGATCCAAAAAACCATTTAAAACTGATGGCAAGTTTTAAGGTGGAGATCTGGGGAACAGAAGCATGCAAGTGTGTTAAAATGAGAAGCATATGTCTAGCATGTGCAATGAGGGGTTGAGTGAAAGGGATAAGAGAATGAATGTGCTGGTGTTTACTATAATGACTTACCAGTGCTGGATACCAAGGATAGCCTCGACATTTGGCCCAGACCAGATCCAGGGGCTCCAAAGGAATGATATCATCAGAATCACAACTTGTACTTCGGCGGGCACGTGCTAAGGAAACAAAACAAGACATATAAGGAAACACCTGTACCAAAGTGGGTGCTGCTGCTGCTTCTGTTAGCAGTGTAGGATGAAGAGGAGCAATGATCAGTTGAGAATGTAATATCAGTAGAAGACTACAAAAAGATTTGCAGCCATGATTTATAGACATGGATAATTTTTTTTCCCCCCAAGGTCAAAGAATGGCTACAACTCAGACAAATAAAAACAAAAACAGTAAAGCTTTTTTTTTAGAAAAAGTTTTGTTTTGTTTTTTTACTTTTTATTTGCATTTTTTTCCTTACTTTGGTGAAAGATAGTAAGCATGAGAAAATACTAAGATTATTTTCATGATAACATTAAAGAAACAAATGATAAAATAACTATTTGAATTTTGAAGCTAAAAAGTATCAAAATATCTATATTCACCCAACAAAAGACCAGTGTACAAATAACTAAAGTTTTGGGGAAGGATAAATTTTCACCAATGTTTATTGAGCCACTCTTTCCTAACCGTAAGTAAGTAGGGGAAGTTATTTTGTAGAAATTGATATTCAAAACATATCTTTTAAATAAGAAACACCAGAATGACAACAATTCAAACAAAGATTTTGGTAAAGAAAGTGTTATCAAATCTCAAAGTAGGATAAAATCTTATGTAGATCTTATTTGATACATCAGTATCTCTTTTTAAGAATTGGCTGACATGCAAATTATCAAAACCTTGAAAAAACTAGAGTAATTGACTTTTCTTTTTATGTGAGAAAACAAAAACAATTGTAAAAGAAATATCAATGAGAAAATTGCTTAAAAATAATTTGGGATTCAATAAAAATATAAAAGTAAAAATTTATATTCAAATTTGCAAAAATTATTCTTTGCAAAAAAGGTTTTCTACCATATGTCTACCAGAATTTATGAAAAGAGGTGCTTATCAAATATTTCTGTCATTATTTATATTATTATTTCTTTAATAATAATTTTGTACATTTTATAAAAAAAATGTGAAGCAGCAAATTTGCAGACTTTAATTGTCAAAAAAAAGTATTCTTTATTAGGTTGTTTTTACTCATACATGGCTCTTCAAGATTTTCTTAATATTACTAGAAACCTAATATTCTTTTTACAGACAAAACTGAATAATCAACATGTGAAAATGCAATCGGTACAAAACTGTTAATAACAGTTATATGACATTTTGCAGTTAATGATTTGACAGCTCAACTCATTGGTAGCAGACAATTTGGCACCTATGAGAATTGGCAGCTATTTTACATCAACATTGCTGGTTTAAAAGAAAAAGTAAGAATATACCTTATAGTCATTGAAGACATATTTATTCAGAATCAAAATCAAGCCACATCTGTTCACTATTTAAAAAACAAACAATAAACATTCCATCCCAACATCTACCCCATATGTCTGATATATTAATCCTTTTTTTTCACAAACTGTAATATAATAAGTCAGTTGAGTATCCATCCTTTTATCTGTGTTAAGAGAAATCTATTTACATTATCAGATGGAACAAAAGTAACCACACAATAAACTCTTTGATGTGAACAATAATACAAACAACAAAGTTTTCATATTTTAAACATAAAATATATATTCAGTTCAATCATTAAATGAAACAGTTACAAATAACTTTCCAACAGAAATGCCAACAAAGTTTTTGCCTTACGAAAACAAGACATTTTCTGTAAATTTCTAACACTATTTTTTCAGTGGCCTCATCTCAACGGCTCTTTTCCTCTTTTTTAACTCCTCGTCCACCCAGGACAACAAAATATTCACAACGTCCCTATCTCACGAAAATAAAACGTCCTTTGTTATTCCACTCACAACAACACTTCTATTGCACACCGCAACTCCGACTTCACCAAACAGCAACTAGCGTCTTGCTGTTCTCTCCTATGTTGGTCCTCCCTTGAGTTGGCCGGTGTAAACATACAACTTGTATTTTCTTCCAAACCAACCGTAGATACCATCAAATAAAAATAAACTACACTATGAAATACTAGTAGGCCACCAACAAGATTCCATCCATCTTAACAAAATAATCCTTGAATTTATTTTTTTATATACCAACTAGAACAAAAATGGTGTTTGAAAGATGCATTAAAAAAGTGGATAAATTCATTTTCTTAATTATTTCATTCTATTAACATAGAATAAAAAGAAGTTATGGGTGTTCAAATATTTATTCTTACTTCTTTCTTTATGAATGGTTATATTCAGCAAGAGCGTATATAAAGGCTAAGTTGCTAAAATCTGAATTAATGGAAAGAGTAAACTAAACATGGTCAGCAATTATTTCTTTCTGAATGTTTTTTGTAATAATTTTGGTCGATAAATAGAAGATATGAATAAAATAATAGCAATCATTGAATATTCTGTTGAGTCTGAAACAATTGTTTTAGTCAATAAGGAAAAAATATTATTAAACATTAAAAATATAAATGAATTTATATGCTATGATATTCTACTAAATTTAGCTATCAAAAATTCAACAGTGATATTATCAAAAAGGAAAGAATACAGACTTCAGCTAGAATAAGAAATTAGTAAAAAAAAATTCCTGCTGTAAGATGAAAAAGTTCAAGCATTAAAAAAATTGTAAAAAGACTAATATCTTTAAGAATTTTTAATTTAATATACATTTTTTGTAAAATAAACACATACACAAAATAATCAGAGATGGAACTTAAAATTAAAAAGGAAGGTTATCTTCAATCTACCTCTACTTATGTTTCCTCATTAAAACACACTATTGATTACTAAATGTAAACACACTTAACTATTGATGAAAAAAAGGCAAACTTATTTTTAACTTGAAAGAATCCTAGACAGTTTTAGCAAAGATATTTGATGCAGTAATGAGTTCACAAGGTTTTTCTTTTTTTTTTTAATGTTGCAAGTACGACTATCAGAACCACTTAGTAATAAGAAATGTTATGAACTGAGAAAAAATAATGAAAAAATTATAGAAAAAAATTCTAATAAAAAGGCAGTGGGGATTACAGTAAGAGTTATAGAGCTTAAACATAGCAAGATATGAGAAAAGATTTATTACACATGTATGTTTGGATGTATAGATGTGTGTGTGTACATATTGAAATTATCAAAAAGTTAGGGTGAGAGAGAATTCATAAAAATTTTTCTTCTACGAGTCAAACACTTAGTAATGATTTGTATAAAATGAGTAAAGATTAATTGGTGAAATATCAAAAAAATAAAACAAAACAGAAAAAAATGGTTTGAACATTTTTCAGGTGTTATTTTTGGTTTTCTTGATTTTTTTCCAAACATTCTTTTCATAATATGATGATAAGCAGTTTCATAAATTCAAAGACTCAACCAACCTAGCTATCATATATGTTACACTTTTTCAATATATTGATTTAAAATTAATCTATTTTTAAAATAAAGTATTTTTTATTGCAATTTTTTTTAAATGTTGGCTCTTTGAATTTTGGGTTTTTTTTGTCAATAGAATGTTATTTTGTGTCAGTTTTGTTAGAAAAGTAATAATCGATTAGAAAAACTATTAGTAATGTCTTCATTATTAAGAATTATTGTGCTGTTGTAATTCTTAGATTGAAACAATTTTTTTTTACATTTTTGTATGATTTTATAAAGATTGCCAAAATTCTTATTTTATTTTAAAACCATATAAAATCTACTAAAAATCTATCATTTCTGAATAAGATTTATTTTCACTGAAGATACACCTAAATTTTCTTAATATTTAAAGCAAATTAAGATGAATTTGATACTAAATTTGTTCCTTCCCTCCTTCCATAATCTTTTTTCAATCCATGTGAATAAAATATTCTCATTCTATAAACTTAACAGCATTAAATTGGGGTATCATAGTTCATGGAATGAAAATAAATTACTACAAAGAAATGAATATAGGCTTTGGATTAATGTTTCTACTAAAAAGAATTCTAGTTCAATAAAAAGTGTCATGAGCTTGTCAAAGACTTTAACAAAGTTCAAGAGCCCATTGGTTTAAAATATTGTGTTTATAACAACTTTGATACAGATTTTAGTCTATAACCCAATGAATACAAATTACATAATAATCATTTTTTGGTCATATATATACACCAGAAAACACAAACACAAAATGATTAATCTAATTAACAGAGCTGTGACAATATTCTTTTTTTTCAAAGAGTATACTTCTCCCAGTCCTAGTTATTAGGCCATTGACAAGAATATTCTTTAACAAAAATATTAATTCACAGCCCTACAAATAGCTACAGAATTAAAAGAAATGGTAAAATCGAAAAATAGTCAAGTAACAACAAGAATATTTTTAATAAAAGCATATAATCATTATCAATTAATAACCGAAAAAAGATGTTTAGAAATTATTAAATATTGATAACAAGAGAGAAGAATGAGTTATATTGGCATACCTGCTCTACTGTTGCTACTCGAGTGTCCACTGGATGTATCAGATAAGGATTCATCCCCACTGCTGATGTCAGAAGTACTGTCAGATTCAGAAAAACTATTGGTCGGATCAATTCTATACTGAGTAAAACTATTAGTAGGTGGAATATTGGGTGCCACCTCAGTAGAATTGTTAAGATTAGAAATGGCTACTTCAGGGGTGTGTGCAGGAGCATTAGAATGGACAGTTCCCCGTTTGGGTGGCGGAGGCTGCAAGTCGCGGTCACTCACATTAGCTGCACTTGAACTAGCCGCACGCTTGCGGCCACCAGTTGTGCTTACTGAACTGGTGACTACACCACCATTGGTTCCTGCTCCTCCACTGAGATTTCCATTGGTATTTGCATTT
Source organism: Idiosepius hallami (assembly GCA_034780655.1). Classification (NCBI taxonomy): domain Eukaryota; kingdom Metazoa; phylum Mollusca; class Cephalopoda; family Idiosepiidae; genus Idiosepius; species Idiosepius hallami. The sequence continues at coordinate 2,102,687 of JAUZSX010000019.1, read as the reverse complement.
CTACTTGCACTGCCTCCTGCACTTCGAGCTCCACCACTAGAACCACCACTAGCCCCACCACCACTTCCAGCATTCCCAGTACTATTAGAACTATTACCACTGCTTTTGTTAATTTCAGGGTGTGCTTGTCCACCACTATTATCTTGTAGATCGACCTGGTTTTTAAGACGCGGTGGACGTCCCTTGCGCTGTGAAACATTTGCTGTATTTGGGGTTATTGTTTTGTTTAACTTCTTGGTAAACAGGACAGCTGTCCTTCTATTGACACCAGATGGAAGTGATGGTGGTGGAGGTGTAGGAGGGGGTTGTGGAACAGGAGTAGGCGATGCCTTTTCCGGAGTCTGCGGAGATGTAACAGCAGTTTGAGGCACATCATTATTCTTTGCATCACCATCTGAAAAATACAAAAAGACAAGAATGTAATTAAGGCAACACCATTTATTTTCTTGGTTTATGGGCTATAGGAACACACTAGGGTCACAAAACAACAAAAAAAGATTCTATATAGACATCATACGGATTATATTCATGCATATGTGTGTGTGTGTGCGTGTGTGTGTGTGCATGCATTTATTTGTGCATGTATGCCAAGAAAAACAGCTGCCTGAAATATACAAATGTATTGGTGCTTTTACCAAATACTATTGAAATCAGGTAACCTCTTGTTTGTCATGCATATGGAATAAGGGATGGGATACCAAGTTATAGATTCTTAATATGTTTGTTTTTAAAACATATCAGAAATATGTAATTCATAACAAACATGTAATTTGTAATACTATCAAGAAATAACAATTGATGTGATCAGATTGATTTTAGAGTTAAAGTCTTCCGGTCCTATTATTTGCATCATAGTTGTTGCCCATGATATGCTAAGATTATCAAAATAGATTTATTGCGCAGGTTATCCCTTTAAAGTTTTCTTGAATATTTTAAAAAGCTAGTCTGAATTTAAAAAAAAAAAAGGAAAAAAATTAAAGTTAATTATTCCTGCAGTTTGCACAAATAAATATTTGAAATTCTATTAATAGGCATATTTCACTATTCAGTACCACTCTGTAAAAGCATCTTGATAAACAATAATATTTCAACTGATTCAAATATGGTTATCTAAATAAACTCAAATATTTTATGAATTAAGAAGAAATGAACAAATAATTATAAAAAATTAAATTTATTCCTAATGAAAGACAACAATATTACATTCATAAAAACCTTAATTGCATTATCAGGTAAAACAGAGAAAAAAAGACTTAATTACTAAAGCCAATTTCTTTCTGAATACATTATAAAAAGGTAATTAGACCAAGATTAAAACTCAATATTTGGCCAACTTTAACACTAATTGAATAATACGATTTGGATTCAGTTGAATTTTACTTAAAATCGGTTCAAAAATAATCCTGAGGAATTAATTCTGGTTTGATATTAATTTATAAGTTTGGTCTATCAATGTAATATCATAAAGTAATAATACAGAAAAAAAAATAATTTAAAAAAACCTGACCAAATGGGGGAAAAATTATTTAAGGAGTAGTGATTAAAAAAAAAATAATAGCCCATGAACCAAGAAAAGACAATGGAGTGACCTAAACAAGAAAATAAATAAAGTTTTGACCAAAGAGCAGAAGAAAAAACAAAGCCTACATATAAATCCAAGCTGCTGTGTCCAGATTCAGTGGTCAGTGCTGAACTAACAAAAACAATGAGAATTTGAAAAAATTAAAATAAAAACAACTTTTGTTAACTATACAAGTCAGTTTCTGGCAGATATTTAACAATAATAGTTATTGTCATCATTAATATCATCATTATTATTATCATTGTTATTAAAATAATTGCTGATGGAAAGCCTGAATTAGAATCTTAGACAGCAAAATAGAAGACTCTCATTTTAAAAACTGAAGAAAATAATAGATGTTGGAAGGAGAAATCAAGAGGAATAGGAAAGATTTAAAAAAAAAACTCAGAAGGATTCCAAAATGGATGGTTATAAAAGAAAATAAAAAGTAAAAAGGCTAAGAGCTAAATGAAAACTTTTTTTAGCTTTTTTTTTCTTTAAATAAAAACAGAAGAAAGGTCATTTGAAGAGCTTTAAAGACAGTAGAGTGTGGGGTGACTAAAGAGGTAGGAGACTAGAATGATAAAGTCCAGTAGGAATAAACAAGCCAGAAAAATCCCCTAAAGATTGAGGAAAATAAACAAAAAGAGAGGGATAAAGGAAGGTAGAAAGAGTGAGGAAGTAAATGTGACTGTTGGCCTAAGGGATAAGAATGAATACAAAAAGAAGGCAGGGGAGATACAATAGTGGTAGGATGCAATTGGGGCTAAAACTAGTCTCTTTAACAAGATAGCTACAAGTTCTTAAGAATATAACCAACACCTATCAAAAACAACAGAAAGAAAGCTATACAATTTTGTTAGAATGAAAAGCAAATAAATTTTTAAGAAAAAATTAAGGGGACCAAGGAACCATATTAAGACTGAAGCTTTATGAACAAAAATTGTAATTAGAAGAAATCTTTATATTCTAATTTCCAAGCAGTTAAAAAATATATAAAAGGTGAAAAGCTAAACAGTGGAAGAAATGTTGAATTTATTTACATGTCATATCTTTTTTTCTTACTTTGCTTGATACAAATACTACTGTTAACAGTGAATATTCAGTTATCAGTAAGGAATCAAGAAGAATTGCATTAAGAGACAAAAAAATGCTTGTTAATTGATTAAGTTATTATTACATATTGGTCTGATAATTAATACTGTTATATGGGATGTTGATGTAATATGTACAAAATAAAACTAAAAATGTAACATAAAATCTAAAACTTAAAATTGTTAGAAGTTAGAAAGGAAGGCTAGATTCACTGAATCACATACGGTTATAAACAACCAAGGACTGTTAATCTTGAAAATAAGATCGATTGGTTGGTAGAGATCTACATATTTTCCATTTTAAGAAAGAAAATAGAAAAAGGTATAAAGGTAAGTACTAGAATCTCAAAAAAAAATACAAGATTTTTTTTTTATGATTTAAAAAAATGAATTATTCAAAACTAATTTTGATAAAACTTTTTCGAAAATCCGCAAACCAATTCCATTAAGAAGATTGCTCTATCTTGCATAGAAATATATTTATTATTGATTAATCGATCGATAGATTGGTTTTAATGGCACATCAACCTGTCAATATGCATAGTTGAATTTAATCTTAGAAATTTAGAGATGAGTGTCATTTGGATTGGATTAATAACAAGAGAAAAAAGAGAAAAAATAAACAAATGTCTAATTAAAAATTGCTAAAGAAAATCAGAACAAGAGGGGGATAAAATATTGTTTAAAGTGATCAATGAGAAGAAAAAAATAAATTTTAAAAAATCAGACAGAATGAAAATAAGGTAAGCAAAGATTTAAAAAAGAAGACATGAATATAATAAACAAATGATTAAATGATAGACATTTATTAAATAGAAAATAATCTTTAAAAAAAAAAAATTACCAACAAAAACCCTGGCCGTATAAAATTAGTATGAATATTGAAACAATTAAATTGTGTAAAAAGAGGTATAACAGAATTTTCCTCATTAACAATGGGGCTAATTGTTGACCAAATTTTGCAACAAGATTGCCTTAATAAAAAAAAAACCATAAACACTTTTCATAGTTTTTATAAACATTCTGTATAAAAAGTTTCAATATAATCAAGATGCTTTTACAAGAAACTGCATAACAAGAACTGGATTTTAATCGAGAAAAATTCTTTTGAAATAAGAAAAAAGAAAACTAAAAAATAACTACAGATTTTCTAAAAAAATTAATTAAAATGAATTAGCACTATATGTAGATTAAGAATTTGACTGATAAAAACATTTTTAAATTTAACAATATTATTAACAAAATTTATTATCATTGAACATAATAAAATGTTAATGAAATTATTCTTTAATACAGAAATAATGATAATGAAGATATTTAAGACAATATTCAGGATTTGTGCATCTGGATAAAGAGAATAATGTTTATTTGAACACCTATGATAGTGCAACTAAGCAATAAAAAAAACATTCAAACAACATTGATAAGGCTAGGAATACAATGTAAAAGACAAAAACAAGACAACATTAATGAAAAAATAGTATGATTTTGTATCAAATTGCTACTAATTCAGTTGTTTTTTGTTGATTTCTGTCTATGAACAAAGTTGTACTAAGAGTGATGTATAATTAGCACAAAAATTACAATTGGGGAATTTGGGGAGATTAAAGGAGTTTTAGCTGCAGAAAGACTTGCATAGTGAAACCTTGAAAAGAAAGAAGAAAAAAAAAAGAAACAATACTAAACATGATCACACAAGCTTTATTTCATGGACTCATACAAGGATTTGAAATAAAGTCAGGAAAGAAGAAAAATACAAAAAAACAAGCATTTTTTTGTTCTTGTTTTTTTTTCTTTCTCTCCTTTTTATTTTGAGCTCATTTAATTTTTTTGATTTGAATTGGTTTTTCACAAAGTATAAATGAGTCTTTGTAAACAGGTAGCATTTTATTTCATAATCATTTTTTGGGGTTTGGTTTTTTTTATTAAAATTTTTATTTTTATTCTTTTTCTTTTTGGTTTGATTTCAGGGAGGTAGGTAGGTAGGTAGGTAGGAAGGTAGGATTGTAGATAGCTCTCCCTGGACTCTTCCATAGCTTCAAAGGCAGTCAGGCAGGCAGGCATACACATACAGTGGAGGGAACAAAGTGTATTAGCACTTGTGAACACTTATTCTACGATGAGAAGCTGCATATTTACCTAGCTCCCGTCGTGAAGAGCCTATGTCAGGTTCTGATTCACTACGGCTGCTATTTGCCCGTAACCGGCCACGACCACGGCCACGACCAGGACGACCAGCTGTAGATTTAGTGGCTTTCAAATGAGGTGATGTGCACTTTTCTGATGCTGATGTTGTTGCTGTGGTGGTTGCTGTTGTTATAGTAATTGGTGAAGATGTCACTACTGATTTGGCTGCAGGAGGTGAGGTGGGTTTTGAAGAGGATGAAGCAGATGATAATGATGATGATGTAATGGATGCTGAAGAATTGTCAGATGACCGAAGAACTGGTTGCGATACAGGCTTCACTGGTGACAGAGGACCACTATCTGAGCACGTTGTAACACCTTCAGAAGCTGTAATGAAAAACAATTAAAACAAAAGAAAATTCAAGATTAACTAAAGAAACAAGAAAAAAAATAATCAATTTCAATTAAAGCAAATAAAGACTAAATACATTAGAATCCTTAATGATAAGAAATATACTTAGTTATAGGTGTACCAAATATATGCTATAAACTATAAAAAAAAAATCCACAACAAACAACAAACAACAAACAACCTAACCCACATGAAACTGCAGAATTAAATTTGAGAGCAAGCAAACTTACTGGACCAAGCCACAGTAAAAAAAAATACATACGATTGATTAGGAAATGGGGAAACAAAGCCACACTCACTAAACTTCATTTAATAATAAAAAATCTAAAAACTCCACCATATTGTCTAAATACATATGGGAACTAAAAAGCATGAACCATTCAGTAGCAGAAATAACATCAGAAATTTAAAAAATCTGAACTTATATCTAAATGTAGCTATGGGAATACATTTCTACTAAACCAGTTAAAATAATTGACACAAAGGATTATTAAAAATAAATTAACATATATATAAATAACAAAAATTAAAAATAAAGATAATAACAAATCCTTCTAATACTACCTCTGCCTCTAAAATAAAACAACAATAATAATAATACACAACTGACTTGCAATAAAATAACAGTAACAAATAAACAGTAACAAATAAACAATTAATAATTACACTAGCCACACTAATCACACACTCCACAAAAAAAAAAATTTGGACTCCTAAATTAGTTTCTACAGTTTTAAGTGATCATTAGCTAAAGTATGGGATTTCAATCGTACTTGACTATGAATTCATTTTAAAAACATAACACCCATAGTCAGTCAAGGTACACATAACAAAAACAGCCTTGTTGATAGAAATAAGTTTGAAATTCTGTAAAGACTCCCAATTAGAACATGAAGATTCTAAAGTTCAATCATTTGAGAAGGCTGAACAGTTGATAAGCCAAAATATTGTAATGGTTAAAATATTAAAAATAAGAACGGTAGTCCAGAAAATAGATGTACAAGGTGTCTTTGGCTAACTACATTTTATCGTTTAATATCTTTTACAACAATTTAATGCATGAAATATTTTTCTAGTAGAAATATATATCAATTCTCAGGATGTCTTGCAATATTGAAAATTAGAGATAAGCGTCAAGTAAACCTGTACATTATGATCTTCTATTTCCTTCATAATGATCTTCTATTTCCCTCATAATGAAGAGCCATTTATCTTTCGGATACTTTTCATACATTTTCCAATAAATACAGACCTAGAATTTATACATAAATAATATAATTAAATGTTGAATATTTCAGGTTATCAAACATAAATTCTGCCTAAATGATGTATCACCCTCCTCCTCCCCTACCATCCTGTTTTACTCATTTGCAACCATCTCAATTTTATTATATTCCTTGAATAAAAACTAACAACTAGTGAGCTTAATGATTATCTATCTAAATGTGTTAGTGATAAATACTTCTTCCAATTCACATCATCAAAATGTATTCACTAATAAAAATGCTTCACAATTAACTTAAGACAATATAAGTAAGTAAATAGTTTGTTTATTCTTTTTTAAAGGAAACCTGTACACTTCATTTAAAAAATGATTTGACACAAAATCAATTAATCAATTTAGTTATTTTAAACATAATCTTTTGCAATGAAGGAAAAAGAATAGATAAATCAATTATAATTATTATAATATTAAAACTACTATCATCGATCATTAATAGCCATTTACTTTATGATTTCATTACAACCTAAATTGTCCTCTATAATTAAAGCTATCTAGTGATGAATAGATAAAACCTATAAAATATAAAATACAAATCAGTGGAGTTAACAGCTGCAAAATCATTGATATAATAATTATTATTGATCATAATTAATGATTACTAATCATAAGGTTAAAAAAAATAAGATGAAAACAAAATGCTACTTACATGTTTCCATATTTGGCATTGGTTCTTCATTTTCACTAGCATAGTAATTCCTCTGCAAAGCCAACTTCCGACGCACCTTAATGATTTCTTTTTTGATTCTTTTAGCCAATTTAGAACGTTTGCCTAAAAAGAAGAGAAACAGAAAATGAATCACAAATGATCATTTTGAAATTTAGTAAGAAAACTGGCATCAATGCCAAAGATTTTTGTAATTCCTTTTAAAGAAAATATTTTTAGATATAAAAACATGAAGTGCTAATTAAACAAAATTTGAACCTACTTATAATATTTGATAAGAAAAAATACACAGTTTTTGTTTGTTTTTATTAGAGGATAAAAAGCTTCTACTCTCAGCTAAAATTCATGATTGTAAAGACAAAAATTTAAATAATGTTTTTATAAAATATCAATTCTTTTATGTTTAGACTTTTAAAGTAAAGGTTGATAAGTAGTAAAAATTATGACAAAATTCGATCTAAAAAATGAAAAATAATAGTCTTGACATATGCTTTAAAACTTCATAAACTTTCAATTAAATGATATGATAATATTAACAACAAAAAAAGTTTAAACTAGGTAGCAAAAATAATGAAATAAGAGAATGAAGTATGTGTTAATAATGTAACTCACCTCCATGAGGTATATTATTCGTCATATCCATTCGATCCAAAAGAATACTTAATTGGTCTTTAAGAGGCATACCTTCTTTGACATCTTGTAAAAATGTGTCAACTGAAATATAAAGGATTTTTTTTATTATAAACAAGACATAGCCATCATTCATTTTTTAAATATATTTTTGACAAACCACCAAATTAATAGGTATGATGTTTTGGGTTTTTTTTTTTACTAATATAAAATCAACATATTTTCGAATTTTATCATAAAAATGTTTTGTTTTTTTTTATGTATTTTAGAGGATATTTTTATTGTATTATTTTGAACCATTCTTATTCAAATTTAAGCTTATTTTTCCAATCTTAGAATTCTAATTATAAAATTTATCCATTTCAAAAAGATTGGTTCACCTTTATAAAAATAGCTATATAATTTAAAGATAAAAAATAATAAAAGAAAAAATACTTTGAATGTATTCCAATAAAAACGTGTGAACTTATCTTTTTGAAATGCAATAAATTCATTTATTTTGGATGGCTTTATCTCTAAACAACCTGATGGAAGGTATAACTAATCAATTTTTATAGGATTAAATTTTTCTTTACGTAGTCTAAAAAATATTTGATTGGTGAAAGAAACACTTCTAATTTAATTAATTATAATCATTTATTATTTAGTTATTAAATAAAAGTTATTAGAATTTACAATAATATAAAAGTAGAATTTTCCTGGTCCAGCTCTTCAATACTATTAAAATTTTACACCTTATATCATAATTTGATAATTTATTATATATAATCTAATTATTTATTATTCATAAGAAATTAGAGTATATGAACTTAAAAAAAAATTATTATTTTAAGAATATCAAAAAATTTAATTTTTTTTTTAAATATGGATATTAACTTTTGAATTTGATATTCAAATAAGAAAAAATTAGAAACATTTGTAAGAAATTAAATTCTAAAAAAAACATGATGGATTGTGTAGTGTATTAAATTAGAAGAAATAATTTTGTTTCATTGTTTTATAATGCATTACAAAGTTAAATCTAAAATTAAAACAAAATAACCACAGATAATACAGTCTCTAATAAATAAATAATAATGTCCAATTTCTACAGATTATAAACAAACCACAATACAATGAATGACATTAAGCTTAATGTATTTTAGATAGCATTTTGATTTCATAGATACAATCTACTAAGTCTATATACAATAGCTAGCAATGCTCACAAAAAGGATTAGAAATTACAAAAGAAATGCATATCTATCACATATAGATTATTTAATAAAATTTAAGCTTTTAAACCATTAAAATTTATCAAGAGACATTTTGAAGCATAACAAACAGAATCTAAAATGTGTCTATTAAAAAAAGATGTCATCGCCCTTCTTGTGTGTCAGTTCATGAAATTTTGTTAAAATAATCAATAAAAAGTAAAATAATTGAATATTGACTTGGTAGTAAATTTTATAAAAGCCATAGAAAGAATTTATCATATAAGACTTTATAATAAGGTTTAATAACAAACTATTCCCCCCACTCCTAAATAAATTCATTATATTTGTAATATTTTTTTCATCTCTTCATCTAAATTAATGTTTTATCATTCACATAATAGAATATTAACAGCAGTAGGTTTGCAATGAAGTTAACTAATTATATAAAAAAATGTATTTTATGATCATGAATATCTTAAAAAAAGAGAAAATACAAAAAAAAGAAGACAACTTTAGTTTAAATTTATTTCTTAAATTCATTTTTTTTTATTTTAATTAACTAATGCTAATTTATTTTATAATGGAAATAAAATTTGGTCTGTAACAACTTAGTGGTCTCAAAAATATTGTTTAATTTCAAAATACTAAGCTTGGAATGTTTTATATTCAATAATTAATAATTCCAAGTAATCAGTTAAAAGAAACATTTTTTTTAACTTTAAAAAAGAATGTTGCTATAAGATATGAAAATGTAGAAGATACAATTGAAAATACAAGTAGTACTGTTAAATGAGAATTAAAAATTTCCTTGATTTTAAAAGATAGGCAAAAATCATGAATTTAATTTTTATAAAATTCAAAATAAATTACTAATAAATAAAATAGAATTAAGCATCACATAAGTGTTTTTGTATCCTTCCCACAACAATAAAGTAAAAGCCATTTAGGAGTGAATTAAGGTGTGAATTATTTAAACACTATCACATAGTAGAAAATACTGAAAATCCAAAACTGAAACTTAATAAAATATTTTGATGGCTTTTAAAACTATTAATATATCAATTACTTTTAAGATCACCATGGAAATAATATTTTTTTCTACTTGGAAATGATTTTAAAAATAAAAATTTAAATAAATTTTATCCCAAGGGAAGCGAAGCGAGCCTTTTTGTAGTGAGGACTTTCGGTTACGTATGTTCCTTATAGACTCTGAAATAGCTGAGCCTAGCAGGCTCAAACTTTGTGTGCTGATAGAGAGCATGGGAGAGAATGTCCCCGCGAAGGATTTTTTTCAATCTGTCAACATACAAGTTGTCCCAAAAGTTTGTGAAAACATGGAAAAAATAACTTATCCCAAGGCGAGCCTTTTGGTAGTGAGGACCTTTGGTTAGATATGTTCCTTATAGACTAGATTATATATTATAATGTTCCGAAAATCTTGTTCTGAAAATATAAATATGCATATCTCATACATTACCTTCTACTTTCTTAGTGTTCGTTTCTCTGTTTAGTCCATTTGTCTTAGTAGCTCAGCTTCTTCAACCCTGGAACGTTTATTTGCCACTGTGGTTAGGTACTCTCACTCTGGAATTATTATACAATTCACTTATGGGAAACGTATAAACTCTCACATTTCGTCAGGTTGTGGATTAAATAATCTTGTTTTAATTAAATTTGTTGACAAATGAAAGTTTATAAAAACATGAATGTTGTTAGCATTAAATGAGCAAAAAAGTTGATATGCCATAATACCAACCAACCAATTATGTTGTTCCTTTTCATGCGTTGTGTTATATATTTATTTATTGTGTCATGCTCTGGAAATTAAAGACTTATGATTTAAAGCTATTGTATAAGTTATCTCCCTTGGACTTAAGTAAGCTTTCTATTGTATTCATTCTTCAACTCAGTATCAACAAAGCAGTACGTGTATTTTTAAGTAGATAGATAAAACCTTTATCAAAAGGCTACTCTTTCTTATCGTTTTATTCTCGTACTATTTACTTCAAAGACCAAAATGTGTTCTACATTGAAGTTCAAACCACAATGTCAAATTTTTATTTTTATCTTTAAAATTCTGATGCTTTACCGATTAAGCCATTAGTGCTGTACAATTTTTTTTCTGAACTTAAATAGTACCTACTAGATTAAATTCTTTTTTTTTTTTTTTTTTTTAATGTATCAAATTTAGTTTCTAATGAATTATGTAAAAAAAAAAAAAGTAATATTTACTGGTATTGATTTTTATTTATTTTTCTTTTTAATTTTATAATTTTAAATAATTTATCAAGATATTACTTTTTTTTTTTTTATCTTTCCAGGGTAGTACATGTCACCAGTGCCGACAGAAAACTTCTGATATGAAGACTATATGCAGATCAGCAGATTGTTTTGGTGTGAGGGGACAGGTGGGTCAACTTTTATTTGAAAATTATTTTTCTTCTGTATTCATCTTAAAATGGGGTTTATTTTTTGTCTTCAGTGTAAAATAATGGTTTATTTCTTCAGAGATTGGGTTTATTTCTTTCTTCCAGTGCCTAAAAAACAAATTAAAACTATGATATTAGTTTGAAAACTACCAAAATCCAAAACAGCCTGAATACCACTTAACCGAATTTATCACTATAGAAATCATTCTCTACAAACAAAAAAATCCATTAATCTTAAAAAAAAACAAAAAAAAAACAACTAAATAACCCAAAACAACAACAATAGAAATAATATTAAACAGACAAAATTCTTCTTAAAACCTATGAGACCTTAAATGACCATAAATGATTGATAGGTTAAACCCCACCAAAACCAAACTAAACTAAAATAATGGACCAAAAACAAATTCATATTGTGTTAAAAATTTGCAGAGAAAATAAAACAAACCATGAATTTTTAGGAAGAAAATAATTGCTTTTATTTAGGTTCTTTTTCACTTCTGGCTTTGATGAGAAGTTTACTCAATAAATTCTTAGCTTTCTTTTTTTCTCTTTCAACTATTGTCAAGAGAATCTGTTTTTTTTTCTCTGGTTGATTATCAGTAAAAGCACAGCTGATTATGGGGGTTGGCATCTTTGATGACAAACTCAGTTGTATTAATGTTCACAAAAATTTTCTGTCTACTTGTTGATATCTTTTGTCCAAATTGGGAAATTTTTTATAAGTAAATGTTTGTAGAGCCTTGCTCATGCTATTGTGGTCTTACTCTTAGCTGACTAAAAGACCTGCAGGGTCCAATTTCCTCATGAACCATATCTTGACCTTGTTGGCAAAAGTGTGTTAACGTTTTGAGCATGACCTTATACTGCAGTTTGACATTAAAATTTCCTTGTACAAATTTTTTTCTTCCAAATTATTTTTATATTGAAGAAGAAAATATAGCAGATACCATTTTTCCCCAGCATAAAATGTCACAAAAAGAAGTCTTGTAATTAAGAAAAAAAGACTTCTCATCTTCATTACCTAACAGATTTTACTATTTCATTATAAAGTAAAAATTATAAAAAAAAAATATCTGTATGTAAATGACTCCTTGCATACTAGTATTCAAATTTTAGATAAAATAAGTTAGTCATCTAATTAATATTTTTTTCCTTTAAAAGCAAGAGCTTATTTAAGAGAGTTATACCTGGTAGGTGAAATACTCTAAAGAGAGAAAGAACTGGATAAAAATGTTAAGAGATAAAAATCTCATCTTTATGCTTATGTAATCTCCACTTACTAGAATTTAAAAAATAACTTTTTAAGCCAATCAGTTTTTCTCCATCCAAAATCTAAAGCATTCTCAAACTAGCCATATAGATTTCTAAAAACTATCTTCAATAAAAAAAAAAAAGGTTCCAAGTGAAAGTATTTAAATCTTCTTAATCTTTTTATTTTTTTCTTTGTTTTTTTTTTTTAACTTTTGATCTTTTATAGTTTTGTGGTCCTTGTTTGAGAAATCGATATGGAGAAGATGCAATGGAAGCTTTAAAAAATCCAGTAAGTTAAAAAAAAAAAAAAATTCTTTTTATTCCCATTTATAGAATCCATATTAGTACCAAAGACATAAGGCTATTATTTTATGTATCAAATTACAGAAAGGGTAAAAAAACAAAAACAAAAAAAAAACAAAAAACAAATTCAATTTTACCTCTTCTTTAAAAAGTTAAACAATACCAAAAATTGCAATCTCATTTACATATCTGATGACGAAGAATGTGACCTTTGACCTTTACTACATGAAAAGTAAAGGAGAAAGAAGAGACAAAATTAAAAATGATGAAAATATTTTTTAAAGCACTTCAGCTTTACCTACAAAATTAAACAAAAATCTGTTCTACCTTAATAAAATATTAAACAAACAATCTTATGATGAAACACATTTTAAATGCTATTTTCTCAGATTACAAAAACAGCACAGAATCTATTTATTACATAACTATCACAAACCTGTTTATTACATAACTGGTGCAGAGTGAGCATCACAAATGAATATTTAAGTGCCCAATTTCTCATGTCATGTATTGTTTAGCATATCAATTAGAATAGCTGTTATCCCTCTACAGAAAATTTCATTCAGTTCCTCTTTTGAGTGAGGCCTGACTAAGTAAACTCAATTTTTCAGTGACCCCACAGAAAATACTTCCCTTGGTTTATGTGATCAAAAAATGTGTTACATTACTATAATCTATCTTTTCAATTCTTATAATTTATTATTATATTATAATAATGTTAGTTAAATTATAATTGATTATTGGACACCCATATATAAGTGACAACTGTAGAGATGAGAAGTAGACACTGGAACAGGCCTGTATACTAAATCACCATTCAAACGGGCCTGTATACAAAATCACCATTAGAAATTCTAATACTTGCACCCAAAAAAATGTAATTTTTTTCTTTACTTCTGTAATTAGTAAGGCTGAGAATCTACATCAATCCTTGTGCCAAAACTTTAACGTATTTTTTTCTCTACTTTTTTTTTCAAGTTAAAATGGGATCATCTTAGCCAATCCCTTCCAATTAGCAACAGCAGAGACTCTGCGTTTTCTTGATATAATAATCAAGCATGGGCGGCAGTTCTTTTCTCACTCCATATACAGGCCAAATGTTTAATAGCATTGGGTTGGGGCGGCCACTGAGAAAGTTTGCTGTTATTAGAAGGCCCAAAACTTTCAATAATGTGGATAAACAGCACTGATGATGTGCATGGATTTTAGCAACAATAGGGGTAAATTAATCAAATTTTTTAGAATAAGAATATAAGGTTCTCTTATTAGGGTTCTATTTTGCAAATTATTTTTCTTTTCCAAATTGCAACTAAAAATATTAAAACACTTATCTTTTAACAACTTTTTTTTCACAATATTTCAAATACTGAGTGAAAAATGACATTTTATGCAGGAACACATCATTAAATTTCTTTTTAATTAAATGAGCCAAGTTATTCAAACAATAAAAGTTTTTGATAGAATCCTAAATAGAACAATATTCTGTTATTTTTATTAACAAGGCTGTTTGAAAAATGTCTAAAAGAAATTGAAAAAAAAATTTAGTTTAAAGTTAAATGGATTATGCTTTCTTAAACAGTAACTAAGTTTTAAGATTATTAGTTTATTCATATTAGAGTGAAATAACATTTTTTGTAACTATTCGAATTGGCTACTAAAGGTCAGTTAAAGGTCAATTAGTCTGTATAGCCCTGCTTTTTAAACAAGAGCAATTACATTTCAGCATTAGGAAATTTTTTTCATAGATTAAAGAAAAAAACAAAAATTGAATTATAAAGTTCGTTATTTATTGCTAAAAAAATTAGGATTTCCTGAAATTTGTTAAACAAGAAAAAAAACATTTTTTTTACAAATATTTTACACATATAATGTTTAGATAAACAGGATTCTAACTATAGAAATGTGATGATGTTTTTCTGCTAATGTTTTTCTTTTTTGCGATTTTCTTAGAACTGGAAATGCCCGCCATGTCGAGGAATATGCAATTGTAGTTTTTGTCGTAAAAAGAAAGGTAGAACATGTACAGGGATCATGATTCATCAAGCTCGTGATATGGGTTACAGCAATGTCAGTGATTATTTGCTCAGGTAAGACTCCTTTCCATATTTTGAAAATTTTAGCTAGTAAAACTGCGGCAGTGTTTTACAACTATACGTAATTTTCGAAAACAGGGATCATAAATCTGTCGGGGACATTTGTGCATTTTCACCGTCAAGTCACGTGCTATTAATTTGGTAGTGGGAAATACGATTTTGACGTAAACACTTGATTTAATTTAAATGAAGTAAACGAAGAAAATATTTAAATAAATTAGAACTATTTATTTAACCCTAAACCTAACCCTAAACTCTAACCCTAACCCAAATCAAAACCAAATAAAATAAAACAATAATTATTCAATATAAAAAAAGAAAGAAACTATCATTTTTAGCGAACTTAAACACGAGTGATGAAAAAGTGAAAACAATTTGATGGTGAAAATGCACAAGTGTCCCCGACAGATTTATGGTCCCTATACATATAGCTGTAAAACACTGCCAAACTGCTTTATTACATTTTACTTTGAATATGTGGTTTCAAATTTCATCCTCCTCTCTACAAAAATGACATTTCAGAGGTTGATTAAATTTAAAAAAAAAATTCTTTCTTTCCTCCTCCTCCTACTTATGGTCATCATTTCCTGCTGAACACTATGCTACACTGCTATTGGGGAAAAATAATAATAATGATAATAATGATAATGAAACAGATTCAGTAGCAAAAGAAGCATTGAATTTATTTAACATTTTTAATTGTCGAAAGCAAATTAATTGCACTTTTTTAATTCTTCACAGATTTAATTTAAAGTTTGTTTTTACTCTAAAAAAAACCACTGTTAATGTTTTCTTTGTTGTTTTTTTTAATACTGCAACATTAATTTCCAAGTCCCTTACTTTCTTGTAATTCTACTTAAAAATAGACGGAATTACTTGCTTGAATGAAGTTGTTTTTAGATAGATTATAAAAACAAGCTATTTCTCTGATTTTCTCTTCCTATTTCTTTGATTTTCTCTTCCTATTTCTTTTTCTTTCTCTCTCTTTCTATTTCTTTTTCCCTCTCTCTTTCTATTTCTTTTTCCCTCTCTCTTTCTATTTCTTTTTCCCTCTCTCTTTCTATTTCTTTTTCCCTCTC
>JAUZSX010000019.1:2068843-2079465 GCA_034780655.1 Idiosepius hallami | reverse complement strand
CTCTGCTCTCTCTCTGCTGCTGCTGCCAAGCAGTCCAATATATATACACAGTTTGTAACCGGTGTATAGCCAGTTATTGTTCCTTCACAACACTAAAAAAAAAATTAATACTGATCTACAAAAACCCAAGAGCTTTCTCAGACTTATAATCCAGACCTCTGAATTTGAAATGAAGGTGCCAAAATTTAAGTAATACCTGAAGAAAAAATAGCACATTCACTAAAACCTTGTAAATTTAAAAAATAATGATAGCAATAAAAGTTAAAATAAAAGAATTTGAATAATAACTATATGTTAATGTCAGAAGATAGGATTTGATGTACATTTGTTCAATGCACAAAATATATGATTTTATTTTTTTCTTCTAAAGAAATAATTTGAGGTATTTATATTTATTTATTCCTAATTTCTAAAAAGGCTATCATATTGAAGAGTTTGGCACTGTTATTTCTCTAAAACATGAAACTAGGAAAGTCATGCTATTTTAATAAAATTTTGAAAAAAAAGATTGAAAAATTTACCCATTAATGGCCAACCATCAATGAATCTGAGAAATGATTTGCATTCTCCAGTGGAAAATTAGCAGAAAGATAAAAATGAAATTGTATATCACTGTAGAGCTTTACCTAAACCATTATTGAATGTCAATATTGAACTTTGCTATCGTTGTTCTGCCAACAGGTGGCACATTCATGAATTCATAGATACCTACAACATTGATGAAAATGACTCATCCCAATATTTCAGTACAATAATATCATAGACAGAAATGTGTCAATACTGATACATCAGTAAAATATTTATAAAGTTGATAAAATAGGGCAAGGGAAATTTAATAAAATATGTTATCATTATTTTGATAAAATATACATGCAATACCATGTATTCTTCTTGCTAATATCTTATTAAACAAAATGCATTATGTCTAAATTTATATTTGGTCTATAATACTTTATTGATTAATAATAAGGGCTGAATTTTCTATTTTTAGTTGTGAATTAAAACTATTGCCTATTCATTGAGAATAGGTAAGTTGTATTTAAATTGTCATAAAAAGAATGGATAATGATTTATAACTCTTTAAAACAACTATTAATTAATTTATAACTTATTAATCAATGTTTATTATGATTTGATTTTATTAGATGTATTAAAAGAGGAACTAAAACAGGCAAAGGAAAGTGTCAAGAACAAGTAATATTAAACCTATTAATCTTGACATTATTTAAAACTAGAAACATTGCCTGGCTTTGGGATTTCTATGATGCTCTTTTTCTGCTCATTTTCACAAGATTTATTCTAGGAAAACTGGTTTTTAACTATTTGGACCCTGACTTAGTAAAAACTAGTCAATCAGAGCCGTTCTATGAGGACTATATATATATATATATATATATTATTTTAAGAAATAATATTGCTTAAAATTATAGTTAGAGTGCTCAATATCAGTGATAGAGCGTGTATATTAGTTAATTGTAGACACGGAGTCAACGGGAGTCGACAACTGCCAGTTTCACGCTGTGCGTTCTTCAGGTCGAAAAAAAAAATATATATATATATATATGTATGTATGTATCCCTTATTTAAGCAGTAGAATCCACCAAGAAACATGAGTATATTAGTGGCCCTAGAACTCAAGATTGGCAACCTGATATTATGAAGGTATTTTCAAAAGTAGTGCCTTCTATTTTGCTCAAATGGATCAGAGAAGATTGCAAATTACAGTGTCATAATGAATAAACTTATACATTCATCACCTTGAAGTTTTATCTCTCTGTTGCAGATATTGAGGGTGTGAGACAAAGAGAAAGCAACCTTTGTCAAAGATGTGTACCAAGGCATGGGTCATTCAATTTCTCCATGAAGAAAAAAATTTAAACCAGTATCTGTTTATGAACATTTATGAACCCAGTGTAGTTGAGGACAACATGGTTAGGAAAGGGGTTTGCTGATTTCAGTATGGCAACAAAGATATGAGTGACAAAGTGAAATGGATCACCTCATTCTTCATTTTCTGGCAAAAGTGCATTAAGAATGGTGGGGAACTATATAAAAAAATAAATTCTGGAGCACAGAAGGTCGTTAATTTTATGATACCACTCCTCTTCCACTTTTGAAAAATAATTTTTTAAAATAGGTATCATTACTTTTTGAACAATCCTCATAAAGGCTGATAAATTAGCTCTAAATTTCTAATGATATCTGGATTTATAGTCACAGAAAATGATTCATTAGCATCAAGAAACCTTCTCTCTATTTCTCCCTCTTACACACATATGTCAATGGTTTTAAAGCTTTTTTTTCATTCAGTGATAAGTTAAACAGTTTCTGATGAGCACACCATTTCATATGGTTTTCAGTACTGATATAGACGAGGAAAAACAGTGTCAGCATAAGAACACAGCTAAGCTAAATGCCACACTTTATGTTCAATGAATCACAATTTCTTCAATTTTCTTTCAGTTACTCCCAGTTGTTTCACTTGTATACAGAGAAGACCTTGTGATGATACAATGAAATATCAAAAAACATTCTTTTTTTTAAATTCAGGTTTAATAAAACAATAGACAACAAAGTAGCATTAAATGTATAAATATGATATAAATCCTCTAATGTAGACAGTGTTCATTGGGTTTCATTTGAACAGAAAATAGGATTTTTTTTTTCTCTACAAGGAAATTTTTAATTAAACTATAAAGTTTTTTTTTTAGTTTTTCATTTTATTTTTAATAAATAAATATGATAAAAAGTAAAAAATATTTATAAATTGATATACTAAGATACTACAAAAAAACAAATTATTGTAGTCAGATAGTAAACCAATAAACTGACCATAGGAAGCACCATAACACAAACACTTGAGAATTATATGGGGCAGTAGCCCAAAAAACATTAACAGGCACACAAGGAGAATAAAGCCAGCAGGATTAATAGTAGTAGTAGTAGTGATACTACTACCACTACTACTACTACACATATCCAATACAACATCAGAAATAATAAAGTAACATCTAGACATAGAAAATAAGTTCTAGCTACTATAATTAAATTGACAACAAAGACTACAATTCTAGATATTCCTTAGTGTCTGGGAATGATATGGTAGAAATGTTTAATTGCCATAAGGAAATGGAAAGCAGGAGTAGAATTTTTTTTTGTGTTTTTTTTTAGAAAATAAAATAACCATGGCAGCCAGGGAAAAAAAAAGCTTTCTTTTCTAAAGAAACTGCTGAGATCTGGACTGAAGCCAACCTGCCACCCAAGGTCAGGCAGTCAGTAATTTCAACATCCAAATATAAAAAACTTGTCTGAGTTAACCATCTCTCTCTCTCTCTCTCTCTCTTTCTCTTTCTCTCTCATATTTCAAAAAAGGGAGAAGAAATGAGTGACAGTAGCCAACTAATCTTTCAAGAATATAGCTGATGATGAAATTTCTCCCTTACTATTTTAAACCTTATTTTTTTAAGCTTCAAGTCTAAGTTTACTTTTGAAATTATAGTCAATTTTTTTTCACTTTCTGTGTGTGTGTGTGCGTGCACAAATATAGATAGATAACAGCTTTTTTCACCTTATATATAATTAGATTGGAAGATCAGCTAATTGTAAATGAAACTTACTAACACCACTAAGAGGCAAAAACAATTTAGTAATTTGGATTATTATAAACTCCCTTCAGAAGTATTTAGTATTAGACATCTAATTCAATAAACAATGTGGTTTTTGTAATTGCATCTTATGGAAATGGAAACATTGAAAAACTATGGTTTCGTTAAGTCTAAATTTTGCTAAGTTTTTACATATTATAGATAAAAAAGGTTTAATTAAAAACAATACAACAAATACTGAAATGAATATTAAATGAATACACAAATACACATTTTAATTTTTAAAAAAGAACATACATTAAAAGGTTAGTAATGTAAAACATTAAAAGCAACAGATTAAGGAAAGTTGTTACAAAATTAGGCAAGTAAAGAGATCAAGCAGGGTCAGAAAGTTGATTAGCTTTTAAATGGTAGGTACAAAGATAACAGTCAACAAGGATTCCCTAAACTCTAAATACCAGGGGGAAGTCAGGGATTTTTTTTTTGTCTTTTTGGGCATTTTTCAATTTTTTTTTTTTTATATATAAGAAAAAATAATATTTTGGGAAAATGACAAATAATAATAAATACCTTTCTTTTGGTGAATTTCAGGGTCCAAACTTTGGAAAACTAAATGGGTCAAATGAAGCAATGGGGGAATATTAATTGCCAAATAAAAAGGAAATTGAATTTGGCTACAAAAATTCAAAAAACTAAAGAAAACTAAGAATAAGAAACAATTATTCTGAAGTAAAATTTTTGTCAAAATGTATTTTAATGTATTAAAAAGGTTTCTGTGATCTTCATTAAAAATACCATAAATTGGCATTTTAACCTATCTTTCCAAGGATTACTAACACTTCTTTATGCAATTTATTTTCAAAGTAAATTATTTTGTTGTTTTTATAAATATATCAACAATTTTTTTTATTAGAATTTCATTAGTTGTCAAGAGTAATTTTTTTCATTTTTTTTTCTATTGATGAAATATTCTAAGTTTTGTGGTAATGCGAGTATATTCTACATAAAAAAAACATCTTATAGGTAGATTATAAATCATTTTGGAAAAAAAAGTTGTTATATCTGTATTATATCTTTCTTTTTTTTGTCTTTTTAAAAATTTATGTAGTATTCAGAGGCCAAAATATATTGTGTAAATATATAAGATCTGAATGTGCTATAAACATATGCCCAAATGATAGTTTATGAAAGAGAAATAGTGAAGTTTTATTCTGCAATATAGTAGCTCACTGCCTCAGGCAGATTGGGCTCGTTAATTCGAGAAAGTTGCTCATCCAGGTGAAGGGCAACACTGATTTTAAAAGCCCAAAAAAGATTCTCCAGTTTAGGATTGAGCATAGGGCTAGTGACTCTTTCTCGTAAAACAAATATGATAAGCAAAAAAAAAAAAAATTGCTGTCCAATGCATCACTAGGTGTACCGGTTTAAGAAGAAGTAGCTCAATAAAGGCTCATGTATGTCCAAATGGTCATTAATAACTGACAACAAGGTTTTATATTCAGCAAAATCCAATGTGTATAATATATATATATGTACTACAAAATAATAAACATTAAACAAAAAATCCTTAATTATTAAAATTAGAAAAAAAAATTATTTCATCTACAGGAATACAAGAAAAAATATCAGCAAGGTTGATAATTGTATTGGTAATTAAGTGGCCACTAAACATGTGAGTAGTAGTTGAATATAACAGGGTAAGAATTCTGTTATGGTTAGTTAGTAGAAGAGGGTAAAATACAACAGGCAGGGCCAATTTCAAAAGACATTAACAATCTTCTATTGGCAAAGTAGTTTTTAAGGGCAGTATTTGGAGATCAGAATCAGCAAAAATGCCTCTTTAAATATTTAATCAAGAAACAAAAACTATGCATACACAGAGAAGCCCCACTTTTTAATTTTAGTTGCCAAAATCATTTAGAATAAAAAAATAAGTCAGTAAACAATCAAATCACACACTCATTTTAATGCAAAATTTTCAGTGATAAAGTAAATGCAGAGTTGTTAATAGATGATTTTTTTTTTGGCTAAAAACAGACTAAAAATAAGATATGATTTTTCAAGGATTATTGTTTATTTTCCTTCATGTGACAGTTTATAAAAATATGAACATCACAAAAAGTAGATGTCAGTTAAAAGCATAGAGCTTTATGATTTTTATTCATTACTAAAAGTATTGCTCGACTTTGCCCGGCGCCAGGGACTTGTCAAATTTTTTTTTTTCAAAAACGCTTTGTATTTAATAATGAATAATTTTTTTCTTAATTTTCAAAAACGCTTCGTGTTTAAAAAGGAATAATTTTTTCTTAATTTTCAAAAATGCTTCGTGTTTAAAAATGAATAATTTTTTTCTTAATTTTCAAAAACGCTTCGTGCTTAAAAATGAATAATTTTTTTCTTAATTTTCAAAAACGCTTCTCCATTATTTATTTGTTTTATTTTTAATTCAAAAACAATTCTTCATATCTTTTCAGTGTTTAAAAAAAATTTTTAAGCAAGAATCACCACTTCTAAAATGCATAAATGATTTATACGGTCAAGTTGCATTGGAGACATTGGTTCCCATCAGATCACCGAAGTTAAGCAACATTAAGTCTGGCCAGTAGTAAAATGGATGACCATTCAAGAATACCAGTATTCTCAGTTCAAATTTCATATTTTCTTCTGAAAATATAGTGCCTACTTGATCAAGCCACACGTATGCCCGTAAAACCGGATCCATTTAAACGCGACAATTAGAGTTTTGATAGTATATTAGATAATCTA
Source organism: Idiosepius hallami (assembly GCA_034780655.1). Classification (NCBI taxonomy): domain Eukaryota; kingdom Metazoa; phylum Mollusca; class Cephalopoda; family Idiosepiidae; genus Idiosepius; species Idiosepius hallami. The sequence continues at coordinate 2,073,094 of JAUZSX010000019.1, read as the reverse complement.
TACAAATAATTTGTCTATATAGGATAAACATTTTTTTTTTTTACAAGTTTCCAAATTGACCTTTTAAGTTATCTTGCAGAAGTGTAAAAAATAATTATGGGTCATTCTTTTCTGTAAAAATAAGTAATTTTTTGAATTAATGAACATTTTTGAAGAGATGACTTTTTGACTTTAGTCATGAAACTCAAATTCTTTTTGTGTGTGTCCTTTCTTTTTAAATAAATTTTATTCAAAACGTCAAGATTCAATATATATTTTTCAGATAATAATGAATTTGAAAGATAAACATGCATGGTTTCTCTCTTTTTTTATTCCCAGAAAATATAGTACTCTTAATGAAATCAAGATACTTATCAAAAAACAAAAAAAGATCCATGAGAAACCATGCAAACAAAAATCTTAGTTATATTAATAATTATTTAATTATTAATTAATAATTGTATTCATTTTCCAAAAAGATAAAAAATATATCCAAAATAGGATCTCTTAGTATGTGTATATATCATCATTATTAAAGCTCTTGCAAAGGAAGGGCTATTTCATCTGTCCTTACTGCTGATCAGATACACCAGTTTCTGAATATGGCTTTGTCGCAGCAAGGGGATCTGACCTCATAGAGTGATCCTATCAAGAGTTTAGCTCCTTGTAAGGCCACCTGTAGTGAGACGGTCTCACTTCACATTTCTGAATACCTTTTCTGATTTATGTGGATGTAAGACTGTCAGAATAATTTTTTTATATTGGAGGCAAAGAATAACAACTGAAAAAATTGTGATAATGTTTATTGTTTAGTATGTTTAGTTTCATTGTAATTTTAAGTTATAAATAGACACATAATGGTGATAATGATGAGAAATAAACTAAAATATACCAGATAATATTCCTAAAATCATACAAAAAAATTATCTTCAGTGACAACTTGTTAAAAAATTGAAACATTGATTGATAATAGAATATAAATTATAAGTTTTAAATCTAAATTAATATAATTTATTTTTTTTTCATAAAAATGATTAGTACAAAAAAACTATCAAGTTTGTTTATTTTTATATTAGAAAAAGTTAGAAAAAACTTAAAAAGCAATCCTTTAATTAAGAATATACTCACAATCTTTTTCCAAAATAACAGGTTCTTTTCCTTCCGGTTTTGGAGCTTCTGTCAAATGTAAACCGGTCTCAGGATCATAACCTACTTTTTCAATCCTACGCCTGCAGGCACGAACAATGGATCCTCCCTAACAAATAAAACAAAATACAGTTAGTAATAGTTACCATCTATAGTGGAAAGGAGATAATGATGACAAATGAATGATAAATTATATGTTATACATAGAATAATATAGGATGTATATTCACAGAGAATTCTTGACTTTACATATAATTATACAGAAGAGATTTTCATGCATAACGCCTTTGAGAATAATTCACAAAAGTAGAAGTTGATTATTGTATTTAAAATTTTCATAATGAAGAATCATTATCATATAATGATAAAAAGATTAAAAAAAAGAAATTGTCCCAGTTTTTAGTTTTATAGTCCTGTTTTGGGAGTTATAAACTTTTTACATCAACTTTCCTGTTTTTCCTAAAAAAATTAGTTGATTTCAGCTTTTAAGTTAAAAATCTTTAAAAATAAATCCTTTATCCTTAATTTGATCTTAGATCATTGTTTTTGATTAATCTCTTTACAAGAACAAATGTAATCCAGAATAGTAGAAAAAAAGGAGAGTGCTAATTGAATCAAACATAGCTGATCATATTTATCTACATTACTGGTGATAATATTCTCTATTTCTCTCTTAACATACACCCCCACACACACATACACATATACCAGTTCCCATCAGATCACTGAATTTAAGCACTGTCCAGCCTAGTTAGTACTTAGATGGGTGAACATTTACAAATACCAGTTTCTGTATCTGAAATTCAAGTCTGGGGGAACATTTAAACCATTGGGTAGAAGCCCCATTAGTTTTAGGTAAGACAGACATTTAGAAGGAAAACTCTAAAGTAAAAGCTGAGGCCTTTTGTTCATGTAGTCCATGCCAAACCTTGTACCAACTGTATGTTATCAGTTCCAAGAAGTGTAGATAGTGATACACAAGCCTTCACCAATTTAAACAAAAGATAAATAAGTCAATCAAATAAATCCCAGTAATTATTAAAAAAACAAAATAGGAACTAAAGCTTGGAGAATTTTTAAACCATAACTGAGATTTTTCAGACATATACTCTTGAAAAATTAAACCCAAAGTGATTTTCATCAGACATGAAAATCACTTTAGGTCTAATTTTATTTCAATAATTACTGTGATTCTTTTGATCAACTTATTCATTTTATTCTATCATATATACAAATTCATACTTTTCCTCCCAATAATTTTATTCGTTTTTTTAATCAATTAAAATTGTTTTAAATATAGTCCATATATTTTGTAACACTCAAACATACATACATATACACTTATGCACAAATAGGACATTATTACCAGTCTGATTTGAAGGAAGTCAAAATAAATATATAAAAATGAATCATGGTAGACTGGTTGATTAAAGAGATCAGCGCATATGTAAGATTAATAAATTCTTTAATAAGTCCAACATAAAAATGAACAACAGCATGTGCAAGTCATTAATTAAAAAGGAAAGGACACAAGCTTTTAAGAAGACAGGAGCAAATGCCACTAACTGATTACATAACAGGAAATACAAAAAGACATTATACTTGAGTTAATTTGTAGCAGTAGACAAACAACTAGGGAAAAAAGCTTTTAAATTCAAAGAAATGAAAAATATAATATTTTAGTTAATATAAAATGTCCCATTTTTAAATGATCAAGATGAAGACTGAAAATGAACAAATAAAAAGATTTTGAAATGTTTCAATTTATTTACATTTTAATGTGCTTTTATTAAAATATAAAAATATTTCGGATGTTCAAGTTCTATGAGAACAACTGAATTTATTCTTAAAGTTAAACAGATAACTAATGAAAACTAACGCCAATCCCAAAAGAGTTTAGTTTGTCTGAAAAGACAGTCATAAGTGTTCATAAAAATATTCGATACAAATCTTATATAAAAAAGAAGTCAATTTATTTTTTGAAAAATTCAGAAGAAAATCATTCAAACAAGTCCCAAATAGTTTTGAACAAACTTAAAAAACACTGTAGAGGCTGATTTGAATTGGTTTTCCTTAGATGAGAAAAATTTTGATCAATAACAGAAGAAATGGCAGATGCATATGTACAGATCTTTCTGGGGTACCAAGAGTAATGCAAACAAAATGGTGCTATGGATTTGGGTATTGCTTACAATGATGAATATATATTGTCACAAGGATTTAAGAATCAATGTGGTTGCTTTCATTGAGGATCTAGAAAGAGTTATTAACCAATGGATTACCAATGTATCCATCTTCCAGCAAGATGTTGCTTCCTCCAAGGTTTAAAAAAATTCAAAATTAACTAGCTAACAACAATCTGTACAACCACATCAAATTTGGCCTCTTAATTCCCTGGATCTCAATCCACTGTCCACTGGACTATCATGGGTGGAACATTGTTCAGGAGGACGTTAATAAACAACCCCATAACAAACATTGTTTAAAAGATGCCCTATTGAAATATTCTGCGACATGAATAAGATCCAGTTAATCAGAGCATACAACCGATTTCTATTTCATATAGAAGCAATTATTGATTATGATGGTAATTTTAATCAATATTATTAATTATTTGTTAGCCAACTTCTATACTTGATGGGTGACTGATGAGTTCTTTACCTATGGACTCAGAAATAGTAGGGCTAATTTTCTTGAAAAATTACATAGTTGTATTGTATGTGTCTGGGGTGTTCTTAGATAGGTATTGTTTTGTTATTTGAACCAGTGAAACAAACTCATTATGGTTTTCAATTGGAAAAATAGCTGCAAATAGGTCAAATGAAGCCCTTTCTTTCCTAGCAAGCACGAGCAATATTGCTAGTAAATAATAAACATGAATTTAACAACTTTATGTATCATATATTTACTTGGTCAAGCACGAAACCAAGTTAGGAACAAGGCCATTTTTACGTGCTCTATATAGCTGGGCTTTTTAAATTCAGTGTTGCCCTTCATCTAGATGAGTTGCTCTCCCGAGTTAACAAGCCCCATCTGCCGAGGTAGCTAAAGGTAATGATTTTAACTTGGATTTGAACTCGCATACTGCGATCCAAGGGGCCAAAGTTTTACCAATGCTCCACAATG
>JAUZSX010000019.1:2044010-2068743 GCA_034780655.1 Idiosepius hallami | reverse complement strand
CATCTTTACCAAAAAATTTGATATAAGATATTCCAGTTCAGTTATTAAGAATGTGAATAAAACCTAAAACAAGCCAAAAATATTTTATTGGTTTTTCATTATTGGATATTGAACAAATAATTACAAATAAAAAATATAATTACAGATCTAAAACAAAGTCGAATTTTTTTGGAGGCAATTTTTATTGAGAGAGAAAATAATGCTCTAGTAGGTCTTAGGAACTCAAATGAAAGGGAAAAAAAGAAAGAACAAATGTAGGGGACAGATGAATGAGAGAAAGAAAGAGAGGCTAAGGTTGTTGTTTTTTTCATTTTATCAATAACAGATGTACTTGGAGTAGGATGACATGGAATGAAAACCCTCTGAGAGAAGCTGACAAGGCAAAAATAATAAGGAAGGAGGGGGCAGTGAGTTAGGTAGGACAGAGATATTAAAAAACATATCAATAGATTAGAAAACTGAATGTTTGAAATGAAGGCAGCAAAGAGCATAAAGTGAAAGGATGTGGACATGGACAGAAGCAAGTCAAAACTAGGTGGAAACAAAGTTCAAAATCTTGACAGTTTGGGGCCATTAAACACAGATATTAGAAAACAGGTTTCAAAATTGTTAAGGGTTCATGTCAAAACCTATCAATCGATTAATAAGTTCACAAAACTATTATCGTATGAAAAAGGACAAATAATACTGTCATTTTTAGTAAAAGTGTAATAAATATCAAAATAAGGATCAAACTTTAGTTTTAAAATATATTTCATTTTTTAAATTTAATTTCATTGAAATTTGAAAAATCACTAAAGAAAGCCATCCATGTGATACAAAGATATTTTTAGAAAGTTTTAAAATCAACATCTTTTATCAGAATATTTGTTTATTATAATCTATTATAACATTAGAGCAATAATGCCTGACATTATTTCCAGTCATCTTCTGTAGTTAGATGTAACATATGCCATAGAGAAGAAATTGTTAGTCTTGAAAGAAATAGATAGTACTTTTAATCTTGGCATTAAAATTTGATCTATCAATTAAATCCTCAAATTAAAGAAGGGATCAATCAGATCGAGTAAAAAAAGATTGAATTTGATAGATTTCTATAGAAAATGAATGACTCAAGCATGATTATAAAAAAGGGTACCAAGTTCATACTCTTTCCCTCTTTCTAGCATGGTACATTAAGAACAAAGGACAACTTGTTTTTTTGTTGTTTTTTAATAACAACTAGTGCTTAGCAAGCAGAAGTGAGTATGACCATACACTTTCCTTTCTTTTTCAGCTTTAGACCACTTCCCAGATCACTCCTTCCCACTTTCTAAACACATTTTTTGTTTGTTTGTTTAAGACCTTATCTTTATCCGTAGAAATCATCCAGCCCCCCCCCCAGACCTCTCATATTAGCATATTTATTCATTTACTTCACAATAAACATTTTGATTTTCATTTACTTATGGTAGACAAGAACAAATGACTGAATCTTTCTATATTTTCATTTACTTTATTGCCAAATAATGGAGTTATTCATGGTTAACCTAGAAGATTAGGTCCATCTCTGGAACTTGGTAGAGCCAACTTAATTTCAGTGGATTGGAAGAGTTCTAATAACCTGCCCTTGTTAGTTTCTTTTTGATTTCTTCAAGTACTAATTTCCATTATTTCATAATTGACAACTACTACCATTATCATTACTATTATTATTATTGTATATTTTAAATCTATTGAATAATTGCGCGATTTTCGTAACTATAAATTTGGATTTGGTTAATTAAGGATGATTGGCTCTGTCTAGTTATCCTTACCAGGCCTGCCATTTGACTAATTTGAATAATTTTATTTTTTTGTTGAAATAAATATAAAGTCACTCTAGAACAATTCCATCGATAAACTTTTCAAGTTATATTTCTAGCTTGAAAACCAAATAAAAACTAAAAAAAGAGGACAGCATTTACTCTAATAAAATTAATCAAATAAAAAAGAGTGGATCATGTTAGTGAATCATTCTTCATTAAAAACCTTGATTCTATCTTTTAGAAAGATTATCAATTTTAGCATGTTCCTTAAATGAGAATGAAACATGCTAAAACAATAGAAAAAAATAACCAAGATTTAAGAGATTTATTTTACATCATTTTTTATATAGAAATGAATTCTAGTTTTAACTAATAATAACAAAAGATATGAAAAATAAAGTTACAATAATACTCAAATACACTCAATGCCTAGAAATTAAAAAAAGGGTGTAACTATTCACAAATATTAAACATGCTCACTTTTATTTAGAAATGTAAGACTTCTTTTATTTCATTATTCTGTTGTTTTTTTTTTGTTTTTTTTTTTGCTGATCATAACTAACAGAGGCAAATGATTATAATGAAAATGATGGTAATTTTAGTAATGTGCTCCAGAGTTTATTGTAGCTGCCATATAAATAGAATTTAAACTGATGAAAATTTATATCTTTTAAATCGAGATTTAAATTGCAATAAAAAGGGAAGTAATTTTGTATAAATACTAAATTGTGTGACTTTTGAACATGATTTTTTTTAATCTTTAGACTGACTAAAAAAATTTTATGATCATGAAGGCAAAAAACAAAAATTGATTTATTATGTAACCAATACTTTTGCATAAAGTTGCAAATAAATTAAAGTAGACAAATAATTAATAACAATTTGTCAGAAGTAATGGATTTTTTAAATATTATAACATTAAATATTTCATTTATTATTAGTTCTTTTTTACAACCCATAATACTAAATTCTACTTCTTGCGAATAATCTCTTGCCAACTGCTATAATTACTCAAAAAGTACTAAATATTAATCTGAAATTGAAAATTGGGATTTAATTCCTCTTATACTTATTTGGTATATATAATAGTACAATTCATTTCATTGGATAACAAACATAAAATATTTGACAATATCTTTTTGTATATAATCCCTAGATTAGTAATGATATGAAAAAAAGAAGAAATTCATAACTTCATCAAGAGACTGTAATTCATTTATTTCAACCAAATGCTGCTCCCTAGGATTGCTGCATTTTCTAAAATGTTGAGATTTTCTAAAAGTTTCCCTATTTATATGGCATGTCAGCCTTCTGATTTAAGTAAAACAAAAAAAAGTCTGAATAATAAAGTTAATTCCTAAAACAAAGATAATATTTTAAAAAAGGCTAGAATTAAGAAAAATATTTTTAGATAATAAAAAATAAAATTTAAACAAGCCAAATCAAAACCACATTGGTTAGAAAACACAATCCTACCAGCAAAGATATAGTTGGATTATTCCCTATCCAAACTGTAAATCTAGTAATTCTCTATATCCACACCCTCAGATGCTAGTATGTATAGATACCTATACATACATATTCATACATTATACATATGAGCAACCAAAGATGCAGATATAGAGTAAAACCATAAATCTAAAAGTAAAAGGGCAATTAAGAGAAGAGTTAAAGTAATTAGTAAATAAATAGCCACAGACTGAAAGTGTTAGGATAGATATAAATGAACTAATACTAATTGTTTATGTTCTACTCCTCCTCTCACGCAAGGTCCTGCTTAGTGTGGTTTTATGTCTGGGTTTTTTAAGAGGATTGTTCAATTTTCTTGACTCTGATTATCAAGTGGGTGTGATACACTGCTGTTCACATCTGTTTTAATTTCTTTTATCTCTTATTTTTGGCTTTAATGTTACTTATTGTTTTATTTCAAACAGCCTAAGACTATATTCTACTACCTCAGTCTTCTCTTTTTACTTCTACACATGTACTTGAAATCCTCTTAATTTCTGAAGTCAAAATTGAAGACACAATAAGAATGTTAATAATTGCACCAATCATAATAGTATTATTTTTAATAATAATAAGATTTAAACTTATACACACCCACATATATATTAAGATATATGTAGTTATGCCCAAGTTTTACATATTTATGTATATTTTTTTAATCAATTCTTCATCATTAATAATAATACCTTAATTATAATAATAATACCTTATCAAAACTATCAGATTTTACAACACATTGAAATTCAATAAATGGTTTAAGTTTATCCTTGTGTTAAAAAGATTTATAAGCACTTCTTTTGCATTCTGGTAAGACAAAATTTTTAATAGAATAACTTTGTGACTATATTAAATACAATAGACCTAAACAAAGAAATTTAGACAATTCATTTTTTTTTAATTATTAATTTAAAGTTAGTGAGAAAGGTTTCAATTTAATTGAAATCAAAGAAAAGTAAAATGCAAAAAAAAAATATCCTTTTTTTTTTCTTTCCTTTTTAATCTTTGATAAGTTTAGCCAACTCACCTGATCTCGGAGTCGCACAGCAGCTCTATAAAAAACTGTATCTTTTGCATTATATGTTAAGCAGTTTTTAATCATAAGTTCAAAATCTGCTTGAAATTCATCAATGGTTCTGTAAACATGACCATCAACTTTTTTCCTAATGGTTGAAAAATCCATTGGATGCTCAATATACTCCAAGTAATCTGGTACCTGGAATTGATAAAAATAGAAAAGTTAAGTCGAAGGCAAAAGTTTACATTTAAATATTTTAGAAATATTAAAACAGAAAACAAAATATTTAGAATTATATTCTAGTATTTTTATCCTCAAAATGACTAATATAAAATCCAACAGCTTGTTTGATTAATCAACTTTTAAATTGTTAAATGTGTATTGATCATTAATAGACTCACTTCATTTGGAGAAACAGGTTCAGCAAAGATATTTCCCACATCTTTCTCTTGGAGTTGATCCAAAGCATGTCTAAGAAAAATAACAAATGGTTGTAGCTGCATTTCCGTTGCTAACTGATGAACTCGAATCTAGATAATAAAATAAATAAATCAACACAATCATAATCATTTAAAAAAAAACAACATTTTTACCATATTGTTTTACAATTATGTTTAAAATAATTTTGGCTATGGAAAGTAACAAAAAGTTTTATTTTCAATAAACTCTAATATTTTTTTATAAAATATTTAAATAAATTCATATTGATTAATTATTCTTATTTAATCAGCCATTAAACAAAACTAAAACCTATTAATTTTTACAAAATGAAAAATAATTCAAAGAAAAAATGAATGACTTCATTCTGTCTTTTTGTTACATTTTTTTTACTATTATATTTTCAATCCACTATCAACATTTTCAGACTTTTTTTTGGATAAGAATCAAATGACACTCTGCAAATTCATAACATTAGTAAGGAATGAAATATTGATCACCTGCACCAGATTTAGCATCTGTGTGGTTTAAGAGTTGTATTCATGAAACCTGTTGACATTGGAAGGAAAAGGCTTATAGGATAAAAATAACTTAAAGAAGTTAAACTACCCAAAAAAAGGAAACCATAAGTTTCATAGAATGGAATAATGAATTATCGTGGAATGCTAAAGCAAAAAACATCAAATAAGCAGAATCTTTGTAAAAATGTTAAATAAACAATATTTAAAAAAGAAAAAAGGAAAAGAAGAAAAAGAAGAATTGATTCAAATCTAATCTAAATTAGTTTAGGGGGTACTTATAAGTATCTAAAGTCACTCATAATACAATATAGCATCTTCAATAAACCTAAGCTATCCTTAATAATGTATAGGAAAATCAAATCAGTTCAAAAGCTTCCATCAACATAAAACAGAATAATGTTGATTTGTTTTTAAGCATAAAAAATGTATTATTCTCTGAGAAATAAGTGAAAAATATTGAAATGTTACAATTCAAACCATAATCCAACATTGATATGTTTATTTAAATTTGCATTAGAATTTAGTGAGCTCTTGCATGAATCATAAGCAACTCTTTTACTAAATTCTATAAAAATTATTTGGAGCTTTGTAGATTTGTAGCTTTAAACAAATAAGCAAATGTAAATAAATAACAGAACAACTTTTTCTGTAAGGATATATGTTGGAGATCAAAAGATAGAAAAATAAAGGCAAAAATAAGGTTTTATTTGTACCAACCTGTTCACGCTTCAGCTTTTCTCTTTTCCGAATGAGTTCAACAAGAAGACGAGCTTTTTCCAAATCCTGCCGTAATCTCTGCCAATATTTGAGTTGAGCTCGTAAAGCATTACTTTGTTTATCATTTTTTGTCTGTAAAAAAATACAGCAAAATATTGAGCATTTAGCTGAAATTTAGATCTAAAAAATATTATAAACATATTTGAGAAGTAAACAAAACATTTTTTAAGGTAATTACATTAATCTACTGGTAATTCTACTTTTGAAAAATCATTGACAATCATTCAGCAGTTTTATTATCAAAATCTTTTCAAAATAAATTTGATAAAAAAATAGAAAGAATGAAATCCATTAAATTCAAAGGGGCCAAAGATGAATGAAATGATCATAAATCTCTAATTCTGAGAACTAAATTAAATACAAACAACTATTTGAAGAATTATGCATTAAACACTATTATCTTTAGCATTGCATTTTGCTGCAACTAATATATTTGAATAAAAAACAATTTTCAAAAATACCACAAACATAATATTTCATTCAAAAATAACTCATAATTTCATCTAAATTAATTTTTTTTTTCTAATTTACTAATTACAACTAAACTACTTTGCCAATTTTTGGTCTAAAAACATAAAATTTGATATAGGAGGTATTCAGCTGTTAGAAAAAATTTGATTTGGTTTTGAACCAGAAAAATCATAGCTAAGGGGTCAAACTTGAAAAAATTGTGCATTGCCAGCCATGTTAGTCATTTAAGTGTCAATATAACTGCAGTTTACCAAAATGATTTTCAGCTTTCAAAAAAAGTATGGCAGGTTTCTTAGAAAGAAAAAAAATCTTGGAATCCCAAAAAACACAGATCAAAATGAGCACAAAAGTAGCATCAAAGCAATCCCTGAACAAAGCCAGGCAATACTTTGAGTAGAAAATAAACTATTGATTGGTTAACAACTACAAAATTACACAGGAAAAAAATCAATTGCACAAATTTGCCAAATCACTTAAAGCTTATCTTTCTTTTTTTTTTCATGAGCAGAGAAATAAAGAACTTATAAAGCATATATAATCTGAATAAGTTTAACATTTCAGTGAAGCATGACAAAAGCTGTATCTGGTTGTATGACCATAACAACCAGTATGAGAAGAAGAAAAAAAAAACATTTGACTAAGAGGAAGGGAGAGACCGATATGATTTCAAGCTATCAGAAAATTTGGCAAGAGTAAAGATAAATAAGTAAAATGAAACAAAATGTCTGTATTAAAAAGAATTTAAAAATGGAAAGTGGGGGGGGGTAAAGAAAATCTAAGAGGTTATCTTATGGCATTTCTGTTTCAGGATAGTAAAATGTGAGAAAACCTGTTTATATTGATAAAAAAAAGGAAGAAGGCAGGTGGAGAAATCTTTCTGCTATCAAACAGGTGGAGGATAAGGAATATTTGAAAGATCACAATCTGTTAGTGACAGTTAAGATATTTTAGAAAAAATGACAAATTTTCAAATAAATATTAATACGAAAGAATTTCAATTGAAAGAAGTTTCTCAGAAGATTATTAATTAAAATTTCCATTTTGCCATAAAATATTATCATGTTAATATTTTTTTTACTGATATTTTAAGTACAAATTACAAAAACTAAGTTCTCTCAAGAAACTAGATTTAATATAATTTTGTGTTTTTTCTTTTCAAATGTAACCCATTTTTTAAATATTTCTTTTAGTTTTATTCTTAAACTAAAAATAGAAACCACTCAAGCTAAATCTCCTGGCTCTAATAATAAGATCCAAAAATAAATAAGACTATATTTTCTTTGGAAATAATCAAACTATTATAATATAGTTATTAGTCTGATAAGACAAAAAGATTTGAATCAAATGATTTAAACAAGAAATATAACAAAAAATAAATAAAAATAATAAAGAGTTCAAAAATAAAACTTTAAAAATGTTTTCTTCTTTAACAGAAAAATATTTGTTTATAGATAGAAAAAAAATCAAATATTTCATGAAAAAAAGAAGTTATTATAATACAAAAGATGCTATTACAATGTGTTCTGCATTATTGACAGATTTAAATATCAAAAACAAAACAAGACATTAAAACTATATCCATATGCATCTTGGTTTTTCTCAAAGGTTTTGTTTTTTCTATTTTTGAACAAGAAAATTTGACAAGTAACATTACAACTAAGAAATACACATTTGTAACCAGTTTGTATTAGCAAATAACTCCTATGCACCATCTTTTTTTGGACAAAATAAATTTATTTAAAATTAAAATAAAAAAACTTAGGTAATAAAATTTTAAAAAAAAATCAAAGGCAAAAAGACATGAATTATCTATATTAACTTGATTAAATTGATATATATTGCACGTAGGTATCATCAAAGATAGGAGACAAACAATATGATCCCTTACTCAGACACAGATGGGAGCTGACAATGACAATAAATGTTGATAATATGCTTCTTTTGGGGTTTTTTTGATAACCCCTAAAGTAAATTATAAAAGAATAATAGGTACTAATAAAAAGGATTAATTTTTGTAGAATAATTCTTTCTTTAAAGACTGACTTTTCCTTATTTATCTATTTATTTTTTAACTAAATAGTTGTTTGTCCACCTATGTTAACCACTCCTATTAACTACCAAACAATTATATATATTTGTATATAAATTTGTCTGCAAAATTATTTATCAGTTTAGTTATTTTTTTTCTACATACATTGTGCGATTGCACATGCTTTACCCCGTCCTCATCAGCCACCAACTAAGGGTGATATCACAGTTTTGGTGGCTAAGACGGTACTGCCACCCTCAGCGCCACCAGCAGCATTCACTACAGGACAGGATAAAAAAAAATTAGTCCAATCGTTATTAAATAATTTGATGTTTCTTGATGTTATTGCAGAGAATTAATTTTGAAACTGATTTGCTTGATGAAAATTGCATCTATGATTTTAAATTTAAACGTCAAGGAAAATCAACAAGAAAAAAGTTCTACTTCGATGTCATCAAGTGGATTCGTGACTTTGACCAAATCCAACTGTCTTTAGTCACTTTGTTGCACATTTCAAAGCCTGGCCATGTTAAATGAGTTACTTTAATTTTCACTGCCACTGTATTACTTGAAATTTATTTAGATATCTATTATTGATTTTGTGCACTAATCTTATTGTTATTGAAAAAAAAAGAGAAAAAATAGAAGCATTGCAAATAATTATTTTTAATTTCTTTACTGCAATAATTAAAATAAAACTAATTATAAAATAATAATATAAGTAAAACTCATTATCAAAGAAAATATAAATAAAACTCATTATAAAAGAAAATAAGTTCAGCATTGCATTCTGATTTAACTAAAACTAATCATAGTAAAACACTAATTTATAAGAGTAAATTTAAATGACACTGAATAAAGGAAGAAGCAAAATAATAAAAAGAACCAACTTGTTCCTTGTTTCTGGTCATATGATTTGACTGCAAACGCCGCAGAAGAGGGACACCATTCCGGGATTGGCGTTTCAGGGTCCAATAACTGAGAAGCCGTGCCAGGAATTGCTGTTTTTTCTGCAGTGTGATGATACCAGAAATCTTAGTGATTCTAAAATAGAATAATACAAAATAATACAAATTAGAAAATATATTTGGAATAGAAAATTTTATATGTAGGGAGAAGAAATTAAAGTTTTATAAAGAAATAGCAAAATAAGAGGGCTGTTCTTTTTAAAGTTCTTTTCTTAAAGTTGATGAGCTACCAAGACAGGAGTGGTACTATTAAACTAAGCAACTTTTGTGTTCCAGAATTTATTTTTCTACATGGTCACCACCATTTTCAATACAATTTTGCCCACAATGAATGAGGCAGTCTATTTCATATCCAGAATGTACTTCAACAAGCACTGATGAATGTCCATCGGCTCAATTTTTCTGCATGAAGAAATTCAGTGTCACATATCTGGATTTAACTAAATAAAATTCAATAAATGCTTTTCTAAAATAGATTAAAACTCATAGAATATTTCTTAAGAATATGAATTGATACATTAAAGCTCATCAAGCCTTAACAGTAAAGTAGTGAAAATAGGGTATCAACAATTATTTGATTATATATTTTATTTATTGTTTGATTATACCCTGGGGACCAAAAGTATTCTATAAGCACTGAATATTTTTATAATTTCACACAAATGCAAAAAGAGTATCGAAACAAAATTATACCAATATAAATCTTTTATCATGGCAAGTGTAAGGTTGTCAAAAAAACCAAAATAATTACTCAAAAAAAGATTTTACAAAGAAAAGTATGAAATTGCTGTATAATAATGAATGCTTTTTGGCATGTGTATGTTTGCATGATAACATTTGCCAGTGAACTAAAAAAAATAAAGCAAGGATTCACAAGTTTACAACACCTACAAATTCAAATTAGGCTTATGCATATTGTATAACCCAAGAATATGCCAGCATCTCTACAAAAAAAAACATAATAGCAGCTAGTAAATAAATAGGAGTAAAATCTTTTAACCCTTAAAATTCACAATTTTATTTTATTTATTTTTAATAAATAAATGGAAAATTTCCACTGTTTACTGTATATCTCTTATATTGAAACAAAACAACAATGATAATATGATTATAATTATTTCTGTTATAAACATCCGTTATTCGTAAGATCCCACTCCACCATTTACTCAGCCAACAAGCACAGAATCACAGCATCATAGAAATTGAACCTAGCAATCATTACATCATATGATTTCAAAACGAATTCCAGTGAACTATAAGATGTTACAATTTTATTAATGTTTCTACTTGGTTGTGAGATTAGTCCAAAACTATAACATCCTGATCATCAGGGTGGCTATGAACACTCAGATTGGTAACAACAAAACACATAAATTTGCATATCAAAACACATCTAATAGAAATGGAAAATTTCTGGAAAACTTAATGCAGAAAATGTGCCTAAACACTAGATTTCATAAGAGATCAAAATAGTGCATAGTCATTCTTATAAAACTTCAATGCATACATCTTTTGGAAAACAGGTAAAATATGCACCAAAAAAGCAAATGTGAAAACACAGTTTTCAGCTAACCATTAGATTCTGGCATCGTTTCAAAGTGGTACTTTCTCAACAAAAGAAAGCATATAAAGATCAACAAACTAAATACAACTAAAACCTATTTCAATTCTTTAACCCAGCCACTGAAATCAAACAATCCGCTTTTGATTAGAAAACACTAAAGGGAGCCAGCCGCAGAATATCAACCAATATATCCAAACTCAAAGGTATTGGCCAGGTTAAAAGGCCGAATTAATGGTAAGACCATTTCCTAAATGCAACGAGTATATCCAATACTCAGCTGGAACTGTCAAACACCCACTTAGTATCAAAATCAGAAATATTATACATATAGAATTAAATGAAGCATTAAAACACAAAGAACAAGAAAACTGCAGGATTCAACAATATTCTTCTGAAGGTTTGAACAAACCCAAGCTTACAATGCTGTTCTACTGAATGTCTTTAATGCAATATATACAGTGACTCACAAAAGTATTGGATACATTACATTTTTCTTCATAACTCTACTTAGGGTTCAAGATTTTATCTGAAATTTGGTCTGTACATTCCTATTACTATTCCAACCAATATTTGGGGTAGTAATTACAAAATCCATATATTTAGAAAGTTTATATTTATCAAAAAATATAAATTGACGAACGCAAAAGTATTGGATACATTGATTTAATATTTGGTTGCAAAGCATTTTTTTTGCATTGAACAGCTTCCTGTCGTTTTCTATAGTTGCACACTTGTTTTTTGCAAAGATTTGCAAGAATTTTGCTCCATTATTTTTTGCAGAAATTATCTAGTTGTTGAATATCTTGTGTATTCCTTTTGTGAACATTGATCTTCAATATTTTCCCCAAATTTTCATGATCACCTATTGAGAAATTCACTTGACAATCACAATTATCTTAACTTCACTCTATCAAAAAAGTACTAACTGATATTAACTATGCAGATGATCTATCAATCACCAAGGCAAAAGTTCTGCTAAATCATTTAGAAAAAGCAGCTAAAAATAATGGCTCCACATGACTGCAAAAAAACTAAATCTAATTGCTTTCACCAACAAAGCTCAATAAAACCTTTCTCAGGTAATAATATTACAGCTGTCATTTAGATATGTTAGAATGTAAAACAAATTTATTAAAAAAGATATCTACATACATATTGCAAATGCTTGCTTTTTCCTTGGATAAATTAAATGTTATCTAGAAATCTAATTTAATGATAACCAGAAATGTAGTTGCCACCATGCAATTCTAGAATCAATTTTTATATATAGTGTTAATGCTAAGACATTGACCAAATCACTCTAGTCTAAACTTGATGGCACATACACATGAATGTTGAAAACAGCATTGAACATTTCATTGATATAGTACCCCAGAAAATCTCAGCTTTAAGGATCCATCCCAAATTGTTCGACTATCATGCATGATGACTATCATTTGGATGAACTAAAACTGTCCCTAACAACAGGAAGATATGACGATCCTAGTCAGGTCTAGATCCACAAGTAACCCTCACTCTCACTCGATTAGATAAACCAATCTCTCCTCCCTACTTTCTGTGACCTTCCTTTTTGTTTTCTAAAATATATCTCTTAATCTATATATTGGTGTTCTGTTTTAATTGTGGCCCTAGCAAAGCTATAACTGGCAATGAGGCTGTCCCTTATGAATACTTCCAGTCATAATAACGATAGTATTCAAATGAGTAAAATTGGAACTTAACTCGCAGAAAAATCAACGCGAGATACAACATAGCATGTATCAACAAATCCAGTTTTTTCTTGCTAAGCAAGAACTAGCATCACCCTCAATATTTGATAAAAATACAGCAAAACCAAAACATAATGTCAATTTCTAAATAACAAACTTTTTCTTTGTTAAGATAAAAGAGATAGAGAGACCCAAACGTTTCAACAAATTGTAAGTGCAACATATTTTATTTGAGCCGTAATTTTTCGTAATTGCTTGAAATAGCGGGAAATAAATTGTTATTACTCGCCATCTACTAAAAATAAACAAAAACCAAAACTGTACAATTCTCTTCCTGACAAATGAAGAAAAGAAGGAAAGAAAGGCCGTACATTTTTTTTCTTCCTGACTGACGAAGCAGAAATGAAAAAATCCTTACATTTTTTTCCTTTGCAACAGACAAAGCAAAAAAGGAAGAAGAAAAATAAAAAATGTTACACTTTTTTTTTCTTTTTCTTGAACAGAAATGAAAAAATAAAATAAAAAGAGAAAAAAAAATTTTACATTTTTCTTTGTCTGATGACAAGCAAATTGATAAGGAAAAAAAAATTTAAAAATAAAAACATACAAGATCTGTGCTTTTCTTTCTCTGACCTAACCAACAAGGAAAGATGGAAGAACTGAAACTGGCCCAAATTCTAATAACCAAATTAAATATTGAACAAAGAAAAAAAAAACCAAAAGACCTATTGGGAAAATGGGAGCAAAAACATGAAATGCTTTTGTAATGATAACAACATTCAGATGAATGTCAACATTAAACTGAAGAACAAGTAATCTAACTACAGAAGCAACAATTCAAAACAAAACAACAGTTGTCCGAGAAACAAATAAAACAAAAAAGACAATTATCCAATTGCCAATAACAAATATAGGAACTGCTGATGCAAATGTTAAGGAACAATGCACAAACGCAAAATGATTCAGCATTTTTGCTAGATGCTATATGGTCTGCGATAGACAATTTTCTTTACAAAGAAAAATCATTCAGTTTATTTCAGGAGATATTAAGACTTCTTCAATAACAACTGCAGAATTGGTCTGACCAGAAGAAGACCCAACAACTAGAACAAAAGTTAGAAATGGCCAAACACAACAAATTTGTGAATATCATTCTGACGCTAAAAACCTGAGTTATTGCTTGATGAAATAGTAAATCTCCTAACTGGACTGTTCAGTCCTAAAACATCCTTTCTAAGATATGAAATTAAACATGATAAAAGATGATAATGACAAATGTATGCAGTTGTGGTTAACAAACATTGCAATTATTTCAAGTTGTTTGAATTAACAGCAGATAATTTTAAATGCCTTGTATTTGCATAGGGACTAACTTCAAGCAAAAATGGGGAAATCAGGAGTAGACTTTAAAGTTAGAAAACGAACCAAACAAGTGAAGGATGCATGGTCTCCATGTGAGTGCACAGTAAATGAGGCATAAAAAAAATTTGAGTGTTCAGCATTTGCCCTCCCTGAATTTAGCCCCAGAAGTCCCCAGGGAGGACATCAAATCCTAGTAAAAATGAACAAACAATGCAGTTTCCAGCCTTAACCTATGTAAATTTCAGTTCAGCACCATGCAAAACTGCAAATTTTGGACATATATGATAAAATAGCCTCAAAAAGGCATGTTTTTAGCCCTAAAAGAGCCCCTAGGGAGGCAAACCAAAATTTTGTCACATTCAGAAATACTGGATTTACATTTTGGACAATTCCCTCCACATTTTGGCCAGGTTTCAGAAAATTTTTTGGATAGATCAAAAGTTAGAGTAAAAAGTATCATTTTGGAAAATTTGGGTTTTTTTTTTTAAATCATTTTAATAAAAAAAAATTTACTATGCACATCTACATATAAAAATACAACTTGTGGCAAAATTTCAGAAAAAAAGTAATGGACGGTTATCCAGCAATAGTCCGGACAGACGCATGCCAATGAAAACAAAGGTCCCTCGCCGATAAAATATGTTACAATGTTATATATATATATTCAATGTTACAAAAGTTGACAGAAGATTGTCAAAAAATTGAAATAATAAAAAGGAGTATGAAGGATATCAAAGTTGGAATGACTATACAAAAACTGTCAACATCCAATACAAGACGTTACACAAAATATTGTCATCCGAAGTCTGAAAATCTCCAAGGGAAAAGAACTACCAGATCTTTGTTTCTGATGTGAAAATAAACTCTGGGTCAAGGATTGCCTATTCTTAGCATGAAAATATCTGACATGCACAGAAATGGGACATGAAAACTCCTATAGACCATTCACTAAGTTCTTTAGTATCACACACAACAATCTTCTCCTCCAACATGTGTGTCAAAAATTAGAGGGACTACATTATACTCTCACCAATAGTAAAGAAACAACCTTATTACATACCTCCTTCAGTTACTTAAATTATTTATTGACAGAAAACAAACAATACATATTGTTATGGTATTAAATTGGAATAAAAACAATGTTGAACACAGGAACTATAGAAACAACTTGTATTTATGAATATTAGAGGAAAAGCGGGTTGAGCAGACCTTTGCTCAAATCTGGGCGTTGGGTATATTACCTAGACAAGCACCCATTTCCTTACCGGATATGATGTCATGGGATTGTCCACTAATCATTTTTTTTACAATACATTTCTGAACAAGCTTTCAGTTATTCTATAATAGCTCCCTTTTTATTCTATACTTTTTCAAATTTTACTTTAAAATTTAATACATGGAACTGGCTGAAACACTTAATTATGTTTCTCAGAATAATATACAATTTTTAGATAGTTTTATTAGTGCTTAATTTCTTGGTTCAGTATTTAAAATTTTTATTTATTTATGGTAATGAACAACAACAATTAATTATACAATAAAAATGTCAGGAAGACAAATGTAGACATTGATTTTGACATTCTGACAGAGATGAACAATTCTTTATGTTTATTTGATGCATGTTCTAATTGGTGTACGGTCTTCTCATCACCCGTCTACTTATCACGGTCTATTAATCACTAGACTTCTCATCACTCTGAGACTTCTCATCACTTTGACCTATCATCACTCGACATTTCTTCACAACAACAATTAATTTTTAAAAGAATAATCACGTGTTTGTTGTTGTTTAAGTTAAAGAAAAAGATTTTTTGATTATTTTCTTCTTTTTTTTTTAAATTGTTTCCTCGTTTAAATTTTTTTAAATTATTTTCTTGATGAAATAAAAAAAGTTTTATATTGTTTATTTTTGAAAAAGAATTTCTGCTTATTTAAAACTGTTAACTTCTTAAATAGCGATATTGTTTTCATAATAACACAATTACGGTGATAAGAGAAAACGTGCCGTATTACTTTTAACTTTTATTTGATTAACATTATTTAAAGTTCCTTTGATAAAGTATTGCTATTGTGTCGTTTGAAAACGTGCGCTTTTGCACATAAAAATGGCATTGGGACTAACTTGCGTTAGTATTCGACCAAGTAAGTATATTCTCATCTAGGTGAAGAGCAACACTGATTATAAAGCCAAGGTATATAATGAGCACGTAAAATGGCCTTGTGCCTAACTTGGGTTTGTATTCGACCAAGTAATATATCTTATCTAGGTGAAGGGCAAAACTGATTACAAAAGCCAAGGTATATAATAAGCACGTAAAAATAGCCTTGTGCCTAACTTGGGTTTGTGTTTGAACAATATATTCTTATCTAAGTGAAGGGCAACACTAATTATAAAAGACAAGGTATTTAATGAACACGTAAAATAGCCTTGTGCCTAACTTGGGTTTGTGTTCGACCAAGTAAATATATTCTCATCTAGGTGGAGAGCAACACTGATTATAAAATCCCAGAGATATAATGAGCATGTAAAAATGGCCTTTTGCCTAACTTGAGGTAGTAGTGCTCAACTCAGTAAATCTAAACAACAGCAAAAAATGTAAGAAATAAATTAATATTAGATTTGTACAGAATATATTGATAAGCTGTTAACGATGTGAAAAAGTTATAAACTCCAACAATTGAGATATAACATATTGAAAATTGAGTAAGATATCTATTGCATTTACAAAAAGTGACGTTGTTAGTTAAGTCCCTCCTGGATTTCAGAGTCATATTACTCGCGCGTTCAATCAGAGTCAAATCCATCGAGAAAAAATCATGACGCACGTAGGTGGGCAGGTACGAATAGTTTAAAATTAATTTATGCTGTATTTCTGTACAAATAAGAAAATAGAACCCAACAAAGTTTCGTGGTGGATAATCAATGAAGATATCTTGGAGGTGGAGTCTGGGTTTAATATAAAATGGCTGAGTACCAAGACGACGAGTGTTTTTTGCCTTAGAGTCCTCACAGTTTCAACCTGAGAACAAGCGAACAACACTTATAGACTTTAGTCTATTGCGATTGATGTCAGGGCAGTGGACGTGGTCTTGTGGATATGCATTCGGACTTCAAAATAGTAGTACGCAATTTCGAATTCAGGTTCTTCCGTCTACGTTGACATGTCGATTAATTACCCTTGGGAAAAGTAGGAGTCCCCATCTTCTCTTCATGGATTAAATAGTGCAACTTGTGTTGTTAAAAAAAAACTAAAAAAAAAACTATGCGTGTATAGAATAACGTTTATCAAAAGTAATTGTTCTTGGCATTAAAATGACCTATTAAAGGTTGATGTGCAGTTAAAACACAAAACAAACAAGCAATTAAAATCTGGAAGCAGATATCTATACATTCACTTATTTGTGGTGAATGTTGTTGCGACACGACAACTAACCCAGCACCCCCGCCCCGCCATTGAATTCAATACAGGAAGCTTGGAAAAAGTTTGTTCAGTGGATGGTTGTTCATACGAAGATTATTCGAAAACTAATGCCCCCTATTCGTTTGTTCGGCCCGAATGGATCAGAGGGGATTGCAAATTGCATTGTTTAAATTATTTAGCTTATGCATTCATCATAAAAAGTTTCATCTCTCTGTTGCCGATATTGACGGTTTGAGACTCTAAGAAAGCAACAAATAGATGAGAGGGGATTGCAAACTGCATTATAATGTTGACTTAACTTATGCATTCAAGGAAGTCAGTTACAACACGGGCATTGAAATCACCAATAAATGTGAGCTTTTCGGACCTTAAAGAAGCAGTGGTAGAATCGAGTTCTTCACAGAACTTGTCTTTAGTTTCATCAGGGTTTGTCACTGTCAGAGCACAGGTACTGATGATAGTTGCTCGATTATTCTTTCAATAATTCATGACCTGAAAGTTTTATCTCTCTGTTGCAGATATTGACGGTTTGAGACTCTAAGAAAGCAGCAAATGGATCAGGGGGTATTGCAAATTGCATTGTTATTATGACTATACTTATGCATTCATGACCTGAAAGCTTTATCTCTCTGTTGCAGATATTGACGGTTTGAGACCCTAAGAAAAACCAACCTTGTCATGGACGTGCGTCACAAACAGGAACGCGTCATTGAATTCCTCTATGCAGAAAGACTTGAACCGGTCAACATTCTCCGTTGAATGTTGAACGTTTATAAAGCGGATGCAGTTGATGACAGAGTAGTAACAAAGATGTGAGTGACAAAGCGTGCCCCAGGCAAGAAAACGGACTGTCTCGTTCATCGCTGACGAGAAAGGAGAATAGTAGTTACTATTTGAAGACAAATTCTGGAGCCCGAAACGCTGTTCGTTTTAATGGTACTACTCCCTTCCGTCTTTTAAAAATACCCTTAAGAGATCAGTTGGTATTGTTTTAAAACGATGCTCATATTATGGGCAGCGATAGTGGAGCATTGGTAAAAGCTCGGACTCTGGAATCGTAGTATGCGAGTTCAAATCCCAGTCAAAACCATTACATTCACCTTTAGCTACCTCAGGTGGATGGGGCTCGTTAACTCGGGAGAGCAACTTATCTAGGTGAAGGGTAACAAAGATAAAGGTAAAAAAGCCCAGGTATTTAGAGCATGCAAAAATGGCCTTCCGTCTAACTTGGTTTGGTTCTCTACCAAGTAAATATGATATTATGGCCTTGTATACACAGTAATCGGGATTTTTGGTGGAGGGTAATTTCAAATCAGTTGCAAACGGGTGGACTGAGCCATCGGCCAATTGGACTATGCTCGACGGCCTGGCAATGCGAAGGAGGCCGCCTAGTTAACAATAAAATTATGAGGAATATCCTTGTTACACACTCTTATATATACATGATAAATTAGGTGACTCCGCTTTGCCTGCGCATCATAATGCGTTTCTAATGGTCATAGTTGACTTCCGGACACGGTTAAGTGAACAATACGCACAGATCAACTGCTGCGCGGCCCCGAAACGTAGGATTAATGTAAAAATAGGGGAAGAGGGACATTCATATCATCGAACCATGAGCCATAAACACTCTAAGACTCATCCTATCTCAAATACGTCATTATGAGAAACTTCTGCCTGAACACACACTCATATACACATAAACACGTGCGAATAAACACATGCGCACACTATAAAAAGAAATATCTATAAATCTATCAATTCCAATCTATCTATTTATATATCTGGTTATCTATTTATTTGCCTATCTATATACGTTTATGCATCCATATGTATATATATATATATATACTCATATATATACTCATATATATATATATGTGTGTGTGTGTGTATACATATATATATATATGAGTATATATGTAAGATTATATATATACATTCCGTTAACGATGTCTTATAAAGGCGAAACATGTCTAGGATTAAAATCCATTGTATTTCCTGTATGTCTAATACACACACACACACACACACACACACACACACACACACACACACGGACGGACACACACACACACATATATATATAAGTATATATATATATATATATATATAAGTATATATATATATATATATATAATCTTTTATAGAAAACTTCAGAGTGTCAAGTTGGATTTTGTTGTTAGAGGGATGGCAATGCGCATTCAGCAAGCAAGCCGCGATATTACCAAGCATGCGTGGTACGCACAGGTACTTTATATATATATATATCTTTACTGACTGTGGGCATATCGGTATATATTCTTTTTAAAAATGCATTCTACTTTTCTCTTAAAAGAATGAGTCGAATTTAAGTTGGTTTTATCTTATTTTCATTTCGCTCATTCTGATTTTTTAACAAAAATTTTTCTCAACTAAACTCTTATGCAGTGGATGTGAATAAACACATCAAAAAGCAAATTAAAAATAAAAGAAAAGTAAATTGAAACCAATAACAAAAAAAAATCCCCCCCCCAAAAAAAATGAACAGCGCCAAAAAAAAAAGGGTATCTTAGGTAAATGACAATTATCTCATTACTTTGGAGTCTAAAGGACCGATATATCGGCCCTGAGAGCATTAGGCAAAATAAACATGCCAATATTTAAACCCAAACATATTTCTCTCTTATAAGGGCTCTTAGTAACTACTTGGTAATTTTGATAAGCAGGGTTTAAGTTTAATCTCATGTAAGTTAGCTTAAAAAACGCAAAAGTATTTTATAATGCAAGAAAAATCTGGGTTTATGGAAAGATTCTTTCTAGAGAAATAATTTTCAGGAAAACCTGGTTATATTGAAAGAAGGAATAATCCGGGAACAAGAATTTAAATAAAAATAACATCGCCCTTGCACTTAAAGAGAATTTAAGTTTAGTGGATTCGAGGTGTAGCTTAGGTTCCCCTAAACACAGTT
This sequence comes from Idiosepius hallami, assembly GCA_034780655.1. Classification (NCBI taxonomy): domain Eukaryota; kingdom Metazoa; phylum Mollusca; class Cephalopoda; family Idiosepiidae; genus Idiosepius; species Idiosepius hallami. Next base: position 2,048,220 of record JAUZSX010000019.1, on the reverse strand, counting down.
CTGTATGTTAACAAGAATAGAACTAAATTGGACTTTTGTTAACATGTAGAACCGTGTTTGGGGGTCCCTACTCACTCTGAAACCACTAAAGTTATATTCTCTTGGGGTGCAAAGCAGAGCTGTGCTTAGAGCCCCCGCAGACCCCGCAACTGCAGGGTTGGGGGCCGCAAGGCTCCTTGGCATCACAGATATTTTGTAATGTAAAAAATTATCAAAATAATGAATCATCAGGATTAATTAGAAAATTTTTATTAATATATTGAAATATACATCTATCAATCCACAAATAAATTCATGAATATTTATATATGTATTTATATAGACTTTGATCGAACTTATAGTATGTTGTGTGTGTGCAAGTTGTCTTTTTCGAATATAGGGGTTCCCATGTTTATTCAGTACCGTGCTTAGCCAACTTGCGGCTCTGTCACAGAATGTGCCTTGGGGTCCCCTTCCCTCTAAAAATGTAAGATACTGAAACCTTCGATCAAAGACTGTATAGAGAAAGAGAGATAGACAGAAAGAGAGATGGATTGAGATGTGTATATTTCAAGTGTGATAATGATTTTTTTAGTCAAACCAAAGAGCCTTGCTGTCCCTAGGGAGCTTGTGTTGTGCCCTCTCTCGTTATTACGGGGTATGCAGGAGCACTAAGCACGGCCCTGTGTTTATTCTGCGACGAGCCGCTATGTGGCTAAGCACAGCAATGGTGCAAGGACTTGTTAACAAAAGTCCAAATGAGTTATATTTTTGTTAACCTGCAAAAGGCAGAATCGTATTTAAGGGTCCCTGAACCACACTGTGAACCCACTAAAGTTAAATTCTCTTTGGTTGCAAGGGCAACGCCATTTTTTTCTAGAATAACAAAACCCCGAGAAATAAAGGGGGAAAAATGACCGGCGGTTGTTGGATTGATTGATTCAATCAATGCCGTTTGTGTCGACATGTAACGAATATACAAACGAAAAGTTTTTAAACTAACATTATCTTTTTTTTACTTACAAAATGAATGTCTAGCTGTTGCAAATAACAATGGTTAAAATCATTAATTTCTCGTTTTATTAGTCATTATTATTATTATTATTTTTTTGGTAAAGTTAGTAACGATAGACCACAATAATACCCCACTCACTACACACACAACCCAAATTGAAAATAAAGGAAGAAAACCACAACAAATAATTATACTTTTAGAGGAGGGGGGATAGCGGAATAGATTGAAAAATACTTCCCTTGCAAATAAGAAAAATACAAAACAAAAAACAACCCCACCCCCCAAAAAATTATAGTGTTGTTGTTTCCATTTCATTTTATTTAAATTTTACAAAAGAAATAAAAATTGTTCATGGGATTGAGTTTATTAAAAAAAAAAGAAAAAAGAAGAAGAAACAGATTTATTCTGGCAGAATATAATCGCAAACAGAAAAAAAGTATAATTAGTAAATTAGTAAATTATTTAAATTAAAAAAAATAAATTATTTGTATTTTTTTTTTCATCAAATGAACTACGAAAAAATATCAAATGGACTATAAAATATGAAAAAAAAAATTATAAACATTTTTTTATTAAAACAAATAAATATCAAACACACTATAAGAAAAGGAAAAAAATATTAAATGGGCCATGAAATATGAAAAAAATATCAAATTGACTGAAAAATGTGAAAGAAAAAATTGTAAATATTTTATTGGAACAAATAAAAAAGAAAACGCACTATTAGAAACAAAAAAATCAAATGCATCATGAAATATGAAATAAAAATATAGTCTTTAAAATAGGAATAAGTTATTTGTAAATATTTCCTTTTATTGAAACAAATATAATTCATTTTGTAAAGTGTGTGTGGATGCGCCTATAAGGTTTATAAGAAGTTTTTTGTCTGTGGTACTGGTGACTAGCTGGTCTGATCCAGGTCTAGACAAATATTTCTGTCTCCATTCTGCTGACGATAGAGAGGAAGCATTTTGTGGATTAAAGGAAAGTTCCCTATTTTTTCCTCGTACAACAGACAGGACAGAGCACACTCACACACAACTCAGCCACACTCAGTTTCGGTTGGAAAAAAAGAAAACAGAGAAAACGAAGAAAAAAGTTTTAGGGATTAAAGCCTAGTGACCGACCGGGACCGCCGCCGCCGCACGCCCTCCGTGGTAACGGCCTGCTCAAAATTAGTTTTAAAAGGGGTAGAAAAAGTTTACTCACCCAAAATAAAATCACGAAAATAGTCATTGTTCCTTAATAATTCATCAAAATATCCAGAATCCATGGTAGGTTTAAAAAAATAATATGTACTCGCATTTGTAAACTGATCCACAAGTGTTATTATAACTTATGTTATTATAATTATAATTGTTATTTCTGCTATAACTGTTATTACGGTTATAACTTAATTTATCTGTCTTAATATTTGTATCATAGAGTTTATGGTTAAGGTTAAGGTTATAATTATTATTATTATTATAATCCATGTTTATGCAATTGTATAATCCATAAAAGAAAGTTATTAATCGTCGTATTAACAATTTTAATTAAAGTTTTTTTTAATTGAGAGGAATTGTTGATATTGAAGAAAAAGTTGTGTTAAAAAAAAAACAACAACATACACTCGATTTAAAATTGCTTGTTTGTTTTTGAAAAAAATCGTTTGCAAGGCTTTCTAGTCTTCTTCTTCTTCTTTGTTTTTTGTTGTTGTTGTTGTTGTAGTTCCTTTCTCCTTTTTCTTTCTTTTCTTATTTCTTTTTCTTTTCTTTTTCTTTTTTTTTATGAATTACGTGATCATGTATTTTTTTCCTCTTTGCACGAGCCCCTCTTAGAGATTGGAAAATGTAAATCTTTTTTTTTTAAGGGAATGTAAAAAAAAAAAACAAAAAAAAAAACACACCACTAAGTTTCATTGTATTTTTTTATAGTATTTTTTTATTATTATTTTAGTCTGCTTTTTTTTCTTTCTTTTCTTTTCTTTTTTTTTCTTTTCCTTTTTTCTTTTGATTTTTTTAAATACTTGTTATTGCGGGAGGGGGAGTACCTGGAGAAGCAGAGAGAGAGAGAGAGAGAGAGAGAGAGAAAGGGGGCATAAAGAAGGCGTGGCCTTGTTGCTAAAAACTGTAGATGACGTGTGTGGTGGTTGGTTCAGTGGTTGGATCATACACACACATTCGCATAATAGACGGGCACACAGACACAAACTACCACCACCACCACCACCACCACCACCACCGCCGCCACCACCACCATCAGACCTCCTGTATTACCACCATTACCATTACTACTAACACCATCACCACAACCACTTGCTACATACTCATCAAGTTTTAGTATTAGTATTTTTCACCTTTTTCTTTCTTTTTTATTTTTTTCTTCTTAATTTTCATTTCGTTATTTTTTTTTCACCGGGCTTATCTTTTTATACAGTCAGTACCCACTTTTTAGACGACACAGTCCCAAAATCGTATTTTTCTCCTTTAGCATGGGGTGGTGGTGGTAGGGAAAAGAGTGGTGGTACCAGAAGACAAATAGTGTAAAAAGGTAGAATCAAAGGGGTAGGAGAGAGAAAGAAGGAAAAAAAAAGATAGAAAGAAAAGAAAAAATGTTTGTTGGTTGGCAGACCCTAGTTAGAGAAGGTGTATAAATAATATGAGGGATTCTTTCTTTTCTTTTTTTTCTTTTCTTTTCTTTCTTTCGTTCTTTAAATCTATCTATCTATCTATCTATCTATCTATTCAATTCTATCTATCATCATTCTGCATTTCGCTCTTTTTTCTTTTAAAATTTTTTTTTATTTCCTTATTTCTTTCTTTCTTTCTTTCTTTCTTTCTTTCTTTCTGTCTATCTATTCCATTCTATCTATTATCATTCTACATTTCACTCTTTTTCTTTCTTTCTTTGTTTCTTTTTCTTTCTATTTTTCTTTATCTCCCTCTTTTTTTTCTTTCTTTCTTTCTCTCTCTCTTTTTTTTCTACGGTAGCATAAAGGGTTGAGTGGCAAACAAGAAAAAAGAGGATGTAATCTGAGAAAAGAATACAGTAAGAAGGGGTAAACTCAACAGTTTGAAAAAAAGCGGGTAAAAGAGTTGAATAAAAACAAATAGAAACAAAGAAAGAGGGGGAGAGAGAAAGAGAAAGAAAAGAGAAAGATATATATATATATGATATTTACTTGGTGAGCACCCCCAAGTTTGGCACAAGGCCATTTTTACGTGCTCTTACCCG
>JAUZSX010000019.1:2007239-2036070 GCA_034780655.1 Idiosepius hallami | reverse complement strand
ATTAAAAAATAGAAAATAAATTAATTTGAATAAATGTTTTTTTTATTGTTTATTTGTTAAAAAGTTTGAAAAAGTGGATGATATTCACTTTATAGATTTTAATAATTTCTCGTAAAAATATCCCCAAAATTGCCAAAGAGGCTAAAATTTAACGTAATAAAAACATAATTACGTAAATAACATTATTTTATGAATAAATCTATTTTTTTCTTTGAGGTGATGGAATCACTTTATGTCGGAGTGATGAGTTGTCGACGTGATGAAAAACCATGTGATGAGAAGTCTAGTGATGAGTAGACCGTGATAGGTAGTCGGGTGATGAGAAGTCGGTAAACCGTTCTAATAATCTTATAAAGTGTTACTTGATTTAATATGTTTTTTAAAAAAGTCAAGATAAACGAACAAAAAAGCAGCATTGAGACCCCTCCCTTCATTTTTAATGTCTCTTTTTACCCCACTTAAGTATATCTGTGGGTTGTGTGGGACTAATTTTAAAAGCTTTTTTTTCTGGCATGCCCCCAACCATTATCTGCCAATGGCCAAAAAAAAAATTCTAAATTTTTTTTCTTTTGTAAGTCCTGCAATTAAATAATTGCAGGACTTACAAGGGATCAATTTGTAATAGTATTTTATTGTAAACTGGACAGGGCTTCAGTATTTTTCTATTTTACCAATCAGATCAAAAATTCACATGTATATATTTTGTATAAATACAAATAATATGACATCATTTTTATTACAAATAGATCAAATTAAAAACAAAATTTCAGCTTAGATATAAGGTTGAGGTTCAGTTTCCTATTTCTTAGGTATAGTAAACTTATATCTGACTTTTTAACCACTTTCTGAATAAATTAGACAAAAATCGTTTTTGCCTAAAAAAATTTTTTTACATGATATTTTAATTGAAAATTGGACAATGATTTAATGTCCACTGAATTTCTTTCCTGATTAGTTTTTTTTGTGAATTTCGAAGAAATTTTTTTCTGTTTACTTAACTTAATTGCGGCAATCGCAATTATTTTTATCATTACCATTTTGCTTCTCTCTATTTCTTTTCTCTCTTTCTCTTTCAGCATCTGAGATTGCTGTAGTCCAACTTTACTAATACTATCAATATAATGAAACCCAGTTTCAATTATTAATCATGTAGGGAACTAGACTATGATACTTTTGCATGAAAAACTAGAAGGGCACTTTATAAGAAGACATTGGCTTTAGTACCTAGGCAATGCCGGATCACGGGCTGCTAGTTTAAAATATTTTGTAATGTTTAATAAATATTATTAGTCATTGGAATCACAAGTTTTCTTGTCTTTTAATGCATGCCAATGAAATCATCATTCCATACAAAATATACTATAAAAGGTTATTTCATACACATTTAAATACCAAGTGGCATTCATAATTAGCATCACTGTCAAGGTAACTTAAAGGATTTTTATAAAAGTTTTTTTACTGGGACAAATAAAATTTAAACACTTATTCATTTTCATGACATATGATGGTTTATTATTTTCTATGAATTTTATCTAATTTATTGAAAAAAAAAATTATTAAACAGAAACCTTAATATTTGATAAAGACAAAATAAAAATCAATACTTACTTTTGTTGTGGTATGGTTGGTATAGAAACAACAGGAAGGGCATTTCTTTTTTCAGCTAAAATCTTGCGTGCTTTTCTCATTTTGATTCGCGATTTGGCTTTGGCGTGCTTGGCTGTTGGTGATTTTTCATCGTTCTCATCACTAAGCATCGGTGTACACTCCGAGTCAGCTGGCGTATGTACATCACAATAGGACGTTTTGCGCACCCCAAGGGCTGCAGTGTTCACTACATCTCGAACAGGTTCAATTTTCATAAAAAGGCCTGCTTGTTGTGCACAAGTTACATGGAAGGCAGTATAACAGTTGGTTTTGTGGCATTGTATACAAGCGCCAGTCCCTCGCTGTCGACATATATAACAAGTAAGTTTCCATCTGGCAGCAGGAATGTGATTTATACTGTCTATAGGTTCTAAGAATACAGTATTAGCAAATCCGACTTCTGGAATCCAGAGGGCACACACAACATGAGCCCACCGATTATCATCAGTTTGTTTAAAAGCACCACCTTTATTTGGACAGAGGCAGCAATCAACTGCTCTTGATGGTGACTGAAGACATCGTCTACAGAGCCACTGGCCCTCAGGAATGTAAGGCACCCCATAACATTCCTGGTGGACAGCGAGGTTACACATATCACAAAACAAAATATAATTGCTATTCTGGCATTCACCATCCATACATATAGAACAGACAGCATCCTCATCTATTGATGGGTTGTTATCCTTTCCACTACTCTGGCTTTGGAAGAACGCCTCTTTTTCAAATCGGTCCATCAAAGTTTCAAAAACTTCTTGCGTGATAGTTTGAAGACTATCATTTCTTCTCTTCTCATTGATTATTTCCAACCAAGCATGATCCTAAAAAAAAAAAATCATTATATCAAAAATTGCATAAAAATAATAAAAAAAAAAAAACAATGACTATCTTTAAATAAAATCAATTAAATTGATATAACACAACAGAAATTATAATAATAATAATAATAGTATTTATTATAAATCATTTATTGGAAATACTTTAGTTTTTATTATTTATTTATTATTCTGTCTATCTTATCCCCTAGACCTAAGAATTTTTTTTCTTTTATCCTTGATCTAATCATCATAGTGTACCGCTCTATTTTGACACTAAACGACAGGCGGTAACCATCGCATTACTTAGGTCCACATCAAGGCAAGGTACACTGAGTGAGCAGACTGTGAGCAGATGAGCAATGGTCTGTTCAGCAGCGCTACATGGACAAACTACATACTGCACAAAGCCCTACCTCGAGAGGTTATCTTGGGTCCTTGCCTCCTTGGCCCAAGCATAGTTAAGTGTATCTGGGCACGCTCTGTGCACACACCAAAGGTTTATGCCAAACTAAGTCCTATATGCAATTTAAAATTCACTGGCTGGTCATCATTCTACCTGTTGTCAGGAATTGCTCCTCCACATATATGCCATGAGGCAATATCAGCATCCGGGTGAAAAAAGCAGCTCATTGATAGCTGATATCCTTTGTATGGACATGAGGAGGCTTCCTAGCTTCACCTCAGTTGCAATGCTGGGGCGCTTTTCAGTATGCTCCTTTCATTTCCGGTGATTGAATGAGTCCATCACAGACCAGGGCAATAATGCTTTGCCCAAGTCCTTAAAACAGCTACCAGCTGGGCCGGATTGGACCTATCCCGTAAAGAGTAGGTGACACTTGATCTGATAAATCGCTCTGAAGTATAATTATAATTGCTATATATATCTCATACATATATCTCTATATCTATTCAACAACATCAGAAATAATTCATCTACGTCAAGAGGAACACAGATTAAAACACACAGACATAATGAGCATGTAAAAAATGGTCTTGTACCTAACTTAGGTCTGTGTTTGACCAAGTAGATATAAACAAGAGAAATAAAAAAAAAATCCCTTTTGTTGATTGATCAGGAATTTGTGTTTAAGATTTAATAAAAACCTTACAGTACAATCAATTTCAATTCAGTATTTGACAAAAAGATTATGTAATACCATATTGTTTTATTTTAAGAATAAAATCATTTAAATTTCTCACTTTAAAAAAAATTCCTTTAACTTCCAAGTAAAGATTAAAGTTCTTAAAAGAATTTTTAAAGAATATAATTTAACTCACTATTTTTTATCAATCATAACAATAGGTAATTTTAAATTGGCAAGAAGTTAAATATTTAGTCAGTAACAAAGAATAAAATGATTGTGTATCTTTTTTGTGTGTGTAAGTGGAGATAAATTATTGAATAACAAATATTGGTTTTGAATCCAATTTTAATTTTGGATTTTAATATGAATTTATTTCCTATCCAGATGAGAAGGGGTAGACAATAGATTTGCTTAAAACAGATATACTATTTTTGTTAAAGAGCATATTTTTGAAATGTTTTAAGATAAATTCATATTAATATCCTTTACAAAAATGAAAGATAAGTTTTGAATTAACAAAAAATATAAATAAATAAAATGGGGGATCAGTTTGGATTTAGTTAATTTTTTAGTGCCTTGAAAGTAAAATTTTAAATAAGAAGCAATAAAAAGAACAATATTTACAGTCTCTTCAAGTAAATCTATGTTGAATATATGATGTATTTCTGTAGTAATGTAGGTTTTATATTATTACTTTATGAAAACATGGACATGCATCAAAAGCAGATATATGTCATTGAATTCTTCCATAGAAAAAATTGAACTGATCAACAGCGACCAGTGCTTATTGAAAGTTTACGGAACCAAGTTGATGTCAGCACAGTTAAGAGGGGTTTTGTTGTTTTAAAATGGCAACAGAGATGTCAGAAAATGCCCTATTGGCATGAAAGTGGACTGCCTCATTCATCACTTGCAATAGTGCATTGAGGAGGATGGTGACTTGGTAGAAAAATAAATTCAGGGACATAAAAAGTTGCTCATTTTAATGGTATCACTTATCTTCGTATCTTCTTTCAAGTTAGAAAATAGAAGGCATTACTTCTAGAACAATCTTCATATATTCTATTTACAAAATATACATTTATTTTATTATATATATTTTAATTTCAAATCCTATTGGAATCTGCTGTATATGCCTTAAATATAAGTGACTACCAGCTATTAATGACCATTTTTCCATGCCAATTAGTATTAATGACTCCAAGAGAGGATACCTTTCAAAACATAACCAGTGACCAGTCTCAATAAATGAAAATTCCTGACACACCTACCAAAACCAAATTTTAAAAGAATTCCATTTACCATTATAGATTTTTTTTTCTAATAAATTCTTAATTTATTATTTTTTTTTTTTCTAAAAAAATACTTTTGTGAAAATAAGGGTCTACATCATTATAGGCTAATAGAGTTGCAACAAAAAGTGCACACTGTCATGGGGGTAGAGATTATATCAATATTAGTAATAAAGTTACTTATTTATTGCTCTATTGCAGTTTAATGATAACCAACCCTAAGTAACACAGTGACTTTTGGATCATAATTCTGGTTTTGACCTCTTTTTAATAATGGCTGCAAAATTTTATTATTTGATTAAATCCCTCACAAAAATTTAGTAGTCAATTCTTTTAACTCCAACAAGGTCTGTTATTCAAACTTAAATCTGGTGTGTTTATTTCTTGTGTGTGCAAAACTGAAATATTCCTTATTCCCAAACTGAATTATATAAAAATTAAAATTAAAATGGGTAATCTTATTTTAGATTATATTAAATTTAATTTTGAAGAATGTCCTCATTATATTTAACTTTATCATACAAAGCCAAGAAATTAAGAAAAGAAGTTCCATAAGAATTTTTATCTATACTGAATCCAAATTTCTTCTTCAGCTCACAGATCTATATTGCAGTATAAGACAAAATAATCTTTAAGTTTAAACCAAACAGGAAGCAAAAACCATTATTTACAATAACAAATCTAAATTAAGCAGTTTTCATTTATTCCAAGAGTGAGGTTATTATGTTTTATGATTTGAAAATTGGATAAAAAAAAAACACAGAAATTCTAATAAATTTGGATTTTTTATTTAAAAAAAAAGGTTTTCATAAATAAAATCAGCTAAAAAAAGTTGAAATAGTTAGTTTAATACATTAACAGACTGAAGTAGTTTGTGGGTCAAAATATAGTATCCCTAATGCAAAGTTCATATGGGTCTATCTAAAAATTATATATTAATAGCTTTCACATCTTCTTAGAACGTTAGAAATACTTATTGCAAATACCAGTTGAACAATTCATTATGGAATCTTTGATTTTAAATTATTTTAAGTTTCAAAAAATGTTGTGACATTGATTAGTAACCCCCCAATAGAAATGATATATTATTGAAAATGAATGCATCTCGATATTAAACAGTTGGGAAAATTTGTTTCATTTTTTAAAATTTTATTTCAACTTACTGTATATACATGTCATATTTTCAGGATACTTTCTTTTTAAATACATTCATACATATGCATGTACACTTCACAGATTGTTAATGAGAAAGATTAGGTATGAAGAATGTTTACATTAATAACATGTTTTTAAATTTAAATATGCCAGTTTCACTGATGATAATAAAAGAGGGTTATTATATTTTCTAAAATAAAAAAAAGGGATTGAAGGTGACACACTTAGGACTGACAAATAATGTATATAGTCAACAGAAAGAAAGAATAGCTTAGAAACTGGAAAGCAAAAGTAGGAAATATAAAAAAAAAAGAAAACTTCAAGATTAGTTTAGGATGATGAAAGTTTCTTTGACAACCCTGACCAGATGCTTCCTGTCCAACAGATTCTTCTAACTGCCTTTCTTTCACAGAGAACCAACTAAACACAACTAACAGCTAAGGATAATAAATGTTGCCTAGTTCAAAAATGTAATCATAGGCCAAGCTAGGACACTCACCATGTTATCTGTATGTATGGGAACCTGGTTTAAAATGTAAAAAGTCAAGTAGTTCAAATAGTGTAACTTTTTGAAAGGCACTGTCAAATTTTTTGATTTAAAGAAATACATTGTACACAGAAATATTAGATCTATTATTACTATAACATTTTAGGATGAAATTAGAGCAAAATTTAGAAATGATTTTAAGTTATTTTAAATGCTTCATAAGAAAACTACTTTCATGACAAGAGCTAGATTTCATAGTAGTCATAAGTACAATTTTTTTTTAAAATCACCATTTTTGAAAAATATTATTTTATTAGATTAACTCAATGATTATACTACCTTGAAAAATTTAACCAAAAGGAAGAAATTTATAATTAGAGAAAACCAACAGATTGTAAAAAAGAAAAGTTATTTATCTAATTTTCAACAATGACTTAAATTGATAATGAGCAACACTATTCAATTAAAGTTATTATCTAAATATTCAATACTGTAAACAATGCTGGGGTTCAAGAGTAACAAAACAATGGGGGGGGGTACAAAAGAATTAGAAAAAAACATTCCCTAAATAATACTAATTAAAGAATGGATTTTATCTAAAAAAAAAAAAAAAGTATTTTGTTATAGCTTTATTATAGTTGCCATTTCTTTTGGAAGTATATTTTGATTTGAGGTTTAAAATCTGAGTGTGACATTTTGTAGTTGTCAAGAAGTTAAATGATTTATAGACAGCTATTTTCAGTCTAGTATTACCCTTGAACCATACATGGCTTGGAATCCAACATTCTTAGTATTTGGAATGACACTGAATTTGTTCAAATTGTTTTTCTAACAATTGGTTCTTTTGCTTTGAAAAGATAATAGTATTGATAGGAATCTTAAAAGCTGAAGATGTCTGTGTACTTTTGGTGATAATGTCTCATGTTAGCTCTATAGCTCTAGTTTATTTATTATACTAAATACAGATATTCCAAATGGAATATTTTTTTAAGATTAAACTCCAATGAGGAGCAATGTTTTAAATGTCAGTTCAAATATGGTTACTTCATGCGGGGATGGGGCCCATAAATGCTAGGGAGTAAATTATCTAGATTTATGGATAATACAGATTTTAAAAAACCAGGTAGGTGAGGCCCATGAACTCAGGAATAGGTCTGAAAAGAAAAATGATGATTCCAAAACCCATGATGCATTAGTGCATAAACAGTTTTCATCAATTAAAGGCAACACAAAAGAGACCCAGTCATCTCTAAATAAATTTCTATCCTACTGTATGCCTTCCTTATGGATCAAGTAAAATGGATTGCATGCTGTGCAAGCACTACTCACCAAATAAACTCATGTGCATAGGTACCTCGTATGATAAGAATGCATCATACACAAAATCGAGAAGATAGCTACAGTAGTTATTATTCAGATAAGTATTATTTTAGGGTGTTTTGTTGTCCATGAAGGAGGGTAACTGATAATATAGAACCAGAATATATTTTATCTACATATTTGATTCATCAATAATAGCTTTCAATCCAAAGATTTTAATAGTTTTTTTGATCATGTTAAATATTTTTTCATATTTTAAGTTAAAAGTAACTAGGATTTGGTATTGAAGTGCTAATTTTTCATTCTCAAGGCTTTACTCCTATATATCAGCTGTGTATAGATGTTCCATAAAAAACTAAGTTCAATATTACACTCTGTAGTAGAATGCTGGAGATAGCATCAGCCATATTATAGCAAGGATCCTGGCAAAGTTTCAGGTCATGCAACATCAAGCTTTCCTCCCCACACAGACCAGACCAGAGATGATCAGTCTTTAAACTACTCTCCATAAGCGAGCTTTCAGACACTGTTTAAATTGCAACTGGGATCAAAACAAAAACTTCCTTGGATTGACTGAATTTAAGTGGCACATGTTTTAGTATAAGAATATTAAAATAGAAATAAGAGACTAAAAAAAGAACTTGCAATTACCTAAGGGAAGAAATAATTATAATAAACCTATTTCTTTAGAATAATTGGGGTGGGTATGTACACGCTTGCAACGAACCACAAACACAGACGTACATATGCAAATCACACTTCGTTACAAAAAATAAAAATAAAAAAAGGTAACTCAATTATCTTCAAGAAAAAAACCCTAGAAATTTACCACATAAATTTTAAATTTATAAATAAGTAAAACCAAATGTCGAAGTTTATTGGAAGTATAAAATAAAACTATATGCAAGTAAAAATAAGGAATTAAATAACCGATGTGTAAATGTTAAACTATATATATATATATATATATATATATATATATATATATATATATATCAAAAAGATAATCTATGGGCAGTATGACTCATGAGGTCATGGGTTTTTATATATGATATGCAGGCTAGAGTATAGTTGAAACAACCAATATCTAATTTTTAGTAACTAGGCTAATTACTTTTTTTTTGTATTCTTTAGGCATTTAATATTTAGATCTATAGTCAATTTTTTTGTTGAGTAAGATTTTTAAAGTTTATTGGTTTAGTAGTAGAGATTTATTTTTATTTCAAATAAAGTATAAAAAAATATATATCAATATGACAAAAAAATAAAATAAAAAAGATGCATACAAATACAAATGAATACAAAAAGCTTCATTAAAATTTGGTATTTACTGACAAAATTTAGTAATTTATTTTTAATTTAATTGTTTCTAGCAATTTTTTATTTATATCCCTCATTTTTTTTGTTCTATTGATATCTAAACCTACAGGAATTGCTTGTACACTTTCATAAGTATATATTTTCTTGACTTTTTGTTGAAAGTTTACTAAATAAGACTTTGGTATGGAGAGATGATTTAACATTAAAATATTTAGGCAAGGTTTGATTACTTGTGTAGAATATGCTGTTGGATTATTTAAAAGTCATAGCCATTGAATCTATGCAATTACAATAACGAATCAAATGAAAATTCTTTTTAAAAATCAAAAATCAATTATCCAAAGATTTAGTAAAGATTTCAACCAATGAATTAAAAGGATAAGAGATGAACAACAAATTGTACTTGAATTGCAGATAACCATATATATTAAAACTAGATTTCAATTATTATAATAAAAGTACTAACCTCTTCATCCATATCATATTCAATTTCCTCATCCAATTCTTCTGAAGACTTTTCAATATAGCGATAATATGATAGAGGTCTTGGCCGGACATTAGATGGTTTAACATAATCATCAACAACTTTGAATTGGGCTTCTGGCAACTTAATAGCAACATGCCCATTATTTACTTCTTTTTTCAACTTGTGATTTTCAGGCTGCTTGTTATTATTATTGTTGTTATTAGTGTTGTTGTTATTATTGTTGTTACTATTATTGTTGCTATTGTTGTTGTTGTTGTTGTTGTTATTATTATTGTTGCTGCTGTTGCTGTTGCTGCTGTTGTTTACTTTTTGCGGAGATTTTTCTCCTTTCTCCTCTTTTTCAGCATTGCTCTGATTGTCAATCTCATCCTGAGAGATGATCTCCAGAGGTTCGTAGATGTTGATCCGATGGATCTTACCTTCTAGGTCAACCTCCACCAATCTTTGGGAATCAGCATATGAAAGTGTGTCTCTTGATTGAGTTCGGAAGAACTCTGGCGGTGTTGGTGACCGCCTATTGGCTCGATGGTGCCATTTGTTCTTACGTTTAGCTTTTTTATTTGAATGACTGGGAGGCACAACATTTTCAGGGTTCTCATGGTCAAAATTGTAGAGATGAAACTGAATGCCACAAAAACTTTTATAGACTCTGCCACAGTCTTTCACCGGACACTCATAGGGCGGTTTGGTGGCCTTGAGATTTTGTACATAAGTTTTCACATCAAAGTCAAAAACCATGTTTGTGTTCCAGTCCCCATTTCATTGATAAAGGGAAGTCTGGGCAACAGCTAGCATCACTTACAAAGATGTGAAGACATTCTGAAATATCAAAAAAGAAAATTTTTAAACATTTATTCTCATAAGGAAAAAATAATCAAAGTTGACAAATAATTTCACAAAAAATCAGAACAAATTCAATAATTCATTAACTATCTTATGCAAATTTCTACCAATTCTAACTGTAAAAAAAGGGAATAGGATTCTTTTATAACTCATTTAAATTCCTAATACAAGCAATAACACATAAAATGTTTAGGTAAAAAAAACACATGAAAAATGAAGTGTTATAAAGTTTTATAAAGTATTATTAACACCATTTTAAACAATTATGTTGAGTATTTTGAGTATAAAATTATAATAATGCAGTTACTCCAAAATTCTAAACTTGCCGATTGATTATCAAATTCCATTTTATATATTTGTATCAATCAAATATTTAACTTATTACTACTATATTAAAATAGGAATGAGTATTAACTGAAACTCTTTATCTTTATGGCTTATTTTCATTATTTACTTTTCTTAGGGTTTTCAGCAGGCTGTAAAATTAGCAACTTTTTAACATTAATAGCAATTAAAATAAAAGACAATGTGACCATCATACAATGCAAAAACATAAGTAAATGCCAGGGATCTATAGAATATTGCTAAATAGAAAAACAAGAAATACAAATAAATATTAAGTTAGATATCAAAGATTTTAAAGTACTAATAGAAGAGGGTCAAACAAATATATAATAATAAATAAATAGAGGAGTTTTAAAAAAAGACCATAAAGTATCGATCCTCAAGATGATAATCTGCAAAAATAATTACACAGTAGTTGAAAAGAGTTCAGGGTGTGATGAAAAGGTTAGCTAGATAAGTCAAGAACTAAGAAAATTAATAACAAGTGTTCATGGATTCTTGGATTAAAGTTGAAATAATCAAAGCTGTATAAATAGGCTCTTCCAAAAGAAGACAGTTAACTTTTGGCCCCTACCTCAAGTATGTTGGTATAACTTGGCAATAATGCAATCCTTATATGTTCCCATAACCCTGTGGGAAAGCCACCATTTTGCAATGCCACTTTCAGAAAAAATATTTTGTGTGTGTGTGAAATCAGTGGATGGAAAACTAATTGAGCATGTATAAAACTAAAATATTTTTTTCATACAAAATCTAAAGAAAATAAATTTTATGACCTGAAAATTAAATCATTTTTCCGACTTAAAATTTTTTTTCTAGATATTCCTTCAAAATAAATTATAATGTTTCTACTGTTAAATAAATTTGAACTTCAAAAGGTTCTGGGGGTATGTATTAGTAATGAATGGATTTGTTGAGCAGAATCAAATTTTAGAATTGGTAAGATTTATCAGTTTGAAAAAAATAAAGTTGGCTGGCTTATAGATGTGGAAAAATAAGAAATCGACAGAAAATTATTACTCAGCATGGTGAATGAGAGAAGATTTAAAAAAAGTTAAGTTACTATGAATCAGTGGATTTTTTTGATAAATCTTTTAACAAAACTGTTGAAAAAATAGTTCCTTTTTTGTGATTTTGGAAGTCTTGAAAATATTGAAATTATTTGCCCTTGTGGACATCCATATTTTTAATGACATCAAAAAATTAAGAAGAATGCTAAAGTTTAACTAAAAAACAATTACAAAGGTTTGAAAAAAACAATTTAATCATTAGAACTTCAGGCTACTTTTTTTTCATGTATTCTTGCACATTCTTATGTTGCTAATTCTTATTTAAACATTAAAAAAATTAGTTTAATTGGAAAAACTTTTGAAAAATATTTTCAAAAAGTCCTGAAAAAAGATTTTTCTTTTTTTTGGTGGGAGAATTAAAAATCTGAAATTGTATTAAAAGTTATAAAAAAAAAGTTTTGTATTATTTTGATTTTAATACAAGAATGGATTTTTAAAAATCAAGTATTCAAATTTATTCCAAAGAAATTTAATTAATTTAAAGTTTTAAACTATCTAAGATTTATCTACTAATATTTTTAAGAATTTTAATATGTTTTTATGTACATTTATTGAAAATACTTATTTTTCAATCAGAAATATCTACTTCTAAAGAATATTAGTTGACAGATATAAAGAAGGTCTGACAACTGTTGATTTATGAACTGAATGTTCGAAATTCAATAAGTATATATTATGCTAACAAGTTAATTATGTTGGTCAGTCACACATCTTTTTGTTAGGATAATATAAAAATGTCATTTGTTGTATGTGTAAATGGATCAAGCATTAAAATTAATTATTTGGTGCTCAAAGCCAATTTAAGTGATAATATTTATTAATATGCTTTCTCTAATTTTATTATTTTGTTGACCCATTCTAAGGACAACCCTATTCAGGATCCTTCAAATGAAAGAATACTTTTTAGTTAATTGTGAAATAAACACATACATCTTCCAACATGTGCTTATATTATCTCAATATAGCTAATTAATTATCAAATAGTTATTTATACATTGAATGATTCACTAAGGTTATTAATTGGATTCTT
The DNA here is from genome assembly GCA_034780655.1 of Idiosepius hallami. Lineage (NCBI taxonomy): Eukaryota > Metazoa > Mollusca > Cephalopoda > Idiosepiidae > Idiosepius > Idiosepius hallami. The sequence goes on along the minus strand of JAUZSX010000019.1, from coordinate 2,023,174 downwards.
ATAATTATCATCTTACCAAGAAACTGCCTATATATTGGATGTTACTCAACAATTATTACAGATTATTAGGGAGAGAGAAAGTAAAGACAAAAAAAGTGAAAAAACAAAAATAAAGTATTATTCCAAAGTTATTTATAGTAATTAAATTGTTTTCTAGTTCTTAATTGTATTGCTATACACATATTCTAAAATTTTATATTAAGTCTTATTTCAATAATTTAAACAAACTATTAAATAAACAAAAAAATAAACACTTATAAAAAAATCTCTGCAATTTATTTTTGTTGACATTTCGGATAAATAACTCATTATTGAAATATAGATTTGTTTCCAATAGACTTTTGATCTAATTTTCATTGTTGTATACACATTGTTATACAGAGGCTAAAAATGGCTTAATCTAAGCAGATTATCAAAATTGCCAAATTTTTCAAATAAACCAAGAGTTAGGAAGGAGAAGGTCAACTGACTTTTTAAGTTTACAACAAAATTTATACAAATTTAATTCTTAAATAAATGAAAAAAACCCTGAACAGTTGGCTTATATCATTATTTATAAAAAGGTCTTTGGTTTTATTCAAGACAACAAAATCTGATATTTTTATGACAATCTATTTACTGAATATATGTTGTACCAAAGCCTACTAATAGATAGGGGCATCTGATATACCAAATATTTCTTCTCAGGAGAAATATATAACTTGTGGTCTGACTTACACAACATATGTAACAAAGATAATGTTCTAAATGATAAATTAAATTACACAAGACCCCAAAACTAACATTTAAAGCATCAGACCAAAGTGACAATAAACAAAATATTATTAAAACATACATTTTCAATGTGAAATGATAGTTAATGAGACTACAGATAAGGAAGACTTTGACATACTTTCTTGGGGTCTTACTTTTTCATAGAGTTTGATTGTGCTTGTCTTGCTATCCTTGATAAATTCATAATAAAACTGATCATGAATCCACAGGAGTGTCTGCGAAACAAGTTTTTGGAATATATTCTCTAAAATACAGTTTAACATGTGAAAAACACATTGAAATAGCACTTAAATTTGCAATAAAAAATGTAAATATACTTAACAAACAAAAAAAAATAATTAAATGGGAAGAATACTGTGTAAGGTTTTTAAAAAAAGCAAAGGTCATAAGAAATTTAATTAAAGAGAAAATGTTTAATTTCTTTTTTTTTCGTTTTTGTATTAAGGCATAATTTTATAAATATTTGTTTGTTTGCCAAAAAATATTTTGTAATTAATTTTCTATGTATTTTTACACAGTTTTAATATTTTTAAGCTAAAATAAACATAAATAGGCAATAAAAAAATCAGCCTGTAAATGTGACATATGGGGTCAGATTTATAATTTGTACATCACCTACTCTTTAGACATGAAGCTAATTATTATGCAACACAGAGTCACAGATTTGATTGAAATAAAACACTAGAACATTCATTGAATTCAAGTAAACCTCAAGATTTCATTATATTTTCATTTGCCTGTAATTTTATATTTTGGATATTATTCAAATTTGGGAACTTCTTCACCCTAAACAATTTTAATTAGTTGGGGTAGAGTATCCAAATTTAATAAGTGCTATTAAGTACTTAGGTATTTCTGCCTTAAGACACAATTAAACTTATAATCTTGAGATGACAGTTAATGCAAGTTTAAAACAATGCCTGGGAACATTACATTACGCATTTCTGTAGACATCTGGGAATTAATTTTTATGAGCCTTTATGAGACAGTAAAATTACAACATTAATATTGAATTACTATCATGATATTTTTTGGCATTTTTATCTATCTAAAACTCAATTTTCATTATGGTAACTTTATGTTACATCTATTTAGATCATCATGAACTAACATTTGGGTTGATTCTTTCATACATCTTACTTTCCACTCTCTTCAAGGTCTATAATGCTTACTCCATTCCACAAAAGCAGATGGTGTACCTGTTCTCTTTATACCTGGTCAGCAATAAAACTCTCTATACCTGTTCCTCAAGCCTCACCTTTATTAGGAAGAATGTCTCACTTTTGTATATTCTCACATCATGTTATGTTACAGGTTTGACTTTGATTATATGTTTGCAAAGTGTAGTGTCAGTTTTGAATATGGTCCTGATATCATCTGGAATACATATATTTTGAATATTCTTACAAACCCCTCATATATAGAAGGCAAAATGTGGAACGCTTCCGGAGATGATCCTTGGTTGACCTATCAAAACTATCAAGAATAAATGTTATGGTTTCTATACACCAGAAGTTATCCTTTAAGTTGTCAATGTCTTATTGTCTTTCTCACATTTCCAACACTCATTCCTTTGCCAACCTAGATTATTCATAAAATTTAAAATTAATATGACCCAGTAAAAAAAAAAAAAAAAAAAAAGAAAACCATCAGATTAAATTTGAATGTATTGAATACCCTAAAAACATGCAGTGCTAGGTGATCTGAATGAATCAATACAAGTTTGATTTTGCTTTTCAATTATGGAAAAATCATTCAATTTCAATATGTCCAATACTAAAACAATATTTAAAGGATTTTTAATAGCTTTTTGGTTAAAATTATACACGAATTGGATTTTTTTTTTAAATCAGAAAAAAAGTAATGGACTGTTTTCCGGCAATCATTTGGGCGTACGGACAGACAGACAGACACATGCCACTGAAAACATTGGTCCCTCTACAATAAATCGGGGCACCAAAAAGTTTAAAGGTTAAACAAGAATTCAATAAAGATCTTTTGGGGGAGGGGAAGAATCATTGCAAGAAATAATCAAGAGGTTTATAAAAATTTCAAAAAATGAATTTTAGAAAATGAAAGGGAAAAATAGAACATTTTTTAAAATTATCCCTCCTATTTTCACACTGAATATGAGACTGAATATCCCAGTAGAGGAAAGAATAACAATGATGCAAATAATGTTTTTCATGTCCTTTTTGAGTATACCAAGTTCAATCCATACTTGTTTTTTTATGTTTACTTTTAAACAAATATCCTATGAAAACATATGACTGTAAATATCTATTTAGGTGTCTTAATTAGACATAATCATTATTATCGACAAAGCTGAGGTCTTATGTATTGACATATATTGTTATATTTAAAGTACTCTGATAAAAAATGATAAAATTAAAAGTTTTTTGATAATATTCTTTTTAAAGGTTTTTATTTACTTTTACTGTTTTCAATAAATGTATTTTAAATTTCTACACAAGAGAATTTCTCATTTATATAAAATATATTTTCAGTTGTTTGAATTAATATATACCCCAAATAATTCTTATTCTTTATACTTTCATAAATGTTATAAGAAAATGTTTTTGGAAAAATAAAATTATAGTTAATAATAAACTTAGATCATTTGATAAATAATTTAGAGAACAGAAATAAACACAGTGAAATTTGCATATATCAAAATGGATGATTTATTTACTTTGCACTGATAAACAAAAAATCCATTTACTTGCATAGTAATTAGATTACAATTTAGATAAATGCACAAAATAGATCAAGGTGGAACCCCAGTGTTTAAAGGTAGAAAGTTTAAGCTGTTTTTGTGGAATTTAAAACTCTCAAGACAAACTTCTTTCTTTTACTAAATTATCCTTTTAAATTTATTGATAAATATAAAAACTTATGGAAATATATAACTTATGAAAATGTAAAAACTAATTATTAAATAAAAATCAGTTCATTTCCTGACACCAAAAAAATCTCAATTTAAAAATCAATAGACAAGAAATGCTCAAACATTGACTATTATAATATTTATCAAAATAGATTTGCAATGTGTCTTTAGCAAATCATCTCTTAAAATGCATATTACAAATAAATAACAAACTAGATTTGAAAATCAATTATCACTTATCCATACAAAATTTCCAATAATTAGATATATAATAAATATTATTTTTTCTATCGAAAAAATTAGTGTTCATTCAAAAAGCGTTTTAAAAGAGTATTTTATTTGGCAATAAGCAGCAGAAGCTTAGCTTTACAATCTGCATAAAATTTCAAGGTGGTTTAGAAAATAAAAGATTGGTCAAACACAAAGTAAACAAAAACAAAAATTCCTCTCCCTCAAAACAAAAAAAAACAAAAACACTAAGAAAAAGAGAATTTATACATTTTAAGTTACACTTTTTTTGGACTTATATGTGATTATTATTATTATTATTATTCATATCGAATAATTTCTTCTTGAAACTGTATTCGTCCGTCCATAAATGTTCCAATTCTTGTAGAGAAGTTATGCATGAGCAAATTACTGAAACATTAACTCTAAAACTGCTATAAGAATGATAGTTAGTTTTCTAAAGATAAAGAGAAAGTGAAACTGAAAAGAATGTCAAAGGTCACTAACTTATTTCCTTAAACGAATTCTTCAATACTTCAATTGTAGTAAATCAAAAATTATCCAACATATGCAAAAGATCAAATATTAAACCAAACTACATTATTGCATAAAAAAACACAGAATAATGCACACATGAATAGTACAGTGTAAAGTAAAGTTTACGCACACAATGGAAATTTTATGCAAGCTTATGATGCAGATGCATATGCACCCAGGCCAAGATCTTAATGATGATGGATGGATTTCAATCAGCTGACCTGACCTGGCTTAAATAAAAGGAGGGTAGGGAATAATTGACATTAATATTATTTTCCTGTCCTGCTACTATCTGCATAATGATTATTATTCAACAAGTTGGGGCAAACACAAATTTTAAATAAATGAACGAGATATATATACGAATAATACTTGGTAAATGTTATAAAAACGGGTGGGGGGGGCACCTGAACAACCAGAAATAAGGCATCCCTTCCAGGTAATAAGTATCCAAATTTGGCCATAGAACAGCTTATTGATCGATTCATTCAGTGAACTAAATCATATAGATTGATTAGTCATTCGGTCTCACCAAAGAAAATGAAATGATGAAAGAAAAAAAAATCTTTAAAAGACTTTCTTATCAACATTTATGAACGATTGCATGCATGATGACATGATAATTGTTATGAAAAAGTACCAGTATTAAAAGTTGAAAGCAAATATTAGAAATAAAACAAAATATTCATAAAAAAAAACTTATACTTGCAAAAAAAAATTTACAACCTAAAGTAATTGAAATTGTTTTTGTTTTTTTTTGTTAAAGTTAAAACTATATACAAAATGATTTTTTCAAAAGCGTCTAAAAAATGTCAACTAGTTGTTCTTGTGTTTTTATTTGCTGAATTTAAATTAAACTTGGGCTGCTTGCATTGCATATATTGAAAAATATACCAAAATTTAAACTTATGAATGCTCTGTGTTATAAATTAAATAGAAAAATTATTTAAAACGTGTTCTTGGACTGACTAATCAAGGTGTAAAATTGGGTTTTAAATTTCAAATTATTTTAGGAAATGAATTAAATCAATTAAGTAAACTTTCGAAAGCACACGTTTTAAAGTTGTTTGTTTTTATTCTTTTCGATTAACTATTTTTAAAAATGCAAAAATCAAGAAAAAATATTCTTAGACTTAAATTTTTAAATAAATATTTGTAACTGGGGGTACATTTTTTTTAAATCTTTTATATTCAAAGTTACAGATTTTGAAACAAATAATAGTAAAATCATTTAATTTGGCTAAAATAAAAAAAGTAACATAGGCCACAATAAAATATCAAGAATATTCCCTCCCATCAGATTAGACATAAACACAGTTTTGTGTATGATAATTGTTTCTTCCTAAGACGACGAGGGTAAAAAAAAACATAAAAATAATAATAAATAAACGAAATTGTAGCAAAAAGATGTCCGCCGCCGACTGTATTTGTAAAAATACATGAGTGTTATATAGACAAAGGATAGGGTTACTGCAATTGTTATTTGTATAAATGTTTAAGAGCAAAAAAAGACAAATTATTAAATATTATTTAAATAAACGATCAACAATTTAACAGGAAGTTGGTAAAGAGAAAAGATGCGACGAAAGCGTCAATATTTAAATATCCAACATGGCTCCTATATTATAATAGTCGGCTTTCGTCTACAAATACAGACAATATTACACAAAAAAGACATCACTGTGATCCACATAAAATATCATTAATATTAACATGAAAGTTAGAAAATTCCACAGATCAACAAATTCTAACCTAAAATATAAAAATTCATTTTTGAAAAACAATAAAAGAAATTAAGTCGGTTCGTGCGAAACGCTGCTGCTCTGTGAGAAAACAAAGAAAAAAAAACCTACCGATTTTAAAACCAAGTCAGTTGATTCGATTCATAATTGTTTCCCTTTTATTGTTTTGGAAAGTTTTATGCCTCTTTCTGTTAAAGAAAAAGGTATTCCAGGTTTTTTAATTCTGCTAATACTCATAGACTTTGTTTGTTTGTTTTGGTTTTTTTCTTTGTTTTTTCGGCTAAAAGTCTAAGGAAGTCGTTAATTTTTCTTCAATTCAAAGTCGTTTTTCTACAGGAAACAAATAGGCACCTTGCGCACCTGACTGCGCAGTGTCCGGAATTCACTTCCGGTTGCTGTACTTTAACATTTAATATCGTTCTTTGCAACTCAACTGGCTTTAAGCCACTTTGCAGTTTTTTAATTATAATTAATCTTTCTTTTTTTTAGAATAATTATTTGTCTGATCTGATAAATTTTTAAAGTCATTTTCATACTGCTCGATGAGTCAACGTAACGACTAACACTTAGGCCAGCAGCACAAAACTATATCAAACAACTGTGATTCGACAAAAAAAAAACGTCTGGAATCCGGGTGGCCTTCAATAAATTTTAATGAACATTTTTTTCATTACAGTTTTTGGAAAATATTCAACTTACGGGCAGCAGCAACACTTACTAATTCTGTTAAAGTTGGGTTTTTTATTTTGTTTTTTTTTAGATATACTTATTATTTGGCAATATTTTTTTCTCACTTTTAATTTTTACATTAAATGGGAATGATAAAGTAAAACTCACTTGATTCATAATAAAAAACAAAAATGATAAATTTTAAAAATTAAACTAGAGGGACTTACTTCTCACTACATGTACATGTTACATTTATGTTCTGTTACTGTTCACTATACGAAACGATGATGCGTCAGTGCGAGTGCGTGCGTCGTCGTCACCACATACATACCGGCACTTTTCACTTCATGTTAAATTTATATAAAATATGATCATTTAAACTTACATAAAATATTTTCTAAATATTTATTTAGTTAAATTTATACTAATGATCCCTGGCAGGACCCAAGACCGTTTGTTTCGAGTTATTTTTATATAATTCATTTGTAACCAGAATAATCAAAAAGCAAAACCACTAACCCACCAGCGAACTTAGTGGCAGGGCAGCCAGCAGAAAGGGACCAAACAAATCGTTAGTACCCGTACAAAGAAAGCCATTTAAAAATGTTCTTTGCCCCCTGTTAGTTTTTTTTTTTTCCTTTTCTTTTTAACAAAAATTTTTGAAAGAAGGCTACGGACTTTAACACAACAGCAGTGTAGGAGTCAGTCCTACTACTGTAGGATGGGACGTGTACGACGACGACCGACCGGCCGTTAACCTGGACGAAGAAGAAAATTGAAGAAAAAAATAAAACTTATTTCCATTTTCTCTTCTCTGCCCTAAAACGTGAACATAATGTTAAAACTTTAACTGTAGACAGTTTTTTCTCTGTATATTTAATATTTGATATTCCTCTTTATCTTCATCGTCCCTCCCTCGACTTTAGTGTTATTAAAATCCTGTGTGTGGATGATGACACATAATTTGTAAAGGTTCTTTTCTAGTATCGAAAATTAAAATCCTGAATCATAAAATAGTCAGTCAAATAATTCTGATAATTTTTCCTGCGAAAATTTCTAAATTTCACGCTAAAAGCAATAATGTTTTTTTTAATTGTACAGAAAAAATTTAGCTTTTTTTTTTTTTTTGCTTCATAAACGATTTAATGAAAAGTTTCAGCAGCCACCACACACAGATTATTTACCGGTTGTTTTTCGACTTATGAAAATAATCATTTGAAATTATCATTTCATAAAAATTTGGTTTCTAAATTTTATTAAAAGAGAAAATAAAGGGTTTTGGTTTTAGAGAAAAGGCCAAACAGTGACACCAAAAAAGGAATAGAACAATTAATTTAGAAAAAATAATTACTTTATTTTTAATGATAGATTTTTCTTTTACTTTTTTTCTGAGAAATTCAAGTAATTGAAATTTAATGGACAGAGAGTTTAGATTCCAATCAATCCCCTATTTAATTCAATAAAACAAAGCATATAATTCGCGATATATTTGACGGATTTACTAGAATGGGGGATGGCTCTCGGGTTGTTACAATGTTACTGTGTTCGTTTATTTAATCAAACGAAAAAGTACCAGTACCACTTGCCGCTTTTTTTCTCTCCCTCGCCTCTCACTGTAAGTGAAAGCTTTGCTTCAGTTTTTTAAAATGTTAGATCTTTTTTAAAAAAATATAGGAAAATTTGTTTATATCTGCTTCTTTTCCTTCTCGGCTATTCAAATAAATCTGCATTATAATGTTTTAATCAAAATATATAGTTTTTTTTAATTCAAGAAATAGTTTTAATTTCAATTATAAGAAACGAATCTCATTGAAAGATGTGAATTATTTAAATATTAAAATTAAAATTGTACCTACGTTTTTCAAATTTTGTTGTATTCTTTGGCAAATATAACCCCAGAAGAAGAAGAAGCACTTGCCGGCGCCGATAATGTGACTTGGTTTAAAAGATAGGTTGTTGGGTATATTTGTGTGTATGTACTGAATTTCCAAAATATCTATTTTTCTATTAAATCTTTAACGCATTTTAATTCATTATGTAACCTTAGACTAACAATTCTTTCAAATAAAATTAATTATTAATAAGAAACAGTTAACACTTTCCCACACTTTATTTAAGGCACAATTTTAAACGCCTTCCCTTTTGATGCCCATTTACTCAATAAATTGAATTTTTTGATTTAAACAAAATAATCAAAATCTAAAAAAACCTTTGAAAAAAATTCATTTTTAAATTGAGAGTACTTCTACTTTATCAATTCCTCAAGCAAGCCTCTAATCTATTTTTTTTTCAGATATTCAATGTTTTTTGTCTTACATGAATTCAATTGCAATCTGATCTTATTCCCTCTGTGGAAAAAAGATAAGTAACTGGTAAAAGAAACGTTTTAATAAAGCAACAATGCACCAGCATTGTGATTTGGGCATAAGTATTAAATTGTTTTGTAATGATGTGGTTTGATTACCCACTCAACACCATACCATCCAATAGACAATTGGAAAGGGGAAATGGGACAATTTGGAAAACGATGAAACTTGCGCTCAAGACCAAGCATTTATATGATCATCATTGGCAAGATGGGCTCGACATTTCTCTGCACTCAATTCAATCTCTCTTTTGAGCAGCAATTCACACAACACTATATGAGAGAACATTCAACTTTTGGAGAAGGTTGGGTACCAGGCACCCTCCCTGAATGGTTGCAGGGAGGCCCAGTGAAAAGTTTAAGAAAGTTTATCAACATAAGTTTGACCCCCGAGTGAAACCAGTAAAAATTATATCTGCAACTCCCAATTATGCGAGAATCTGTTTACCTGAAGGCTATCAGTCAACAATCTCGACAGATAACCTAGCTCTAAATCTTGTCACTGACCCATCCTTTAGAAATTCAGATTCTCCTGTCTTCACTGATCACTGTAGGCCACCAGGTTCTACTCCATCAACTAACAGTGAACAGGATGTATCGACTGATCAATAGCAATTCTCAATAGATAATGATACACAAAATAATAGTCCTTCAAATCAGTTCATAAAACAAAGTGTCCGGCTACAGAACAGTAACAGCAGCATTTGCACTCAAAAAAGGACACTTTTGAATTTCCTCCTAAATCATTGAGACAAGAACAAAACATCATCCGTAATAAGTATAAATATAATGTGTCTGAGAATATTGTGATATGATTCTAATCATTTATTATTTTGTGTATTTACTTTAGTGTAATTTAGCATTGGTACACATGAAGTTGTAAGTTTATAAAATAATGATGGAGATGACACTTTTTTTTGTTTGGTGTGTATTTAACCATATCATGATCAGTCTGCATCATTCGTTCATATCTTCATTTGGATGAAACCTTTATGCTAAATACACAATGTTATACTGTTTATATACTTGCAGGTGCTGCAAGCATTGGTTCGCAAGCGTAACTAAAGAGTGAATACTCATTTATGCTTGCGGCACCTATTATAGGCTCAAAATTCAAAATGTCTCCTTTTCTTCAATACTAGCAGATTGCCCGGGTTTCTATAAGCAATGTCTGATAATAAAGTGATCTTCTTGTTCATCATGAAAAACTAACAAAATCTAGTGTCAGTGGTAAACTAAGATGAACTTGACAAAATTTTAACGATTAAATGATTTTATATAAATTAATATTTTTTAAATTGTAAAATAAACCAATATTTATATTAAATAATCAGATATATATTTTTATTAATTTTTTTTGACTGTTTAAATTTTTTTCAATAGATTTATTTTTTCAATAACAGTTTTTAATACAGCTTTATTAATATTTTTATAATTTTCATTTTTTTATTGTTTTCTTCAATTATTGATATTATTAGCATTTTTTATTTACATTTCATCCTATTTTAGGTTCAGGTTAAAGTTATTGTTTATGCATTTTGAAATTTATTAAGTATATGATTCAGTAATAATATATGATAATCAGTTTTAATTGATATTTTTGGTAGTAAAAATATGCCTGAATGATTTAAGTGTCAATAGAAAGTTACAAAAAGATCGTCACCAAAAAAAACCATAAAAAAGGCAAAGATGTTCCCATTCAATTTTCGATGTGGATAGCATAAAAAAGAGATATTTGATAAATATTTAGCATAATAATAATTTAATTTTCTATTTTTATCATAAAACCATAAATTCATTAAAAAAATTATTTTAATAATTATTTTTTTTTTTTTCTTATTCATTCACTCGGTTTTTAGAATTCTTTGTTTTTTACCTATGAATTCTTTCTATACACATAGCTTCCCTTACTTTTCACAGACATCATTGATATAGAAAAAAAAATCAATCAATACTATTAATCTCTGTTATTAAACTACTATCAAAACATTTTTATTTATTAAAATTATAATCTTGTTAGGAGCAGTTATATTTTCGGTCTATTTTTTCAGGGATAAAGGTTGGTTATGGATAAGTAGAATATCATCATCTTAGGAAACTAAAACACTGATGGCTTAAAGATCTGATATTTGAATTTCTCAGTTTCTGACATTTATTACAACAGTTGTACAATTTTGTAAAGAAATCCATTATGAAGTATTTGTATTGATATCTACCCTTAATAGCAAGTTCAATACTTTTCTTTTTATATTCATTCAATCCTGCCAAAATTATTTTTCCATCTCATCTGAACCTGGGCAACTACATGCCAACAGGGCCGTGCTTAGGGTCCCCGCAGACCCTGCAATTGATAATTTTTTGCATTACAATACATCTGTGAAGCCCGGAGCTATTCTTCTTGCACTCTTCTCCTCCTCCTTCTAACCTTTTCATTCTGTTCTCTCCTCTCCTCAAAGTCCGTTATGCCTTTGTGTGCCAGGATCCTCCATTTTAGAAAGGGAATATACAATTGTAAAAGAAGTGAAACCTTGAATTTTTAAGCAAGCAATACATTATATAATCAACTTATAAAGAAAATAGATATTCTAGAGAAAACGTAACTACCTCAGCATGAGAAAACATCAAATGTATACCAATGATTGAAAAACTGGATGCTGAGCTGACCAAAAAGGAGCTTAACTCGGCCAGAGACTGCTTGACCCCTGGAAATGGCAACATCTGCTCTGACCTCTTTAAACATTGCAAGACAGTTCTTCACAATTCATCATTGGCAAAAGTGCATTCAGAATAGAGATAAATTCTGGAGCACTAAAGGTGGCTCATGTTAATGGTACCATTCCCATCTTCGTAGCTCTTTAACTTTAAAAAAATAACTTTTAAAAAATAGGTGGCATTAGTTTTAGAACAATGCTTGTACCAAGCTCTAAAATGAAACTTCCAAGGAAAATATGAAAATTAAAATTCATAGGCAATTTATGGAGCTGATACACGGAAAAAAGATATTAGTTCAGCTTAAATAGATTTAAGGAAATACTTAGCATGAAAATAATTAAAGGGAGATACAGGATATATTTTATTCAATATTTATAATATAGAAAGAAAACTAATCAAATAAAAAACAAGATATGGAAAAATTTGCCAAAACTTATATAAAAATGGAACTTGTGTTTGTGTGTTTGTCTGTGCTAAAGTTCATTTTTATGGACTTTGAAACAGCTGGGCCCATGTTTTGGAAGATTCATACATTTGTACTTTTAATTTTCTGAGATTGTTCTTAAGTGTTGTTTTGGAATACCCTTGTTAAGTATCAAAAATCGTTAATTAAAAAAATCTGCTTCTAGGTCCAATTTAAACAAAATTTTACACATTCTTACCGGTCGGGATAGCTCAGTCGGTAGAGCACTCACCTGGCGATTGCAAAGTCCCAAGTTTGATACCCGACCTCACCAACTCAGCGTATGAGTAGCGTTATCAGGTAATCTCATCGAACGCAGTAAAGTTACAGGAAGCTGTGAGTAGGTGTGGTGCTCCACCTCAGCAATAGATCTCCCTTGTCTAGCGCTAATCGAAAAGGGGTTAGACTTCCTCGTTGTTCGTTCGTTACCAACTCAAAGCCGCCTTGCAAACTTTACTTACTTTTTACTGTCTACCATTGAAAGAATTGTTCAAAAATTTTATGACTACATGCATCCAAACTAATTTGCAAAATTTTAGTCTAGAAACTTTAAATTTGATACATGACTTGTACATAACAAATTTAATTTGGTTTTCAGTTAGAAAAATAGTTGCTAAGGGGGTCAAATGAAACTTCCAAGCTTGGCCAGAAAATATTGATTATTCCTTATACTTTAAGGTAGAAGATATAATTTTTTTACATTTTATAGGGCTCTTAAAATTCAAAAACCGACACAAATTACACAAGCTGTTTTTAGAAATTGATTTGCATTAAAAAATTTGAGAAATTGAAGCCTTTTGGCTAATGTGTTTTTTATGTAAGCCTATAATTCAGAAACCAAACTTTTTTCATGAGAATGCAATTTTTACCATACATGGTATAATAATTTATGAAGTCTGTTAAATAAACTAGGTTTATAATGGTAAGTTGTAGACTTAATCTGATAGTACTCATGTTCAGAAATTTAGGAAACAATGATAAATAACAATAAAATCACCAAAACTCAGTTAATAGTTAAAACAGCTTTAACATGGTATTGTGAGTGCTGTGTCTATAATCATTTAACAACTGACCTAAAGTGCTATAGCATTAACAATATTTCCCTTAGGATTACTATTTAATCTATAGCTAGAGAGAAAAGTGAACTTATGCTTTTGGTGGTATTAATTAGAAAGGCAATAAAGTGTTAAGAAAAACTAAAAAGAAATCTATACAAAATATCCCTTCCAAACTGAGTAGCCATATGTGAGAAATACTCGGCCATAAGTGCAAAACTGCCAAACTTTTTCAGTCAATTTAAAACTGAAAGCAATTATTCGTCCATATCTAGATTAATATCCTTGAGAGAGGTATGAATCCCCACATACTTCGAAATCATTGGATTAGATAGTGCCTATTGTGTTATTAAAAAAAATTATGTGTGAACAAAAAAGACGTTTGTTAAAAATGATTATTCTTGGCATTAAATGACTTAAAATGGTTGATATGCTATTAAACTAAACAAAGATAAAACAATAGAAAAGGTTTATTTGTTTTTTGCTTAGAAGAATGATTCTGTCATTAAAGCAAAGAAATTCAATCCCTAACTTGGAATTCAATAGTTAATGCAGCTGCATCTAACCCCTATGTCTCTCTCTGGGTCATCTATCATTGCTCTCATTCTTTTCCATTTCTGTATACAAATGAATGCTTCTAAATAATCTCTCTTCCTTATAAGACTTTTATGTTAGATCTAAAACTCTCTTCTCTGCCCTCAACACTCTTAGCCTGTCAACTTTTCAACCACAATTACATTTTCACAGTAAATTACCATTTTTCATTTTATTTCGAGTTTGTTTGTTTTTTCTTTGAGATGTTTTCAGGTTCAACCCCCAAACATTTAGTAATTTTCACTATTATAAGGTTCTCGTGGAATGGCTATTCCTCTAGTGAATTTCTTAGGCAGAAAAAAAAAAGTTTTTTTTTTTTTTTCATAAACAAATGAAAAACATTATTATCTGTGATTCAAACCCAAATAACAAAAATAGATTACTTTAATTTCAAGGCAGCTGTTTTTAGTGGGGCATGGTTTGAAACAATGGCATAAAAAGTTAGTTCTGAACTCTGACTTCAACCTTGCTAACAACTTATAAACGAGCTAATTTCTAATTAGAAAGACAAAATATTAGCAAATTCAAGTAACATATGGAATCTTGTTTTGAACCTTCTAGATACTCAGCATTATTTATATCTATCTGTCTACTTGTCTGTCTATACAGAATATATGAAAAAATATTAGAAAATTATAAAATTTATTCCAAATGGAACAAAAAAATATTAATCTTATTTTGTTCTACAAATTATTTCTAGCAATTTAAGATTAATGAAAAAATGATTTATTTCTGGCAGAACAGAGTGTTACTGAACTACTGTTATAGAAAATTCCACCAAATCTCTAGATTTTAAGTCAATCAATGTTCCTTTTATCCTGAATACAATTAAAAGAAAATAACCTTACTTTTTGAATGACATTTTCTTTAGTTCTATTTATAGTACAAGCCTAGTTTCAAAAGTAGAACCTTCTATTTTTCAACTTTTAACTTTTAAATGTTGAAGAGCTATAAAGATGGAAGCATTACCATTAAAACAAGCAATCTTTTGTGCTTCAGAATTTATTTTTCTATCTAGTCAGCCCCATTCTCAATGCACTTTTGCCTGTGATGATCGAGACGGTCCACTTTGTCACTCACATCTCTGTGACCTCTCTGAAATTGATAAATCCATCTCTTAACAATGTGGAAATCAACTGCATTAGCTTTGTAAACGTTTAACAGGCGTTGCTGAATGTTGACTACTTAACTTTTTTCTGCATGGAAGAATGTTTTGGTCCTACCTAGAGAGATTAGAAATCAAAATCAATAAATAATTTGGATATTTGCATATAGATCTATTTCATTCTTCCACAAATTTGGATGAGTTGCACTGATGATTTCTGGAAGAATGAAAAAGATCTATATGCAAATATCCAAATTATTTATTGATGTTAATTTCTAATTATAATTAATACAGTTCATTTAAATATATATTTATATTTATTGTATATGTATGTATACATAGTCAAGGGCTCCAGTATGTTGGGGGGGGGTAACTTGGCTTTTTAGGGTAAAGGGGCCGCAAGGTCCATTCTGCATCGAGGCCACTAAGTGGCTAAGCATGAAAAAGATCTATATGCAAATATCCAAATTATTTATTGATGTTAATTTCTAATTATAATTAATACAGTTCATTCAAATATATATTTATATTTATTGTATATGTATGTATATATAGTCAAGGGCTCCAGTATGTTGGGGGGGTTAACTTGGCTTTTTAGGGTAAAGGGGCCGCAAGGTCCATTCTGCATCAGGGCCACTAAGTGGCTAAGCATGGCACTGCTGCTTATCTTGAACATTTATGAAACCTCTTTGAGTAACAATGACATATGTCCAACTTATTACTATTATGTTATTTCGGAATCTTTGGGATGAGGCTTGAAGATTTGTGCTATTATTATTCAGACTGTTGTCCTCATCCTTATCA
>JAUZSX010000019.1:1969793-1980316 GCA_034780655.1 Idiosepius hallami | reverse complement strand
ATATAAAATGCGCCAACAACCAGCATTCGTATCAATCATGTTTATTGGATTTATTAAATGTTGCTATAATTTCTCAACACTGATTGACCCGATGGGTCACGGGTTGTCTAGTGTTTTATAAAGCACACTCTTAACTCCTTTCTTAACAATTTGAAAAGCATTTCTTTAAATCTATCAACACCTTTATATCAATATGCTTAGTTGCTCTGACCATTATCAGCGGGATTTCTCTAAGAATAAACATGGAATATTCCAAATGCCAAATAAACTATTGTTTAGAATCTCTAGAAAATTGTTTTGTAAAAATGAGGAAATATATAGCAATATTCTAAGAGCACCAAAATTGGAGCATTAGTAAAAGCTTGGGCTCTGGAATCGTAGTACGTGAGTTCAAATCTCAGTCAAAACCATTGCATTCACCTCAAGCTGCCTCGGGCAGATGGGGCTCTATTACTCGGGAGAGCAGCTCATCTAGGTGAAGGGTAACACCGAATGTAAAAAGTCCAGGTAAGAGCACGTAAAAATGGTCTTGTGCCAAACTTGGGTTGGTGCTCACCAAGTAAATATAATATAGCAATGCTCTGAATTGATAAAAACATATTTCTATTAGCAACAATATAATTTGAAAAATCTTTATTTGTATTGAATTTAAACTTTTCTGCAAAATTTCTTTTAAAATTCATTAATTTTTGCACAAGCACTTAGATATTTATTTTATTAGTTATTTAGACAAACCAATTTGAATGTGAAGAATGATTTATACAAACTTTTATGTATCCATAAGATTTTTATTTGTTTTTGTTTTAGGTCATATAATGCTGAGAACAATCATTTTTTTTTTAAAGTTATTTTGAATAAAGCTGTTTGTGCTATTTAACCCATAGCTGGGGTAATGTGGGGGATTCATACCTTTCCCAAATGCCATTATGAACACAAATTGAATGACTTGGATTCAAACATTTTATGATTCTAAAGTCTCTACCCACTAGGCCAAGGGACATCCCCATAAGATTTTTGGTTTGGTTTGATTGGTTTTATATAAGGCATATCAACCTTTTTAGGTCATTTAATGCCAAGAACAGACATTTTTTTGATAAGCATTCTTTTTGTTCACACATAGTTTTTTTTGTGCACCATTTAATGGGAGAATTCATCCTAAGATTTTTAACTAGTGCAGCTAGTAATTTTTTTTTTATTCTAAGGATAATAAAATTTTTAATAAGAATATAAACATGACTTAGAATTTTTATAATTGATTTCTCTTTTGGATAGATTTAAATCTACATGAAATGAAGTGTAAGAGGTGAAGAAAACCTATGTACTAACTAGGGCTGTGACAATATTCTTTTATTAAAAGTTATTCTTGTCACATCCTTAGTTATTCGGGCTGTGACAAAAATATTTTAAATAAAAGTATGTTGTCATAGCCCTGCTAAGTAAAGAATTAAAAGAAATGGGGAAATTGTAAAATAGTCAAGTCTCTGACAAGAATAATCTTTACTAAAAACATATTAACGAACCTCTATAATGATGTACAGGAATCCAAACATGATTTAGTTAATTAATTAAAGATTACAGAGGGCAAAGGCTTGATCATCAAATTAACATCAAAGATTTGAATGAAATTCCATAAAGAACTAAATATATTCCCCCACCTTGATCATGGGATTGTATTTGACCACTTAGAAGATATTTTTCCAACTGAAAACAAATTAAATTTATTTTACCAGTCTTAATAGCCCATGTAACAAATTTCAAGTCCCTAAACCCAAAATTACTTGACTTTTATTTTAGGTTATTATGACTTTAGTTATCTTTCTTGACTCAGACAAAATAAACTCTGTTCATCTTCACAGCTAAATGTTTGGTCCAAATGATTTTGATGCATGCTTTTGGTTTATGAATTTTATTTGTTAAAGCATCCATTTATTAAAAAGAAAATATATTTTTTGTTATGATTTCAGAATTCTTTTATTATTGCATGTAATCCTGCAACAGACATTAAGGGAGAAAGTAAAATCAAAACAAATCTAATGAGTTGCATCTTAGGAAATGACTAACTGCCTGTGTCTCTCTTTCTGCAAAGCATGTTTTGTTTTTTAATCTGGTTTGCTTTTTAAAAAGGCAAGTATTTAACTTTTTTTTTTATTCATGCACCGTTTTCCTTGGTATAAAACTGAACCTCAGTAAATTAAATTTAATCCAGAATGGTAATTTATCCAAATATTCCAGTAGCAACAAAGTAGTAGCAGTTGTAATAACAGTAGCAGCAGTAAATCCAGTAGTCTGGTCTCTTGTCCAAGGTTTTGCAAAGATGGAAAAATCAGCTGTATCTGGCTTCATTAAATAAGGTGAATTATCTCCTGTCTGCTCTGTGATTGGTTGGATTCAATTTAAAATTTTTTTTTTTTTTTCAGAAATGTTAAAACATTATTTTGTATATTTAAGATATATGGAAGGTTTGGTAGCTATTCTAAAATGTTATTTTGTTTAATGTTTTGTCCTTGTTTTTGATAAGTAAGTCTTCTAAAATAGTAAACCTTTTTATTGCATTTTTGTATTATTTTATGTGAAATTAATATGTTTGTATTCTGCTTATTTGCTTGTTTGATTGTTTTATTCCATAAAGCTGGAAAGTCGTTCACAAGGAAGAATGTTCTGTACGTTGTGGAACTGGATTTCAAAAGCTAAAAATCCGTTGTGTAAGGACGGTTTCAAACGATGAAATTATTGATGAGAAATACTGTTCACATTTGACATCAAAACCAGTAGAAATGATTTCTTGTGAAGGACAATGCTTACAGTCACATTGGCTTTACAGCAACTGGACACGTGTAAGTGTTTTTTCTCTTTCATTTGCTATTTTCAGTCTACCAGGGTTAGGTCTTTATTAATGTTATAATGGACTCACCCAGCCTTATAATAGTGGACTCTTCCTTTTCTATAAATACAAGTTCAGTCAGAGAACAGAAAAATTAGTAGAAGAAGAAATAAGTCTTGTCTTGACTGTTAATACTACTACATGTGTTCTTGCTAATACTATGGTTCACCCAATTTCTTGACATGTATCTTGTATTGAAAACTATACTCCACAATTTATCTACATATTATCTCGATTAAT
The DNA here is from genome assembly GCA_034780655.1 of Idiosepius hallami. NCBI lineage: Eukaryota > Metazoa > Mollusca > Cephalopoda > Idiosepiidae > Idiosepius > Idiosepius hallami. The sequence goes on along the minus strand of JAUZSX010000019.1, from coordinate 1,977,195 downwards.
TTGTGTAGTAAGGTTGCTTAAATTTATGGTTGGAGTGCTCAATATCATTGATAGAGCGTGTATATTATATAAGTGTAGACATGGAGTCAACAGCCTTTGGCAACTGTTAGTTTCTCGCCTATTTGGTCATCATTCGGCCTGATGACCGGGCAGGCGAGAAACTGACAGTCACCAAAGGCTGTTGACTCTGTGTCTACACTTAACTAATATAATCTGGATTATAATTATATCTGGATAATATGGATTATCAATTTGTGCTCTCTTTATATTTTATTATAACTTAATAAATTAACATAATGTATGTTTTATTTTTATGTTTGAAACAATATGAAAGGAAAACACCCCAAACTGTATTACCCCTGTAAAAGCTAAGGTGTTGTTTTTTTTTAATTCTATTTTGATCATTCCATTTGATTTAGCTATGAATAAAAAGGGTTAGAAATAGAATGTTGCAATAATTTAAAAAATTATCAGACATGAAGAACTAAAGTTTGCAAAATAAAATATTTTCATTTACCTAATTTACATACATGCAATGCAGGCATAGTGCATGTTGCAATTCTTCAAATTTGGTGCTTAAATGATTCAAAGTTAATTGTTCTAACATTTTCTTTTTAATTTTTGATTTCAGTGCAGTAAAACTTGTGGTACTGGGATTCAAAATCGTATGGCAATTTGTATTGATGAGGAAAACAAACAATTGGTTGATAGTGAATGCAGTAGCCAGAATCGAATCACAAGTCGATTGTGTAATGATTATAGATGTGCCAGTTGGAGTTTTGGAGATTGGACAGGGGTCAGTTAATCTTTTTTTAAACTTTGAGAAAATTTGGTTTCATTCCATAAGAATTCCAAGGCAAATTTCCATACTTGCTTAATTTCATAAAAAGTCTTTAAAAAAAATACCCAAAGAATTTTAGTTCATTTTGAAAAGATTAAAAAATGACCCCAAATTATTAGGTTTATTTTATCTTTTCTTTTTCTTTTAGAATTATTTTTAGTTTGATCGTATTACACTGTGGTGTAACAATTGATTTCTTCAAAAAGAGTAGCAGGGGCACCATGTGCAGGTTTGTTTCTTGCCCTGGTACAGTACCTGGTATTCTTAAAGGGTCAACCATCTTAGTACTGACCAGGCTCGACGTTGGTTAACTTCAGTGACTCCTACAAGAAACAACAAGGAAAAATAAAAATAGGCATTAAAAGACCAGCTTGGCAGGAAGTTTGAAAATGAAGTAATATCCCCAAAATATAACATACAAAAAAAAAATAAATAAAGTATCATTTAAGCCTTTAAAAAAAATTTTATTTATTAACTTTTTTTTTTCTAGGACTTTATTTTTTTCCTTTGTTTTCATTGTTCTTTTATTTCTAAAGATTAAACCTGTTTTTTTTTTTTTTAATGCACACTTGATGCTTCAGATTAGCAAACAAGGTGTATTCTCTCTGTATAATTGAATTTAATTATTGTGTAAAATAGATCTTTAAAAATATTCTATATACTATTGTTAAGATATATTAGATCTCATTTGTTAAATTTATAATAGGATACGACGTTCACAAAAATTGCATGACAAATAATTAAACTAGAAATATTTTAATTTGATTTCTAATTTCAGCTTTACTTAAAATTTTCAATCCTAAAAAATCCCTACCTCAAAGAATTAATGCTTTAATGTTTTTGTTTTAATTTCTTTTTGAATAACAAATAACATTCATGAATATCAAATCTTTCATTCTTTATTTGAATTCTGTCATTGCAGTGTTCAGCAACATGTGGTCATGCCAAAAAACACAGGGAAGTCTGGTGCCAAAACGATGCTGACCAAAGACTTTCAGATGAACATTGCAGCAAAGAAAACAAACCTATTTCTTATATGAAATGCAATTTTACAGATTGTCCCACATGGTTTCATGGAGCTTGGGGATCAGTGAGTAAACTTTAATCGATTATGTGTTGGGGTTTTTTCACTGTTTTTCTTTCATCTTTTTTTTTCATATTTTCTTTTTCTTTAAGTTTTTTTTTAGATTTTTATTCTTCACCATAGACAAAATGTTTTATTGAAGAAAAATGGCAGATAATTCAGATTTAATATGATGAAGAGGAAGAGGAGGTTCTTTAAAAAAACAAAAAAACAAAGTGTTTATTTAATTGTCCATTTAATAAAATGTATTTCAGTGTTCAATGACTTGTGGAATTGGTTGGAAAAAAAGGTCTGTTCGTTGTCGTACAATTCAAGGAGTTTCTTCTGATGAATCTGCTTGTCGTGCGGATTTAAAACCTTTGGTTTTAGAGCCTTGTCAAATTGCAGAATGTACAACTCCTCGACCAACTGCCCCACCAACAGAAGCTTCTCCAAGGGATAATATTGTAAAATGGCGCTATGGAAGATGGACAGAGGTAAATTGATGATAATTTTAATGATCATAATGTTTTTGTTCTTATTGTCAGATTTATATCCCAACTTTAGACTTTCCCTGAATAAACAATGCTGGAAATATTAATAAATGCAATTTTTAAAGAATGTATTTATTTTGATTTATTCTTAATATTTCAACACAATTATTAAATCCGGCCCGCAGGCCTCTGACAGCCAGCAGCCTTCAGATATAATGTACGCACCAGTACTATATTTCCCATAATGCAACAGAAATAGAATCCAAAAATTTAACCCCTTATAACTTCAAACGACTGATAAAATATATAAAACTGCTTTTCAATTTTCTTTTTTGCTAATTATATTCAAGAAATATTTTTTTTTTATAGAAAAGTAAAACTTTATTTAATAAAACCTCAAAGAATCAGTTATAAAAAATAATGCAAAACCTCAAAAGGCTCTTACCACATGCATGCATTTGACTCAATGAAATCAATTAAATTTCAAAATTGGTATTAGCATTTTTCAGTAGGTAAATTTTAGTTTCAATGAAGATTGGACATTTCGGCTTATAGCTAAATGTTTTATTTGGCCCTCCGTCTATTTAACTCTAACAGCCGTGGTTTAAAACATACATTTTCCTTTCAGTGTTCTTCTGTCTGTGGAGATGAGGGTGAAAGACAACGTTATGTTCGTTGTACAGATGATAAGGGTCATACACGTGACAACTCTGAGTGTGAACATTTGCCCAGACCATCTTCAATTGAGAAATGTTCTTCCAAACCATGTGGCATTTGGCAAACTGGACAATGGGGAGAGGTCAGTTTTTATATTTTCTTATAGATAAGATGGAAACATGTAATATGCTGAAACAAGGAAATAGAGATACATTCTGGGTAAAACCAAATGATTCTATCAAAATGATATCTAAATGATTCTATCAAAATGATATCTAAAGGATTATATGAAAATGATATCTAAATGATTATATGAAAATGATATCTAAATGATTATATGAAAATGATATCTAAATGATTCTATCAAAATGATATCTAAATGATTCTATCAAAATGATATCTAAATGATTATATGAAAATTATATCATCAAAATTTTTAGAAAATGCAATGTTAAATTTTTTTCTCCCTAAAATATGATTGTGTATGAGTTTGTGTAATTTTAAAACTAAACATTCATTATTAAATTATTATGAAATACTAATACTTAATTAGTAATATATTTTTTATATCATCAATATTTCACTATAAAAAAAGATCTATTGCAACATGGGTTTTGGTTAGAAAGGCAAGAGGAATAATCACCTTATTTACCAGGGAGGTCCACTTGGGTTTGGAAGTCATAATATGAGAGTTTGAATTCTTGTTATTCCATTTGTGTTCATAATAGAACTAATACCCTTGTGAAAGATATCAATCTCTACATTCCTTCTAGCTATGGATTAAATAGTGCAAATTTTGTTATTAAAAAAACTGTGAACAAAAAAATGTTTATCCAAAAAATGATTTTTCCCCACATTAAATGACTTAAAAAGGTTGATATGCCAAGAAACAAACAAACCAACCTTATTTACTTGAGAAATTCTTTATTTTATCTATATTTTATTTATAGGGTATTGCTCTATATCCACACCCTCTGGGTGTGGATATTTATGTGTATAATATTTACTCAAGTAGGAACAAGTCCATTTTTACATGATCTGTATATCTTGGCTATTTGCATTCACTGTTGCTTTTCACCTAGATGAGTTACTCTCTCCTATCTAAGGAGACCCATCTGCCCAAAGCAGCTAAAGGTAAAGTCTATGGTTTTCACTGGGATTTGAACTTGCGTACTGACGATTCCAGAGCCCAAGTTCTAACCAATGCTCCACCGTCGCTGCCCAACATATATATGTATATGTATAGGGCATTAACCCCTTATAACTTCAAACGACTGATAAAATATATAAAACTGCTTTTCAATTTTCTTTTTTGCTAATTATATTCAAGAAAGATTTTTTTTTTATAGAAAAGTAAAACTTTATTTAATAAAACCTCAAAGATATATTCATATTGGCTTAGTACGGTCAAGTTGTGTTGGAGGCACTGATTCCTGTAAGATAAGCAATGTTGAGCCTGGTCAGTAGTTAAATGGGTAGCCATTTAAGAATACTAGGTACTGTACTAGGGCAAGTAACAAACCTGCACACGGTGCTCCTGCTACTCCTTTCATGGAAACCAATTGTTACTATGCATCTCACGGTATGGTAATGATGTATATTGGCATCAAAGGGTGCAGAAGCAGAGCATGACCATTTATAGATTATATTGTCATTTCTAAAAAAAATATCCTTCATTGCATTATTTTTTAAAGGGATTCTTTTTGTACAGAATGTTATTAAAATTATTTTGTCTTATTTTTTTCATTAAAGAAACGTTTGTGAATTTTAATTTCTTTTCCATTTTAAGTGTACTGTCACATGTGGAGAGGGTACTCAGACTCGTATGGTTGGATGTGTGCATTTGGATCACCAAGTTGAAGAAGAAAAATGTTTTAAGGATTTAAAACCTGTATCTGTTCAGGTGTGTCGATTGCAAGAATGTAATTTTGTTTCTGCCAGTAGTTTACACAATACGTCAAACTGGAGAGCAGGAGAATGGAGTGGGGTGAGTTGATCCAACATTTCTTGTTAAGTAAAATAACTTGATTTTTAAGAGCAGTTCATTTCAATTCCTTTTTTCTAGAACTTTATTTTCTTGAAAACAAAAATTCTTTTGCTTATGGCTACAGTTTAGAAAAAGTTAAGGAGTTCAGAAAATTATCCATTTTTTTAAAATTATTATTATTAGAGCCTAAAACTAGTAATGCTTAAAGGATCAGATTTATTTTTAGTTTGTTCAATTTATAGGTTAAAGAATTATTCTGTTTTTATAAAAGTGAAGAGTTGGCTATTAACAGTGCAGTGAGGATTTATGAATTTAAAATTGCTTGAAAATAATGGATTAAGTATGAGACTGCTACTTAATGGATTTTCAATTATTTTGGTTTGTCTAGACTGACATAAACTGTTTGTTCAACTGACTGTCAAATAAACTTAAAACAAACAAGATAGGTAAGAGTCTAGAAAGACAATATGATGTAATTTTTTGGATGGTGGTATTGTTAATTGGTCTTATATTTCAAGGAAAAAACAGTTTTTCTAATCAAAGCTTTAGTTTGCAAATGAGATTTATCCTTGAAATATATTATCAATTAATAATACCATAATCCCCCCAAAAATTTAAAAAAATGCATCATATTGCCTTTATAAACTGTTTTATCATTTTACAAATAAATCTTATGATGATTCAGAAAAACTACAACTTATTAATTAAAATAGTTGCTATATCCATCCTTCCATCAACCTTTACACCCAGTGGTGCGTTGAGCAGCAAATTTGTTTCTTTGCTGTTTCCATAGCATACTTGTTTTACAAGAAAGAATCGCTTGCCCTATGCCCAACCCCCAACCTGAAATTTGAAATCAGTGTTGCCCATCACCTAGATGAGCTACCCTTCCGAGTTAACAAACCCCATCTGCCCGAGGCGGGTAAAGATAGATGCAATGGTTTTGAGTGGGATTTGAACTTGCATAAAACGATTCCATAGTCCGAGCTTTTACCAAAGCTTCACTTCTCTGCCTAGGAATTGTAGAATATTGTTTTTCTTTATTAATTTTACATCTGTCTTTATCTTTTAGTGTTCAAGTACATGTGGTTCTGGCTGGCAGCGTAGAAGAGTTGCCTGTAATTATGAAGATCCCAATTATTGCAATATTGTTAGTAAACCAGCAGATAAAAGATCTTGTAACAGTGGTCCTTGCCCAAAATGGAACCATGGTGACTGGAATTCAGTTAGTTATTTTATATATCTTTTTCTTATTTATCTCCTTGTTTATTTATTTATTTGATAAATAAAGTTTAAATAATTTTCAATATAAATATTTCTAATTCTCTAATATTGATCTACATTCTTTTATAGTGTTCTTCATGTGGTTCCAACATTTACCAAAACCGTATGGTCTTGTGTCAATTGCCAAATGGACAAGTCTTACCAGATCCAAATTGTAATCTTAGAGAAAAACCAGCTGAAAATAGACCCTGTCTTTGTGATCACTACAATTGGCATGTTGGACCCTGGAATCCTGTAAGTTGATTAACAACTTTCAAATCTTTCAATTACTTGAGGTAAAAAAGCCACAAAACAAATTATGACATAGAAATATTCATTGTTTTCATCAAGATTCTTTATTTAATTCAGCTTTAAAATCATGTGGGATGAAGAGAAAGTTGGATTTTTTATTGGAAGACCTTGTAACATTCTATATTTTAGAAAGTCAATTCAGAATTGCCTAAACCAAATTTTGAATACTAAATAACAAAAATTGATTTCCAAAAATTAACAAATGATTATCTTTTTCATATGAAATGTGTGTATGCTTGGAAAAGTTATTTTTGGTAATAACTTTTTGCATTCAGTTGGTAAAATGGCATTTGCCATCTTGCTAAAGACCAACAAAAATTTGAATGATTAAACTCTTTCCTTATTGACCCAATTATTTTTTAGAATGTTTTTTTTTGTATAATTCTATTATCAGACAAACCCAATTTATTAGTAATTACAAACCCTATATAAAATATTTGCCTATAATTTTTTCCTGTTCCTTTATTTCTCTCAATGTGTTTAGTTTATATTTCTAATAAATGATGAATCTGTTTTTAAAAACTTTCAACTCTTTTTTTTAAGTAATACAAAAAATTATTCCTATAAATAGAAACAATCTTTCTTTAAAACCTATTCGAATACAACGATATAGACAATATATTCAAATTCCTAAAAGAACTAAAAATATATAATAAGATCTAGAACAAGGAAAATCCACCCTTACCTTAATCAGATGAAAAAACATAGAACTCAATAAAAGACTGAAAATTAACTGACCTTAAATAACCCACAGAGGTTGATAGGTCAAAAAAAAAAAAAAAAAA
>JAUZSX010000019.1:1948365-1969693 GCA_034780655.1 Idiosepius hallami | reverse complement strand
TATATATATAAGAGGCGTTTCAAAAGTAATGCTTCCTATTTCTTTTATTCACGAAGATTTTTCTAAAAGTATTGCTTCCTATTTTTCACCGTGTATATATATATATATATATATGTGTGTGTGTGTGTGTGTCTGTGTGTGTGTGTGTCTGAGTCTGTGTGTCTGTGTGTGTCTGTGTATATATATAAAAAGAAAATATAGGAGGCATTACTTTTGGAACAACCTGTGTACATAAAAAATAAAAGGTATTTTGTATGTGGAAAAAAATCCAATCCCCCTCCCCGTATAATAAAGTTCAGAAAAATATTTAAAAACAAGAGACATACACACCCTCATAACTTTTAAGATGGACTCGGCCATTAGGTATTGAACCAGCAGCCTAAACCTGGGCAATGGAGAAGTTTTGAAAAAAAAATCTTAAACTTTAAAATGTATTTAGTTTTTTTTTTTATCTTATAAATTCAGAGATAAATTTCAATTTTAAAAAATTTACTGTGATAACTGACATGCAATTTTTGGAATTTGTTAATTTAATAATAATCAAAACAAATTATTACACCAAATTATTTGCCTATTCATGACGATAATTAGTAAATTCCGATTTAAATCAAGGTATCCGTCTTAAATTAAAAATTGAAACATTTTTTTCATCTAATGAATAAGGTTCAGAGATATAATATTTTTTTCTTATCATTCCCCTTACTTATGCACTGGGCTGTGCTTTTGGCCTTCCAAATTGCGTGGGGACTGCAAGCTCCCTAGGAAGCCGCAAGGCTCTTTGACTTCACAGATCTTTTGTAATAGAAAAATTACCATAATAATTATTGGGATTAACAACTAGAAAATCGTTATCACACCAATGTACGATCAATTCACGTTTGCGACACCGGTTCCCGTCAGATCACCGATCACAGATCTTTTGTAATAGAAAAAATTAACAAAATAATTATTGGGATAACAACTAGAAAATCGTTATCACACCAATGTACGATAAATTCATGTTTGAGACACCGATTCCCGTCAGATCACCGAAGCTCAGCAACGTCGAGCCTGGTCAGTGGCTAGATGGGTGACCATTAAGAATACCAAGTGACTATTTAAGAATACCAGTTACAATATCAGGGTAAGTAACAAACCTACACACTGTTTCCCTGATACTCCTTTAAAAGACAACAATTGTTACACCAGAAACATCACTGTGCGATAAGTTATGAATGAATCATACCAATATATTGAAACTTTTTTTAGTGGTGGTTACTCGTGTCTTAGTATGACTGTCCTCCGTCTTGGTTCCGTGGACCCTTCCGGGAGAACCCCTATGCGGGATGTCTTTTAACCTGGGGAGACTGATGCAGTGGATGCACCTGCAGTCACCACACGGCCCCTTGGCAGAAGAGCACATGGTTCCAATGGCATGGAGAAAACCACGGCGACTCGTTACCATCCTCTTTTTCAGCCTTAACGCTTTTAGGGCCGTTGCGTCACTGTGGACATCATCTGCCACATGCACCGTTGAGGTCTTGCACTATTTAACCCATAGCTGGAGGGAAGATAGGGCTTCATACCTTTCCCAAAGGTATTAGTTGACATGTTAACATAGACAGAACAACTGGGATTCGAACCCGCGTAGTATGGTTCCAAAGTCCAATTCGGGCATGTCGACTACCTATTCTTGATAATATATATATATATATATATATATATATATATATATATATTTGTCACTAAGTCTGTTAACTTCTGAGTGAAAATAGTATATTCCAATTGCAAAAGAAGTGATTGTTTGATTGTTTTTGTTCTTTTTATGATAAGATAAAATAAGTAAAACAATAGCAGAATTCTCATTGGATAATAATTACCATTATTTGTTAAATAAAACCTTGCAGTTTTATTTTCTCTTTTCAAATATTTTTTAAGAAATTAAAAACAAAAAAGCATTAATTTTTACACAAAGCCTCAGATATTTATTTTAAGTTATTTAATCGGTGTGTTGTGAGTGCCATGTTACAAAGGCTCAAATACTACTGTTCACCTATCACAGTTGAGCATTCTGCCTCTAGAGTAAATGTTCCAACCAAGCTTTTGTTGAAGGAAACCAGTGGTATAAGAATTACTGTTCATTCTTTGTGCATTACTTCCCCAAAATAGTGAGCTCATTCTCTTTTTCAGATTAAGTTTAGTATAAACAATATTATTAGAAATATCATTGGAAATACATTTGAGATAAATTAGTCTTTGAACATTTAGAAAGTAAAGAAAATGCAGACCTAGAAATGAAATTTCTATTATGATCATTTAAGGATAATATTTTGAGAAATATCATTGGAAGTATATTTGATATATTATTGTCTTAGAATATTTGAGGGATTAAGAATATATTTAAAGCTAGAAATGACATTTCTAATTATGTCATTGTTGACCTGAAAAATATATCCAGTATTGCTTATGATGATGAATTAGTTGCAGTTAGCCCCAATAATATGACAGTTTTTGGATTTCAATATCTATAAGAATTCCTATGGAACAGACACATAATTGATATTATGGTTGGGTAGAGTGATTGTATAACCTATTCCTGTACAGTCATCGAGTTTTCTTCAACTAACAGGGTTCATTGATATTTAACCAACAGTGATAATGGATTCATAAACTTGTATCAAATATGAATTTATATAAATTCGACAATAGACTTTATATAAGGGATTGAATATATAATTAATCCAAAGAAACTGACTTTATTTCTTTCTTTTCTTTAATGTCATCATTGTTGGTTTGGTATTATCAGAATGCAGTTATGTTAACAAAAGTTGGCTAAATATACTATTATGTAGAGTCTTCCATAACTTCCCTGGGGAAGTCCACTTGGGCTAGTGGGTAGGCATTCAGACTTCAAAATTGTAATACGGGAGTTTGAATCCTAGTTGCCCCATTTGCATTCAAAAATGGACTAATACCGTTGGGAAAGGTATGAATCCCCACATTCCCTCCAGCCATGTGTGGAGAGAATGAACATTTCTCAAAAAAAAATTTTGAGGTACTACTTATTCAGAAAGTTAATCTACACCTTTTATTGACCAAATAAGTGACAAAAATGATCATCTGATTATTTTTAGTAAAAAACTTCCCTTAGTACTTTTAACTTTTTGAATGCATTGTATTACAACTCTGTTTATTTTTCAAAATAAATCTCAGACTTTCTTACCAATCATTTTGGTAACATGATTGGTTTTAGTTTGAGTTTATTATTAAAAGAAATATGACTTTTTAATATACATTTTTTTATGATTGGGTCTGCTGTTATCCATAACAATGGTTCTTGGATGTCAAGAATACCAATAATAATGTAAACAAAGTTAATTGATCCTCATAAATGTGATACGAAATAGTCATGTTTTATAATAATACAATAATATATTACTATTTAGATTATAAAATATGGACTTTTGTCTAAATTTCTTTTTTAAACAATTAAAAAGATTCTTATTGTCTTATTTACTTTAACTTTTAAAAATATCTTTTATCCAAATATTTACATTTCAATCTAAAAAATCATTTAATATTTTTCATATAAATGTTTTTATTAATAATGAATAATATACAGAATTTTATCAAATATATCAAATTGATATGTTTTTAAATCTAAGTTTTTTTTTTATCCCATAAATTATAAAACATCTTTTTCAATTTTGTTCAACATGACAATATTTCATGTATGTTGTTAATAAAAAAACTTACAGAAATACAGTATCTCGAGAATACATTAGAAATGATTTTTTTTCCATGGAAATTAATTTTTTACAATCAAAATCTTTTAAATAGAAACCTATCTTTAAATGTATAAACTTTTAAATTTTGCCCAATGTCTTGTGATATTTTCATGTCCTTCATAAATCTTTTGAGAATCATAAGTCCAAACATTTTAAGATATTCTTGTTAATAGTTGCAGCAAAGGCTTATGGGTAAAAAAAAAATCTTTTTCAAGCCATTTTATATTTTTCTTAAAACAAAGAAAAAGATTTGTGAAAAATTTTATTTTTTAATTGATTTAAATTTTTTCTTCTTGCTCCAAAATAATTTTTATAAATAAAAATAATTTTTTTTTTTTATTTAAGATAAAAAAAATGTTGCCATTAATGGTTCAGTTTTTCTGACTTTAAAGCCAAAATGACAAATATTTTCTTTATATATTTTTTGTAATATATATATATATGTGTATAGGTAACATAATGTATATATTGAAATAATGTATATTTATAATCCATGCAAATAATGCCACGTTAGTCTTTTTAAAAGTTATTTTAAAGCCATGACTAAAAAAGAAATTTGATTTATAATTATATCTATTTACATCTGATGAAAAGTTAAAATAACTTGAAATATCATATATATCTTCTTTTTTTAAAAAATAATATTTCCCATACCAAAAGGCTGGACTTTATTTTGTATTATTTTAAATTTTATACAATTTTTATTCTTCTATCATATTTTATTAATTTTTAAATTGATTATTCTTTTTTCATATTTTACTCACTCAGCCAGAAAATTAAAATTTGATATAAAAAACCTTTTAAAAATTTCCAAAGTTACAATTTATTTCAACAAGTTTATTGATGCATTAGCATCTTAGGATTGTCACATAAACAAAAACAAGAAACATAAATGACAGCATAAATAACACCCTTTCTTAATTTAAGAGTTAATGAATTAAAAATTACATGTATATTAAATATAGAAATAAAAAGGGCTTAGGGTGTGACATAAGTAACACTATTTTTAGAGTTTATTAATATTCTTTTCTTGACTTATTATTTATGAAAAAACATGTTTCTATAATAAACAGTATATTCACAGACATTGCAATTATTGCTGTTGCATAATCCTCCCATAATGAATAAAGTTGCTGTAGAAAGGATCCATTTGTAGAAATAGATGCTGCTTTATTTTCATTTTGAATAAAAATGGATTAAAAACTCTGATATAAACTCCAATCTTTTCCTCAGGAACAAATGATGTGACTTTATAAGATTCAAATAATTTACAAACCTAAACATAATAAGTAGAAACCTAACCGACCCCTCCATCTAGTATCATCCACATCACTATTCTGGTGAGTAAGTGGTAAAATATCTGGAATTGTATTTCATACAAGTTCAAATCTCAGTGAAAACTATTTTATTTATTTTTGGTTACTTTAAGAAAATGGGACTTGAACTCATCCAAGTGAAGGACAACATTGGTTGCAATGTCAGTTCACGAGTTAAGGAAAGTAGGAACTCTGAATAAATAAAACCAACAGTGATAGCTTAGATTAGTTGTTCAATCTGCCATGGAGCACATAAACCAATAACCTTTGGTTAAATAATGATCCATGATTCATTGGTCTCTGACTTAGCAAAATTACTAACTAGTCAATCAGAGCCATTCAATTAGAGGACTAAGACTGAAATATTGGTGTGTCTATTTTTGCCTTTAGTTTCCAGGGCCGATATATCAGCCCTTTAGGGTCCAAAGAGACAGGAAACATTTGGAATATTATTTACCCAAATTGTCACGAGGTAATTATAAAGGAAAAACGATTGCTGTTGGCATGACTGAAAAGTTTAATTAACCCTTTTGATCCAATAGGACTGATATATTAGGACCCAATGAACTAAGGCAAAAAAAGACACATCAAAATTTCCTCTAATAGAACACATCTGAGTGACTGGTTGGTCATTTTGCTAAATCAGGGTTATAAGGATTAAACAAAACCAACCAAATCTGTGCTTTTGTGGTGTAAAAGGCGTAAATCTATGAAATTAAAAAATAATATAAACACAGCAAGCATTTATTTTCCAAACTTAGAATTCTAAACATTCGTCAATTACAACATTATAGATCCAATAAACTTTCATAAACACTAATTCCATTGTAATTTATTCAATTAACCTTAATATATTCTTTCTTTTCTTTTTCTTTTTTCATGAGGGAGGATTATTAGACTTTAATAAAGGGAATTAACATTTGATTTCAAAAGACATACAAGCTTTAATTTAAATATCTTTTTCATGTCTTAGCATGAAGTCAGCATTAAAGATTATTTGAGGAATTTTTGAAGGTTTTAATTATATCTGAATTAAAATGTTTTAACATGAAAATGTCATTTAAGTTTTTTCAGATGAAAAATAAAATGGATCAACTACACAAAAATAACTTTAAAGTTTTTTTTTACTATTAACATTCCATTTATAATTTTTGTAAAAAAAAAATATTTTCCCCAAAATATGTTTGGGATTTAAATTTTAAAAAAAGTATCAATTTAGTCTGGCACTAAATTTTTTTAATTTTTTTTTTATTATTACAAATTATATTTTCATTTTGTTTTGATTTTTTGATTTAATGAAATTAACAAATTCTGACATACTTTTATTCTTCTATTTATGGGTCCATTTCAGTTAAATTTTTCACCAGAAAACTTAACTTTTTTCACTCTCATCTTTTATGTTATATTTAAAATGAAGGTGGAGATCAATTTTTATTTTCTGTAAAGGATCTAATTAGTCACTAATGATTCAAAGGCAAATAAATAACTCAGATTGTAGGAAATTTTTTTATCAATTTATATAAAATATAATATTTGAAACATGTTAGAATTTGTTTCTGGCAATTCAATTCTTTCTTTCAAAATACCTTAGATACAATAAATAAAAAGAAATTAAATATACCAAAAAAATCATATAAGTTATCTATGGGAAATTCTGTTAAACTTTAAGTACAAACTTTTTCAATAAAAATTACAAACTTGGATTTATACACACACAAAAAAAAAACCAAGTAATTTTGAAGTTATCTCCCTTAAAAATACTTGCCAAAATGAACGTTTTTTTGTTTTTTTTTTTCAATTAAATAATTTAAGCAATCCTTTTTCTACCTAATTGGTTGTTTTTACAAAAAAAAATGCCATAATTTTATGAAGATTCAATTATTTTTTTTTTTCTTTATCTTCCTTTTTAAGATTTGGTCATTTAAATTTTTTCTCTAAATATTTCTGATCTTTATAATTTTTTTTTTTTTCAAAATGTGATTTAATAAACTGTGATATATATTATTTGTGTTATGTTGTTATTTACAAAAATAAACAAAAATATCTCCACTAACCAGCACTCATTAATGTATCTTTGTGTTTGTATTTAATTATATATATATATATAAAATTTTGCAATCTGTCGACGGACCCGTTTCGGAATTTATTCCTCATCAGGACAGCTCTACAGACAAAAGAATGTAAACAAACCTTCGAAAGTGCTCAATCCACATATATATATGGAGAGCTATATAAAATTTTGCAAAATTTATATGTATAGATATAGATATATAAATTTTGCAATCTGTAGACAAGCTTGTTTCAGAGTTCAGTACAGCTACGCAAAGCCCAGGATCGCCTTTAGCCAGGATAAAATTCCTTATTTCATCTTAAGAATTTTTTCATAAACGTATTTAAAACTTCCACATTATTTCTATTGATTGAATTATTTTAATAAAAAATTAATTTCCTTAAAATCTAGAGACATTACACATTGTCACTTATGGTCAACCAAATAATGATTTAAAAAGTGCACACTTTCAAAAATAACCACCATCAACGCAACACAAAGTATGTTTTCTAGTTATAACTAAAAATTATTTTAGTTTCATAATTTGAATAATGTTTTATTTTCTATCTTTTTGTTTCATGAACTTTACATTCTTTTCTTTCTTTTCAATTGTCAACAGAATTTGTTAGTTTAAAGCATAATCGAATGAAATTAGTAAAAAAAAAAAAAAATTACAATTTTTCCAAAAGAGATAAATAAATAATTTAATTTTTTTTTTTTTCAAGATTTTGAATAAGCTTTTTTAAATCCATAATTTTATTTGGTATTTCAGAGCCATTCTTAACTCAGGATGAATATACTTACCAAATAATCACTTAATTCCTGCTTCTTTTTTTGCTGAGACATTGTGAGAAATGCTTTCTTGTTGAATAATATCATCAAATATCAAGAACACTGAACATACATGAATACTTTGTATTTGAAGTTTAGGGGAAAAATACAGTTATACCATCAAAACAAAACAAAAAAAATTCAAATAAGGAGATAAAATCAAAAGTTCCTTCTTAAACAAACATTAAAATAAAAACATCTTAAAAAAATAACTCACCAAAGAAAAAAGGTTAGAACTAAAGACTTTAATTACATACAAAAAAAAAATCTTTTGTAGCAAAAAGACAATTGTGAATAGAAAGATAAACACTTTTATATAAAAATAAAATCAACAAAGCTTCTGGCTGTTTTTTCAGAATTCTTGATAAATTGTACATCTGTTTTTCAGACTATTATCTTCATCTTTGTGATTGTTACCTTCACAAGACACATGGTGGAAAGGATAATGGTATTGAGTTCTAAAGTAAGCATTATCTGAAGGTGAAGGGCCCCAAGGTCAATAAGAACTTATTTCAAACACTCCTATGGAAGAACTAATGTAATTATGGGTGCTTTTGGTCACTCATAGTTACATCCCCCTCCTTAATAGGAAGTCACGTCATTTTGGTCACATGATCGGAAGTTATTAAGTGAGACAGTCCTTTTTTAGTTAGTCAGGCCTGAGCAGTCAAAGGGTGAGAAGGCAGCTGCCGGCACCCATGCACAGGGGGGGGGGTGCTACGAATAAACCATGTGAATTCACAATCCAGGTGTACGTGTCTGTCTTTTAGGGGGGGGGGCGTGCTTCTATTACAGCCTCAAGTCCACTGCCCCCTAGAGAAAGTGAGATCACGCATGATGCCTCAATACCCCTCGTCAAGAACAACTCTACCCAAAGCGTAATATGTCGTCCAGTTCTAATTTTCCCCCACCAACACGTTATAGAACCCTACCATGTAAGAAGTCTACCTCTGTGGATTGAATAATGGGTTAGATTTGAAGTTTTGTGTCGACTCCTAATAAAACCATGAAGATTACAAAGTTCAGCTGAAGAAAGCCAAAGTTGAAACATTATGAAGGTAAAAATAATAAAGATGAAGATGGCAGTAAAAAAAAAAGATATACAATTTCTGGCTTTCAGAATAAAATTGATAATCACTGGTGGAGTATTTTACAGAGAAGAAATATAAAATTGGAAGACATGAAACACATTTTAAAACAAACCTATAACTTAGGCCATGACCCAGCATTTTTAACTGAATATTTTCAAACATTTTTGTTAGCTTTTAGAAATGATCATCAAGAAAAAAATGTTTAGTAATTAAAATGATTAATTAATAAAATTACAAACAAGATTTATAAATTTATTTCCATTTAGAGAAAAAAAAAAAAACGGTCGACCTGTCGACTGGTCACCCCTGCTTATAAATTAAGTTTTTTTATTTTCTTTTTTCCAGTTTTAGGCCATGTATAGAGACGTGCATATGCACCATCACATCAAGTGTGAAAATAATTGAAAACTTTGAAACATTTGTTTAATGAAAAATAAAAAAATAAAATAAAATAAGTTTTGTGTAAAAGAAAAAAATACCCAACAAACCTTTTGGCTAAAAAACAATCTGGAACAGAACATTGGAAAAAAATATTTATTTAATAAGGTATTTAAGAAAATAAAAAAAAGGAAATTTTTTTATTTATTTGTTTAAAAAAAATAAATTTTTAAAAATGTTTTTAGGTTAAAGATTTTGATTGAACCTGTCGTTAATCTAAGGACAGTAACTCTTTATAATTTTTTTTCAAATATGGGGGATCGATTTACTATAGCTTTGTATGTAAAAATGGGCACCCCTAAAAAAATGTCTAAATATTTATTTTCTCCAATTTTTAAAAAATAATCTGGTAGATTGTGTTTAATCGTTAATATTCCGCAGAAAAAACTGGAAAGAAAAACCCAATTTATAAGGGGGGGGGCGTCACCAGTCGACCAAAAAAAAAAACAACCAAACTAAATCTTTATACAAGAATATAAAATGGTAAAATAAGTCAAGCATTATTGTGCAGACATCCAAACAGGTTCAGAAAAAAAAAAGGCAACCAAATACCAATTCCCTTCTGAACATCATACAATTTTACGCAGATGTTACACATTTCATTTGTGAGAATTCAATAACACTTTAAAAAGACCATCATTGATGGCAGTGAATATTGTCACAGTAAATAAAAAGCTGAATTGTGATTGTTCAAATTTTGAAATAAATCTATCCAAAATTTCAGCATCCATTTTTTTTAGATTAAGATTGAATTAATGAATTAATATAACCACATTTTGCTTAAGGAAATGTTACAGAAAAATTAAAGACAATTTCGTTTCATTTTAACCCCCACACCTTTTATAGGCCATTTAAAGTGATTTTTTTTTTCACAAAAACACTGCCTACTACCTACCATTAATACACCAAGTACAGTAGCAAAAATCCATTGCAATACATACTTATTAATATACAAGGATAAATCAAAAAGTTCTGAGACAAATTAAAGAAAAACTTTAGGAGAGTTAGGAAATTATTTTTCTACATAAGATCCACCAAACTCTAAACACTTCTGGAAGCAATGTTTCTTCTATTGAGAAATTCTTTCTTGAAAAAAAATTGTTGCTCTTTTTTCATCAGAGTGACTTTAAGTCTTTTATTAGAACTTTTTGATTTACTCTCGTAAATATTTTTGTGTAATGAAGAAAGAAATAAAGATTACAAAATACAATTTTTTAAAGGAAGCCAAGTTGAATTTATTCTCATCTTTGGAAATGGAAATATTTTATTTATAATTTCTATTTAAATACGAACTATTGTAGATCTAAAATCAAAAGGCATTTGGAAGCTACCAATTTATTAAATAGGAATATTGGATTCTAATGAATGTATAAGCGCAAAACAGAGCCTTAAAATGCTATCAACTCTAGGTGTCTATTTATAGCAAAAAGCAAAATATAGTTTTTCTAGATCCAAACTTAATATAATCTATATTATGATGAAAGGCAACAACAAATGACATGGAATTAACCAAATGGACTTGATATCATCAAGGATTAGGTTTTTTTTCCTATTGTTTATAAAATATTTCTATGATGGGTTGCTTTCTTTGTTTTATGGCATATCAACATTTTTTTTTCAGTCATTTAATGCTGGGAGCAATAATTTTGAGTAATAGGAAAAAAAGCAATATTTACAATATTCAACCCATACCTAGAGGGAAGAGAATTTTCTACCATTCCAAAAGGCATCAATCCAAATGTAAACATAATGAAGCAACTGGGATTTGAACTTTCATATTTCTTATCTTAATAAAACAATTGGTTATAAGAACTCATTAAGTATACAAAGTGAATATTTCAAGGAGAAATCCAGTTTTTGTTTGGATCAGAAAGTAATTCCATTGTGTTAACAAAAGGATTAAAGTGAAGATCTAAATATTTTATTGCATCAAATATTCATTCATTTAGTTTTAAAATAATTGAAAATCTATATTTGAATCTGAGAATTTGATTCAAGTGAATTTAAGAAAATAAAAAGTTAAAAACAAAATTAGGTTTTACTAAATAATATTTTTTGTTTGTTTGCATGAATCCATCAATATATTCAGTGTACAGTGGATGTAAATAGTGTCAGTATTATCTTCAGTTAATATTCTGGATAACATTCAATATAAGTGTCTTATTCTATAAAATTGGGTTTATACTCTGGATTATAGTGTATTCAGCATGTTACTCTATTCATTATATGATTTTTTTAAAATAAGTGGTAATGCAATAACTTTTTAAAATATTCAATTTAACAAAGAAATCTAGCAGACTTTCAAACCATGAGATTTCAGCTTATTAATTTTAAAAAAAATGTTTTAATTTAAAAGCCTTTTTGTATGGTTTTCTTTAGGAGTTTGAATAGGTTTGTTTTCAAAGTTGAACTATTATAACTTTTAAAGGATTTAAAGTCAAAATCTATAGAATTGTTACTACACACACAACTAAAGATAAAGGTTAAATGAAATTAGACGTGAGATGGCTAAGAATTTAGGTGGAAATGGTTAGCCATAAAAAATAAAAAGGTTTTAAAGTATTTATAAGAACAATTGAATTTTTATCTTGTTTACTAAATCCCCTGATCAATTTTTGATCTTCATGCCATGAGTTTAAGTGATCAAACATGGATTACAAAAGATTAACACATTGAAAGTCTCAATGAATTCAGATTAGTCAAAATGAAATTCTAATGTCTTAAATTCAATTACTTTTACTTAAGAATTAGAATTCATACCATATTTAATAATGTACAAGTCAAATTTTTATCTCAAAATTCAACATTACATTATTTCTTGATAGAAGTTTAAAAAATGCTTTAAAAATTGAGTTTTAATGATTTTCTTTTATGAATATCAACTTTCTATTAATCATTTAGGACCTATCTTTTTTATTTTATAATCAAGGCATTACAAGAATAATTGGGCAATTTATTACATAGTTGAATACAATATGGAAATACTTTTTGCAAGAGTCTGAAATTCAACAGAACTAATCAAATTTGAATTCTAAATTTTCAATTTTTAAATTCTAAATTTTAAGCTGAAGCACTGCACTACAGGGACTTTCCCCTCAGTTTTATCAACAAATTTTTTTTTTTTTTGTGCAATGCTAGAAAATAATGTTTCTTCAACCTGTAATCTGGAAATGAAACCAAGAAAAAAAATATCAGATGAAGAAGTTAAAACTAGTCATTTTTCTCCTTAATTCTTCCACCTGATCAAACCAACTGAACAAAGAACAGCTTAATGAACAAGTGCAAAGCATTAATTCCAGAAGAAAAACATTTTTATTCTTTGTATTGCTCAGTAGTTTAGTCAATAACAAAATATAAACTATTGAAATAGTTTTTTTTTTTCCCTTAAAGTATATATTTCTACTAACAGCAGCAGACCTCACTTCTTATGCTATATATAGAATTTAACTCATTTTTGTAGGGTTAGGTTAGAGGCTAATCTTAAACTCTAAGAATTTCTAATATTTTTCATAAAAAATGAACGAATACTTAAATTTGTTTTTAAATTACTTTCTGCATTCTAAGTGTCAGCCATTTTATTTACTCAGGTCTAGCTAGATTTAAAGGAAAAAATCCCTTTAAAAGAAATTTAGTAGGAAAACTAAAACATTTCTTCTTTTTTATTGTTGTGTAATATTAATATATTAAGTTTACATAAGAAGCTTTTATATCTAAAACCCAATTCTTTCTTTCTAAAATTGTTCATCATGATAAAAGAAAAAAGTATTGAAAAATTTTCAACCAGAGACAACATTTCTTTTACTTTATTTACAACTGTTGCTTGGTTGTTTCTATCTCTTTATATATATTTATATACACATAAGATAATTGTTTATAAATTATATAGAGAGAATATTCCAAATGAGATTATTTTTTAAAGATTCATTTACCATGTTAAAATCTGGTAACAGAACTCAAAGCATATTCACAAAGCAAATAATGAAGGAGAAAGGACAAGATTTACAACTCCATCATGATATGATTCTTAAATATTACCTATATAAGGAGTTTTAATTCTTAGTGATTATTCTCATACATATTAGAATTTTATGCCATATTTATAGGTAAAGTTCTCAAAACCAATTATAGGAACATGTTTATGTAAGTATGTGTATAGAAACAAACATATATGATCAATTTAGATTGCTTCAGTTAGGGGTTGTTTATTTGTAAGAGTAATATGTCTCAATAAAAGACTCCTAAACCTGGGTAGAGACAATTCATGTCTTGGCAGTGTCTAAGAGGGGAGGGAACTCTGTAGGAACAAATGGTGGATCTACTTGCCACAGAGGTCAGAAATCATGACCTGTATCAAATTTATTTCTAGTATTCAACTAGTATTTCTACACTCAATTGGATGAATAATTACGTACAAGATCTTAAAAGATATTTAGATTTGCATAAAGGAATTTTTTAGTCCTATTGTAACAGTATTATTGAACCTACTGGTCAAATAATATCACCCCCCCCCCTGTAATACCAGGGATTACCCAACAGGTTTTATTAAATATTAATTTGTGGGTGATGTATAAAAAAGGAAGTGGGAGTTTTTAGGCGATGTGCTTGGGCAGACAACATCATGGGCAAAATAAAGCTTTGAAAATCCATTTGGTTTTGTTTTCATGATAAGCTTTTGTTCCACCCATACACAGACTAGTAAGATAGAGCAACGCCTAGACTCACAATTTTTAGAAGGGCCAAAAAACTATTTATAAGAAAAACCTAAGTAGTCCTTCCAAATTCTACATTATGTTGCAACCATCCAGACGCAAACATGACTTTGTAATGAGCAATTCTTAAAGAATGCTCTGGTTAAGATTAACAACCAAAATTGGGTGTTATTTATTTTCAATTACATTAAACATTAAACCAAAAGATTTAAGCATTTGATCTTTGGAAATTAAACCCTAAAAAAAAAAGATGTTTGTTTTTCAGTGTATCAACCCTTTTAGGTCATTTAATCCCATGAACAATAATTTTTTATCATTGTTTTTAGTCCGTTTGTAATTTTCTGAATAACACAATTATTCCATAGTTGGAAGGAATTTAGGGATTCATATCTTTCCCAAGGTTATTAGCTCAAATGTGAACATAAATGAAAGGATTGAGAATCAAACTAACACATTATGATTCTAAATCCTCACTGCCTATTCACTGTCCCAAGTGAACTTTCTAACAAACAAAAGAACCGTCATTGTTATTGTAAAGGCTCTTCAAAATCTTGATTTAAATAAATTGTTCCAATTTGAAGGGGAAAAACAAAAAGTGAAGAAAAGAAAATTTATTTTGGTGATGAGAAAAACAAATCTCAAAGAAAACATTTAATGTTGTATTGATTATAAAATAAATTATGAAATAATGAAACATTAACCTATTAACCCGTAATACTGTATTTTTAAAACATCTAATCTAGGAAACCAGACCAACAGCAATAAGATTTGTAATAAATGAATTATTAGAATAGTAAAAAGTAAAAGAAATTAGAATTTTTATTATCATTAAATAACATCAAATTTCTGAATTTTTTTGCTTTGTAGACATTTTTGTAAATAAGATTTATTGGGGTTACAAACAAGATATGTAAATGCTTAGGTACAGGATTATAGGTTGTTAGTTTTCTATAAAACAAAATTATTATAGGGAATCTGATGTGAAGATGGAAAAGTTTGGAAAAAAGAAAATTTTTTTGATGAATTCTAAAACTGTATTTTAGAAATTGAAAAAAGAAAACATCAAATATCTGTGTTGAAAGATAAAATATAGAAATCTTGAAAAAAAAAAAAAAAAGCTAAATTGTGTGAGGAGGGAGAGTGTGTATAATGAATAAAGCCAAAAGAAAGTAAACATTGATTTATGTCTGAACCTCACAAATATACAGTAATGGCCAAAACTTTGAGACAATATTTGTCATTTTATCAACAATTCTTTTTTTCTTAAATTCAGATCAAACCTTGGTTTGATCTAATTATAAATAAATTATATCTTGTCTTCAGGTTTGTAAAATATGTAAATTTATGGTTGGCTCAATCAATAGAAAATAAGATGTGACTAAAGTTTTATACTTAAAATTTAAATGGCAACTAAGATTGCAAGATTTAATATCTGGTAAACATGCCTTTATTTTCTAAAACAGCAACACATCATTTACCACAAATCGTTAGTGTTAATAGGATTTCTGGCACAAGCCCACTTCCTCACAATGGACCATAGATTTTCTATTGGATTTTACGTCTGGGCTGTGAGGAGGTAAAAACCATTACTTCAACATTTTCATCTTTTAAAAGCTCTAAAACTTTACTTTAGGGCAAAGTGCATGGAAATAGGATTTTCAATTGAGGAATTTTAAAGCAATAGAATCACATGATAACTGACCAAGTTTTTGTAAATCTGATTAATGACTTTTGTTAAAACAAATCTGTCATTCAGATTGACCCCATATGATCCCTCCATATTTATCTGCCTTTCAACAGTTTATATCAAGTATTTTTTTTGTCTGATCCAAAAACATCTTTCTTACTTTTGTCTGAAAAAAAAAAAAAAAAACTTTTTGCAACTGATTATCAGTCCATAGCATATATTTTAAAAATAGGAAGACAAGGCATAATTGACAAATTAAAAAAATTGTTGTTTTTTAAATCAATATATTTGTCCCAAACATTTGGCTGCTACTATATGCAAGATGAAAAATAAGAATTTATTGAAGTCTTTTTTTATCAAAAATTTAGAAAGAAGACAAGGTAATGTAAGAAACTATTTAATAAAATATCAATTTTAAATAAGTTTCTAATTGGGAAGGACATGGAGAAAAAAACACAGGAGGCTAGTGTGTGTGGGGGGGGTACTAGGCGCAATGGTTTCATAAATTTTGTTCAACCAATTGAATAAACACACAAAATATGTACAAAATAATTATGCTTATGAAAGGTAAGAGAGAATAGGGATCTTGTGTGATATTAAATACATAGTGATGAAGTTTATAAAAGTATAAGTGAATGAATATTGTATATTTCTTTCAAAGAAATATTCAATTACAAATAAAAAGGTTAAAAAATGGTTTGAGCAAAATTGTGTGCCTTTTTTCATTTTTTGTATGATACATTTTATGGAAAACAAAAGCAGAGTTAAAAAGAATATCTTCTACAACTTCATATTTTTAACCTGAAGGTAAGTGAGCCATTTCTTTTATTCTATCATGAATTTCATACTATTGAATAATCAATAATTTCATACTGTTGAACAATCCTTTCATAATTTACTATACCATGCCTTAAAAGAGCTTAAAAGGATATTCACCATTGTTAATGATAATTTTCTCCTGGAATCTGTGAACAAAAAGTTCAAGTAATATGTTCAACAAGTTGAATTTTGAAAAAATCAAATGCAGTTTTCCACAGACTTGATACAAAATTGACAATATTTCTTAGTCCAATTGTTTTTACTTGAAAAGTTTTTCAAATTATTATTTTAGTGGCTTCTTTCTGTGGTTCATTCAATAACTTTTTTTTCTTTAAGCTTTAGTTTCTTTTTTTTTTCTTTCTTCTTTTACTCAAAGGTTTAAAATTCAGTCAACATTTCAATTATATTAGTAAATACTCAAACGAAGAGCATAAAAATAATATTTAATAATTTCTTTTTAGTAGAGCTACTAAACGACTTCTGAGAGAATTCTTTGTTTTAAAAATATTTATATCATAATTAGTAGAAATAATAATAGATAAGAGCATTTATATTAATTTAAAAATAAGGACATCATTAATAATTATTACAAGTAACAAAATCTTGTGATAGAAAATAAAAAAGGTTATATTATACAAACAAGCATTTATTCTCAAAAATTGAATTTTGTAGTCATGGAAGATTCTCAAACTATGTAAGCATTGTATATTGAGTCTGATCCAGCTTTCTTAAGATCAGATTAACAAATGTTTTTGTTATAAATTAAACCATATAACAATAAATAAAAATTGTGTTAAATTTCCCTTTTTAAGCCCTTGTAAGTTATTTAATACTGAATCTTTTGCTTCCTTCACATTTGTTATCAATATTTGTAAAATACTTATAGAAATAAATGTTTGTAGTTACAAACAAGGCAGATACAAGCTTATAAACCTGTTGTTGTTGTTGGGATTACTATTCTGTGTGAGGTTTTGTAGGGTGTTTTATAAACAGGTGGGGATTAAGTTATTAAGTTTGATTGCCCATACCTACAAAAGTGATTTTCTTAAATAAATGCTGGTTGAGAGTTTTACACAGCATATGATTAAAAGAGAAAGGAATTGATAGAATTCAGTTCTTTTTTTTCTGCAAGTAGAGAATACAACAAAATGATCTAATTACAAGTGCAAATCATGCAATGAAATCTACTTACAAATTAATTTGTATGAAGGGTGTGTGTGTGTGTGTGTTTTAATATTCATTATGATGGTGATGGTGATAAGAATGTTCCAGATTATATCGAAAAAAAAAGAAAAAGAAAAAAAAAGCAACAAAAAGGTAAAATGGTGGACAGACAAGCAGCCAACAAGGTTGTCGGCTACAAGCAGCAACAGCAGCAGTAGATGCTAGCTATATGAATGAGAGCAAATGACTGCAGGAAAATGTCTGATGCAAACAAATGGAAAGGGGAAATAGTGAAATCAGGCACAACATGACCATGTGACTGCATATGAGAAAAAGGGGATTGTGGACGAATAAAAAAGAAAAATTAAAAAACAAATGAAACAACTAAGTCAGCTTTATATATATATATGCACACATTTAACAGGCATTTGCCATGTGGCAACAACAGGCAGGTAAGGGTAAAGAAGAAAAGTTGTTACATGATAAGAGTTGAGAAAACTAGAGAAAACTAGAGAAAAGAAGACTAGAGATGAAAAGAGAGCAAAGGATGAAGAGAGGACAAGAAAGAGAGATAGGGCAAGTAGTTGGTAAGGTGCTCAATGCACTTTACTGCTGAATGGTAAAAGAAAAAAAAGCACACACGCAAGTAGGGGGGGAGGGAGAGAGAGAGAGAGAGAGAGAGTTGTTTGACAATAATGAAGTTAACATTAGAATTACAACTGAAACGCTGTGTTGCAACAGGCGGTATCCAGGGACCCCAATACCAAACCCTGGTTGCTGGTTAAACAGCAAAACAACATTGATGCAGAAATGAAGATAATGATAACTGAGGTGAAAGTTTGTATTTTGTTTTTCTTTATGTACATCTGTCCTGAAGGTGCCATCATTCAAGATGACTTTGTGGCCACATGGCCAAAAACCTATCTTTTTCTTTCAATTCTTTTTTCTTTTTGTATGTAGACAAATCTTCAAATTCACTCGTCAACATATGGGAGCCAGAAAGCCTGAAAGGGAAAATTTTTAAATTAAATTTATTTACTTAAAATTCTAGGTAATGATTAGAAATTTACCAAATATCTGCTTTATGGAATCTGACAAACACTTATTTGCAAAATTAGAATTCTGTGTTTACTAAAGACCACGAAAACCAAATATCTAACTTTTAACCACTTTTAATCATCATTATATCATATCGCACAGTGATGTGCATGGTGTAACAATTGGTTTCCTTGAAAAGAGTAACAGGGGCACGGCTTGAAGGTTTGTTACCTGCCCTTGTACAGTACCTGGTAATCTTAAATGGTCACCCATTTTAGCCACTGACCAGGCTCGACGTTACTTAACTTCAGTGATCTGACGGGAACCAGTGTCTCCAACATACACCACTTTTCATGAACATGCCTCTTACCAGATGATTAGTGGTGAGAATTTTTTGTAATAAATGAGTTGTTAAAAAAAAACACTTAGGATTGATTGTCTTGTATTTTCTCATCAAAACCCTTGTAGCATATTATTAAGCTTTTGCTTTGTAGGCATTATTTGTAAACAAGATTGATACTTCACATTGATTTGCATTTCTTTTATAAATTTTTGATAAATTCAGCTTGCTCAAAATTTAAATGTTTTAATTAATGTTCATTTCATAAACTGGATAAAAATGGCAATAAAAATTAAAAATTTGAAGTTAGAAATTGCAAGTTAATTTTAATTTTGAACTTTGTGATTAAATCAATGTTCAGATAATAATTCAATTTTTCCAATTTTCTATGAAAATATAAACACATTCAAAGCTGGTAAATAAAATAGTAAAGTAAAAAATAAAATAAAATTCTTATTATTCAATTAAAATAATGCATTATAATACTTGAGAAGAGAATGAAATAATTTTAACTTACCATGTTTGTGCAGGCTGTCGCCAGCATCATGTACTTAGGGTTAAATTGGACACACTGTACAGGGCCGGGATGGTCTGCACTCAACATAGCCACCTTGCTGCCCATTTCAGTACTCCAGCAATGAATCTTACCATCGGTAGATCCTAAAATAAAAAAGTACTTTGATTTAAGCAATAGAATTTTTTTTATTTCATTAAGAGATTTAAATCAAAGCTTTTAAAAAGTTGCCAATTGCAACACTAATTCCTTTCAGAAGAAATAAAATTTCGCAAAGTTTATTGCGATTTCTATCAACTTTTCCACAAAAGACAAACTGGTATTTCTACATATTAGACCAAGTTTGAAGAAATGTAGTAAAAGATTTGTTTGTTTAACAAAAAATGCATTAAAAAGTGGATATCAAAATGAAAAAGTGCATTTTGGGGTTAATTTATTCTTAAACTGTTACACCTAGTGGTGTGTCGGGCAGCAAATGAATTTTTGGTTTGCTGTATTTTTTTTTGCTGTAGCATACTTGTTTTACAAGAAAGAGTTGCTAGCCCTATGCTCAACCCCTAAACTGGGAGACCTTTTTGAAATCAGTGTTGCCCTTCACCTAGCTGAGCTACTCTCCTGAGTTAATGGGCCCCATCTGCCCGAAGCAGCTAAAGGTAGTTGCAATGGTTTTGACTGGGATTTGAACTCACATAATACGATTCCATAATCCAAGCTTTTACCAATGCTCTACCTCGCCGCCCGGTGTTAATTTAATTTAGGTATAAAAGAAACATGATTTCGAAAAGTCCTATTCAGATATATTCTGTCTCTTGTTGTCTTTCTTTAATTATTCAAAGAAAGAATTAAGACTAATTTTTATGGGGAATTGTTTTTTCATTATTATTTTACTGGCAAGTTATTAATAGATCCAAATCGATACAACTGATTACCATTAGATTAAGAAATTTAAAGAGTGAATAGAGAATCAGCTACAGGAAACATGGCCAGAATCTTGTAGCATAATGATGGACAAGAACCAATAACACTAGAAAAATGTGTATTTAAAATAATTACCTGAGAAGACAAACTTTGAATCTGGGCTAAATGATGCTTCTAATGGAATTCCTTTGTTATTTGTGTGTCCCTTAAAAAAATTAATAAAAATGTAAATAAACAGATGCATAAAGACAATAGGCTTCACAAATTCTCATCCCTAATCTAATTTACCAAGCTCCAATATATTCTAATTGCTTGAAAATACAAACATAATATATACACACATAAAATTGTATATATACACATATACCCCTTAAAATTCTAGGATTTTTAATTTACTTATACAAATATGAAACTCATTTGAATTGAAAAATATCTTATTGTATACAATTACTGCACTTTGTAAAGAATATATTTAAGGATAAAAGACAAGGGAGGTAATTTAAACGAATTCTGGTAAATTTTCTTTTAATATCTAATCTAATATTATTATAAAACTCTATCGTGTTTGCCCTTATGTTTGCTTGGAAAAATTCACAATTCTCTCTGTTTCTCTCTTTCACTCTCTCTTTCCCTCTCTAATTCTTCA
>JAUZSX010000019.1:1930931-1947676 GCA_034780655.1 Idiosepius hallami | reverse complement strand
AGTAAACACCCAACGATATTTCAACCTCTACATTTGGACCATGATTTATGACCCAACGGGTCACGGGTTGGCTAGTTATAATTAAATGTTTGAATTTCATATCAGTGCTGCAAAAAAGCTTGATTTTTGATAAGATAAAAAGATTATTTCAAGTTTTATAATTTTTTTTCCATTTCTTTAATAGACAAAAATTTTGATTAACTGCTTTTTGTATAATGAAAAAGCAGTCAAGAGGAGATTGGAACTTTTCTTTTTTTTAATTAGGCTAAATAAAAAGAATTAAGAGTTTTTAGCTTTTGCACAAATATAAGATTCAATAATTGCATTTAGAAAATGAATAATCTATTATTAAAAAAAAAATAAGGCCAGGTGAGAGAATAAAAAATGATCTTACTGTAAATGTATGCAAAGGAGATCCATGAAAAGCATCAATGAGACGAATCACTTGAGCATTAGTGGATATCAAGATAAGTTTCCCATCTGGACTGAATTTCATTCCTGTCCAATCACAATCTTTATCCTGATTTAATTTGAATGTTGTGAATGGGCCCTAAAATAAAAAAGAAAAATTTAAAGTTCGGAAATGAATTAACTTCATAAGCCATTTTTTTTTGGTATAAATTGATATTTAAAAAAATGAACAGGAATTTTATTTAGAACAGTAACAGATCTAAAATATTCCAGCAGCAGTAATAATAATAATAGTAATCCAACTGTATGTTAGTATTAGCAATAACAGCAATAGTAATAATCAGGTCTCTGTAGTCTGAAATTTTGTGATAATTCTCTAAATCTGGCTTCACTAAATAAGGTGAATTATGTTCTTTCTTTTATGTGATAGGTTGAATCATATTCTTCCTCAGTATATCATGAATTGATTGAATTCAGCAATCATACCTTAAACTCATTAAACCAAAAATAATTCAACATTTATCATTTACATAAATGTACTAATTAGTATTATGGTACTGAAATGAAAGACAAAAATGAAACAAAAAGCTAAAATGGTTAAACAAATAAAAACTCATTTCAAAAGTAATTATTAGATGTATTTTAATAAGAATTGTGTAATGAGGGAGATTTAGATTAACAGAAACTTTTTATCTTGATTTAGTCTTAAAAAAAAAAAAAATGGAATTGAAATAAAATCCATGAAAGGTTATAAATTCTCAGCTATTCTTTTTTTATCTCTACATTTACAATGGCTAATCTTATTGATTTGATATTGTATTCATTTTGCATATTCTATATTTCATTAATATTTCATATTTGTCTTGCAATAAAATATTGTACAGTGAATGAATTTTTTTTTCTAATTACTAAACACTTAAGCAATTCATTCTGACAATTCACTGCAACATGTTTTAACTAATTTGTGTCAAGTCTTGTTCAGTGAATCTTTTCAAAACAAAAATTTAAGTGCAAAAAAACATTAAAAATAATTCAGAAGCATAAAGTGTGGAATTATGGGGAAAATCTGCTTATTAAAAAAAATAAAAGGTTTAATTTAAGTTCTTATAAGGACAAAAAATGTAAAGGAGGAAGTAAAGCACTGCAACAAAATTTAAGTTTATATATACATAATATATATATATAATTATTCATTCATTCAACAAGAAAAACTAAGATTCTTTAAATTTAAAGAATCTTAATTAGTTATACCTTATCAAAAGAGCGAAGATCGTATAGTTTTACACATTCAGAGTTGATTCCAGCAGCAAAAATCAGTCCTTCTGGATCAAATGCTGCAACTGGTCTGCCAGGGAGATGCATTAATCCCTTGATAGAAATAAAAATTAAAAACA
Organism: Idiosepius hallami; assembly: GCA_034780655.1. NCBI lineage: Eukaryota > Metazoa > Mollusca > Cephalopoda > Idiosepiidae > Idiosepius > Idiosepius hallami. The sequence goes on along the minus strand of JAUZSX010000019.1, from coordinate 1,945,871 downwards.
TTGAATATATCTTTTTTTATAAAAAAAACACTGTAGCTTCAAAAGATTCAATTATTAAATAATTTATCAAAAATAGATTTTTTTTTTACTGATGATAATGTTAGCAAATTTCAAATAAAACTTAATCTTAATTAAATTTCTTTTCACTGTAAATAATAATACAATGTTATGTCTAATTGGTTTGTCTTCTTTTTTTTGTGTGTGTGTGTGTGTCACAAGACCAGAGAACCAAGATTAATGAAACCTAAGAGAACCATTGGGACATATATAAGTTATTGATGGAGAGTAGATTTCAATAATCCAATTACTTTACTAGTTGTTTTATACAAATTTCATGATTTGTGACCACAGTAGCACACACCTACATATTATAAATACAATGAGGACAATAAGTATTTGAAAGATTCTGAATATTTTTATATTTCCCGCAGCCCAGAAATTTGAAAGATTTAGAACCAATTTGAGAAGTGATCTAAAATTCCTTCCAAAAATGTGCCACCTAATTTTGAAAAAGTGCAGTGATAAAAAATAAAGGCTAGGCAATAAAATATTCATTTAATATTGTGTATTGAATACTTTTTACTCAAGCAATTTCATGTTTTTCTTTCTAAAATCTTTTTTAGAGTATATTTGTCGGACTTTTTGAATATTATACTCACCATCTTTATATTATTATAATTCGGTTTTAATTCTATATTTATAAGTGTGTGAAAAAATAAAATATCTACTCTATATATGATGGATTATTAATCTAAGAAAATATCAAAGAATATATCTTAAAAAAATAGGAAAACCAAAATAGGTAAAACTACTGCAATATTCATCTTTATTCATTTGAAACATTTTGAAATTTAAAGGACAATAGTTCTTTTTTTTTATGTAACTTAGGTTCATTCATGTTTGAGTTTCCATAAAAAAGTTGATGAATTTTGTAAAATAATTTTCTTTATAACCACTTTTTATAAAGTCATTATTTAGGTTTGTAATTGAATGAAGTAGAAATATTGACTATGGTTTCAATTTTAAGCTTGTCTTTCCACATTTTTTACACACACTAACATACAAAAACAGAGCAAATAAAATGAATATTCTAATTTTTATATAAGTAGTTTAATATATATATTTGCCACATAAGAAAACTACCTGGCAATTTTGTGAGCGTAGGTCCCATAAGCGGATTGTTTTATCCAAAGATCCAGAGAGGAACTTATCATCAATTGGAGACATACATAATGTAACCACTCTGAAAATAATGAAAAATTTTGAAACTCAAAATATGGCAAAAATATTCAAACAAATAAGAGAAAATATAAAGATATTAAATAAAAAGATAAAGTATTAAAAAGCTATTTACATTCATATCAAAGTAATTTAGAAAAAAAAAATCAGTTTACTTATTCAGAACACATTCTTTCTTACAGACATAACACTTTGATATAATTAATTAATCACTAACTTGAATTAATTATGCTCTGAATAACACAGGTGGTGATATTCTGAAACCTGTTTCTCTACATTGTGAATCTTAAAAAAAATTCATTAAATTGTTATGAAACGTTCAATTATTAATTAATGTTATAATGATAATTTACAATTTTCAAACTTCTTATGCTGGCCTTTCAATGCTTATGTTTATTTTTTGTTGTTTCTTTCTTCTTTCAGTTTGGTAGTCATGACATTGATGCATTTTCTAAAAATCCGTTTATTTTTTTTTTTATTATAAAAGATGTTGAATTTTTTTTGGATGAGCTAATCTGGTATATCATATTGTATTCAATAAAGTATTTCTTTACTACTTAAAGAAACATTCTAAAAACCTGGCATGCTACATTTAAAAAAAAATAAATTTAGACTATTTTTATGCTAAAGATTTTCCAGATTATATTTGGAATATCTCAGATATGAAAACTTTCTTTGTCACTGCTTATATCATGATAACATTTGTTGTCTTTTTATTAAGTTGTCTGAAATTTTAGTCCAAACTTTTTATTTTTATCAAATAAATGAAAGAAATGAAGATTTTTTTTATTCCATTGTTAAATAAAATTCCACAATAAATCAAATATTCTTACATTTTTAATTAAAAATTAAGTGTGGTTCTATTTATAGTTTAGTTATTTCATTCTGAGTTTTTAGGCTCAGTTAAACAAGTTAATTTTTAGATATATTCGAGTTAAAATATTCAAGAAAAATTAGCTACACAAAGAAATAGATAATCATGGTAATTAAGTTTTATTTCTCAAAAATCTTTTTATAAAAAGATGCAAACAAGCTTCTATAAAGTTTAATAATGAACATTTAATCTTAAATTTATTGACAATATCTAAAAAGTTTCCTTCATAAATATTAGAAACAGAAAATTGTAATAGACAGAAAGATCATATCAAATTAAATGAACTGAAACCAAAAATTACAAATTTTACCAAAAATTAAATTAATACTTACTTTTTTGTATGGCCAGAAAAATAGCGAATGTATTTGTTGTCATGTAAAGATAAATACCTAATGGTATCTGTAAAAAAGTTTAGATCAAATTATTCAAGATGAAAGAAATTGAATTCTTTAAATATACTTAATGTAATAAAAGCAATACCAAAAGAAATTCAACAAAGTACAAAAATCAGAGTTATCAAAATTTCTAATATTTGATATTGGTTTATCAAAAGACTCATATAGCTAGATTCTGATACAAATAAAGTTTGTCCTTTACTCAGTACAACTTTAATACTTGACATTTATTAAATTCTAAAGAACATAACTGATCAAACCAAAACTGAGCAGATGCCAAAGCAATAATGGTATTAGTTTTAGTATTTCAACTTAAGAGGATGAATATGTATAATCATTATCAGTAATTACAATTATTTCTTTTACTGGAGGTTATTCCCAATAACAGTTTGTATTACAAACTAAACATAAAAAGAACATTACTTCTAATTCAAGATCATATCAGATAATTAATTGTTGTAATGAATTCTCCCAATGGAAAATAAGTGGGAAATAAAAACTAATTTCAAAGGGTAATTCCTAGAATTACTTTCTTGACAGGTTTTGGAGAAGCACTGCATTCAAGAATTAAAATTTGAAAAATTAGTTTTTATTTAAACAGACCCTATATAGGGTTAAATTTTCTTACCTCACAACTGTTAAACATTGAAACAGTGTCTGGTATATGAATAGGAATAGCTTTTTGAAGTCACAACAGTTTCCATACATTTATTTTTCAAACTGTTGTCTTCATCCTTATTGTTTTCTTCACAACTTTTCAGCCAATGAACTCCTTGTTGTGAAGGCAACAATGATGACAACAACAGTCTAAAAAAGATATATGTAGAAATTATTAAGCCTCATCTTAAGGATTAAAAAAAGAAAACACAACCATTTTTGATTTAAGGCTTGTGTCCTGTATTTTCTTTATCACTTGAATTAGTTAAATTCATTTTTGCCTTCCATAAATTCTACCAATAAACTGCTGCATAACTTGATTGAATTTAGAGCTGTAATGATTTTATCTAACATTGTTACATTTTATGATAGACCTCTGCATCTTGTAAGTCCACAATTAGATAATTCCAATCAATATCTATCCAATTAAAAAACTAGAAGAAACCAATTTAAAAAAAAACAGAATACATAATAAGATTTTTTTTCATAAGGTTGCCATTGTTACAGATATAAAATTGTTTCTGTACAGAAATTGTAACCTGCAGCAATAAAATATGAACAACTCCAATTTTCTGTTTCATCCTAAAAAATGTTTAGAAATATCCATGTTTTCCAAGATAATTTAAGTTTTTCCCTTAACCAGATTTTTTAGATATAGCCATAGTTGCTACTCTACATTCCTTATGGTAAATGCATGTAGACTGAATAAAAAAACTTAAAGAGTTTTAAATTCATGAATATAAACTTTAGAGGTTAAATTAATTCACCGTATCTTCTGTTATCAATATTTTTAAATGTATTTAAATTAAGTAATTGTAAGATTCAATTTTGTTGAAAATACACTTTTTATACACATTTCATTTTGAAACCATGACTCATAATAGAAAGTTATTATTTTTTAAGTAAAACAGACCTTGATAAGAAATATTTTTTAAAATTAAACCAGGCTTTGTATTTTTTTTTAATAAAGACTGGAAAAATACTTCTTTAATATATAAAGTTCTATATATTTATATAAAGCCTATTTTTATCCTTGAATTTTAATTATTTATATTTTTGTCCAATTCATGAAGTTTAGAAAAAAAAGTCTATATAAAGTAACTTATGCAATATCAGTTTCTAAACAAATAAACTGATTTATCAAAGAAATAAGATAAAGCTTTTTTTCTTTTTTTAAAAGGTAAAGGAAGCACCAACTGTTGCATATATCAAATGAGTCATCAGTCACGTTAATTTGAAAGCTGTTTCCTGTAGTCATACACCACACTTCTAGCAATAAGAAAATGCTTTTTGTTTGCTTTGGAAATATTTAGATTTCTAACAAAGCAATGAAAACAAGTTAGATTATTATTCAATCTCAAATCAAACAAATTGTTTAGATTTTAATTGTTTTAATTTCTAATTGGATCATGATTTTTAAATTTTTGCTAACCTGAAAAATTCTGATTGTCCACTTTTTCAAACATTTTGAAAAAAAAATTAATGAGTCCCAAAGTTTCAGTCTTATTAATTTGTTAAATAATATTCTGAAAAAAATTTGTAATTAATAATGTTTACCTCTTGGAAATAAACCTTATAAACACAGTATTTACATAGTGTAACATGTTTTCACATTCTCACTATCTTTATATTTCTAGAAAAGTAAGTTTCGTATTGAATACAAAAAGTAAATAGAACTGTTGAAATTTAGTGGAAAACTTATTCTTTTTTTTTTTTTTAACTATGATTTGAATTTTATTGGTCTGACGAAAGAATCAAATTCAAAATGTTGATTTAACATTAACTCCTTTAACATATAAAAATAAATTTACTTACTATGATCTCAAAATATTTAGAAAGAAATTAAAATACATGCTAACAAAAAAAATAACTAAAATTTTTTTGATTTCAACCATTTATTTCCATTTTGTCTCACAAGATAAAACATTTTTTTTACAAATTATGTCTAAGTAACAAATGATTTCTGTGCTACAGTTTGTTTCAATATCTTTCATTTTAACTTGGAGGAAAAACTTTCCTTTTCCAAGGTTTTGTATACCGGTTTTTACTTTATACCATTTAATGACTTAAGTATAAAATGACATTTATTTGGGAATAAACATAAAAAGATTTTTGTTTATGTATAGAACCAAGAAGCTTCTGACACTAATTTTTTTATATTTGGGCGAATAATCAAAAGCTAAAGAAAACCTATTTTTAAAGGTTAAAATTAATGAAATGTGTTTATTTCAACAATCTCAATTCACCTTGATTAGAAATAAAACAGGAAACTGTCTTTTTTTCTTTAACACTTTCTAAAAGTAATATAAAAATCAAAACATTTTTCTTATACTTACCATCAACTTTGGTGGAGCAATGTAATACTGTAGTAACTGTATGAGTATATCTGATAAGGTCTACACCATATTTCTTGCTGTTTAGTGTTCTTTTGGGACTAAATGAAAAAAAAATATTTATAATTTCAATGTGCACAGTAAATTTAAAGTGAAATTCTTGTAGAAGCATAAATTTATCAATAATTATCAGATAAGAAGTTTTTTCAATTAAATTTTTGTCAATTGTTAAAGAAAAATTGTTAATTTTATTCAAGTATCAACTTGACTTTTGAACTTAAAAATAAAATTTATTGAAGAAAAAAAAATGAAGTATATTTTTTTTCTTTGTAACTTATCTTTAATAAGCATTTTGATTTTTGCTAATTTATTTGAAAAAAAAAATACAGGCTTAAAATATTTTTCAGGTAATGAATGAGGTTTAAAGGGTGAATTTTAGAAAAAAATGGTGTAAAATTACTTTTTGATTATAAAGTATTTTTGTAAACCAATGAAGAGAACATGGTTTAGTTATTGTTTCTGAGACAAAAACTAATACACAAAGAAAGCACTTTCACTTTAAGATTATCAAGTCAATCAAGACCGAGAGAGCAGACAAGACAGGATAGCAACAACACAACGCACAGTGTTTGTTTCACTTCAGATTCAAATGAGACTGAAAGTAATACTTAAGACTAATTATAACGAGTTCAAATCCCAGCCGCTTTCTAGCTATTTGTTAAATAGTGCAACAACAAAAAATCAAATTGTTAAAACACAACCAACACCAACACCACTACACGCAGTCTTTTTGAACAGTAAGTACCAAGACTAAGTTTTCTGAGAATCCGTATAAATCGAAAGACAATTTAAAAATAAAAAAATGCTTTTCAGGATCATAACAGAAAACAAACCATAAAAATAACATGGAAGACAAAAAAAAATCTAGTTTTTACGCGCTTTTTGGCCTTCAAAACTACATGTGTCTGTCTGTCTAACTCTCCTTTAAAATTTCGGAAATCGAAGTGGTGTGTGGGTGTTGGTGCCAGTTTGCAGTGTGTGCGCCGCCGGTTACCTCTTAGCAAAAACATATTTGAGTATGCATGCATGCAATAAAAGGATGTCTTAAATCGCCGTTATGCCGCGGCCTGGACACCAACACCACTACCACTATCGCACACTACTACCAACCAAATTTTATACAAGTTTTTGCTTACTTCGGATTAACTTAATTATGAATCTATGAAAATAGAACATTTTTCAAAATGTTTTACTTTTCAATGTTAAACAATAAAAAAAAAACTCGAAATTATTTCTATTAATTTCTACAAAAAATTGATTCTTTATAAAAATAAATAATTTTCCTAATGACAACGAGTGACACAGACACACAAGTAACACCAGTAACCAACACCATCGCAATCGTCAGTACATATACTAAAACACCATCGCAATTGGGCCGACTACACACACCCACTGTTTTATGTTCAACTAGGTAACTCCTAGCACTTCTCGATAATCACACACAGAACATTAAACAATGGTTGTGGTATTTGAGGGCTTATAACAATAGGTTCATACTTAAAATACACAGAAAAAGTTATAGTTTAGAAGTCTTTCCATTCTTTTTAACGAACATTTCAAGGTTTGAAAATTAATGCTTTTTTTTAGGGGTAGGGGATGATGTTTATTGCTGTTGCAACAGCATGGTCGGTATTATTGTTTGTTTAGTAGCCCAGACACTATCTAAATTATAAACTTTTTTCTTCCGTGATTATTTCAACAAGTGGATGGTGATCGTATTAGAAAAGGGTCAAAATTTATAAATAAAACGATTAAAAATAAACAGTAGAAGTTTAATAAATTTCAGAGTAAATAATTCAATTTTAAATGGGAGTAGTTTTTTTAGCGGGAAAATATTAGTCGCTTTATTTCATTTCAGTTATAGAATGAAAGTTGAAACTATATTTTATTTAGACGTCGGTAATAAGGAAAAATAAATCATTTAACAAAACTCATTTAAATAAGGATTAAAGAAAATTTCCCCTACTCCACAAAAATGACTTTTTCAATAACTTGTTTTAAAGTAAATAAAGAAAAAATAGTTCGTTTTTAAGACTGGGTAAATTAAAGTATTTTTTTAGTGGAAAATTTATCGATTTATATCTTGATTTAGAAAAACATTCATTAGTTTCAGGACCAACTAAAAATACATTAAAGAAAATATTTAAAAAGATAAATATTTTTTATAAATACCTGGACCTATAATATCAAATTAAGAGACCTTAACATGAAATATTTCATTTTTCTTTTCAAATTTGGAAGAAAAAAAGAAGGGTTTCCTGATTTTATTTTTAAATCATTTGAATTTCATTTATGGTTTTGGCTGTGTTTGTCCGGATCAACACGTTTTTTAAGCTAAATAATTATATTTTGCTTGATTTGCGAATAAAGAGAGAAATGATGACAACAGAGAACAATAAATAAGGACAGAGAGAGGCTTAGCTTTTATTGTTGCCTTCTTCTACCAGAAAATAAGCAAATAGGAAAGAGAAGGGAATAAAATGAAATCAAATGATCCACAGGGACCGAAAACTACTCCGCCATTTTATTTATCCCAGTTTAAGGAAATAAAAGAATATTTTGAATTTCACTGAATATCTCAGTTTAGGAGTTAATAACAATTTTTTAATCAGATGGCTAAAATCAAGGGTGTGGGAATTAAATAACTAAAAGAAAGCAGCGATTCTTAAACGTAAACAAAGAAAAGATAAAAAAAAAAAAGAAACAAAAATTTTAAAAGAACGGCGCCCTTTTTTTACCCCCTTTAAAACCGATGGTCACAAAGTCGGGGGTCGCTACCTAGTTTCGATTTTCTCGTCAATTCTTCTAGAATAAAAAAGAAAAATATACCGACGGACTATTTATCAAAAACAGCTAAAAACCATTCTTTTGCAACGACTAATTTTATCATGTTTCCTCCTTTCCTATTTATTCTTGCTTTTAATGGAAACAAAAACCCAGAAAAACATAAAAATTCTACATCAAAACGATCCCCCATTTTGTAACCAGGTTTCTTTCTTTTTTTTAATCTCTTTTTAGAAGACTTACGTTCCGTTTTGACAGTCGTATATTACAATAGATTCGTCATCACTGCTCGAAATAAGGGTCTCCCCATTTGCATAGAAGTCAATGCTATTTATTTTATCACTGTTCTCCTTGAATACTTTGGCCACGCGAAATTTACGGATGACGGTGTCATTCAACTTCATCTTCTTCCATGTGCATCGTCGTTTAAGAAAGGCGGAAAATGGTGGAAACCAACTATTTTTCTTTCTCCTCTTATAAGATTCGTGATACTATTAAATAATAAGACGAATTCGAGCAGCCACCTAGACAATCTCGTGAAAATATTATCCTATCCAATTAAATATGAATAAGAATAGAAGCGGGTCAGAAGGAAATAAGTGTCAAATCAAAACTAAGGTAAAGGCCACTACAGTGGTCTGCAGTAAATGAATTCAATATACTTCCGGTTTAATTAACGCGTCAAATTTTACTAAAAAAATATTTAATAAGGAAATTATTGAACCATTTATTTTTTTTTAAATTAAACATTCGTTCAATAATTTTTGTCGAACTTATTTTGAATTTTCTTTTTGGTTGTAATGATCCAATTAAATTTCGGTGAAAAATTGTAGTTTTTGTTTTTGTTGTTTTTTTTTTGCTTAGCTAAGTTCTTATTGTAGTTGATTTTATTTATTTTTTAATTTAGAAAATATATAAATAGAATATATCTTATAATATTGATACCATCATTTATTAATTATCTTTTACTTGTTTCTTTTTTTTTTTTTTAAATATCTTTATTTATTTTTATATTTGTTTCAATAAAAAAAAATATTTGCTTCAAGTCGCTAATCCAATAATGCTGGCTTTAATTTTTTACCCGTCGGTTATTATTCAAGATGTTTCTTCTTTCAGATATTTTTAATTTTTGTTCTTTTACGAATTTCTGCATATATTTAAATATATTTTTATTATTAGCGTTGAAAAAGTTTGTTTTTGAGATCCGATAGATTTTTAATTCTTTAAGGAATTTAAAGGTATCATTATTTTCAAATAGATTTTTCATGTAGCGTTGTGAAGAGGTTAGGTTAATGTCTTTAAAAATTAAACGCTAAATGATTATTAGATTATTTAAAAGTCGTCACTCGTCAACTATAAAGAAACAATGAATGCACACTGAAATTGAACAGACGTTTGCTTTTTCAATACTTTTATTTTTTGTACCCGAAAAAAAAAAAAGAAACAAAAGGAAACCCCAATCAACAATCTGTTTTTTTACTCCTATTTTTTTTATTCAAATGTTCATGGTTCGGATTTTAAATGTAATGAATGAATTTTTAAATAGTTAAACATGAAAATTAAAAACATTATTCTCAATTTTCAAAAATAAAATTATTAGAAATTTAATTCTATTTGATTGAATAAAACTGTAACTCCTTACTCTGTGAATAGATAATTTAGAGTAAGAAGGGCAGGGTAGAGAATGCAGTCAGTTGTCAACGTGTGTGAAGTCTGTCTGTCTAGCCAGCCTGGAATGACACACAGTGAGTGCACAGAGTGTCAGTGAGTGTGTACAAAAACAAAATCATTGAGTGCATTTAGTGGCAAAAACTACACACACCACCAAGTCACGGTGTCACTACGGCAGACAAGAAGGGTTAACCACGAGTATCGACTATTGTTTGCGTGTTGTTGATTGACTAGAATTGGAAGGGAGGAGGCAAGGCACACAAGATAAATCACCCAACAACCAGGGCAACAATATGACAAGAAGAACAACACTAACAGTACGCAAAAAAACTATTAGTTCCGTTCCAGTTCAGTCTCATTTTTTTTTGTATTTAGCAGTGACGTGGACATAGCTAAGCCAGGATGTTGTCCGCCCCGGGTGACAGCGAAGGGGAGAGAATGACATGACATGACACAATGTCACATTGTCACACCAACAAATTTTTTGCAGTCAGGCAGGCTTAGGTACGAAAATCCTGAAAATAGGATTATTTATCATATATATGTTAATTAACTGACTCTACACGGTATAAGTGCACCTGCACCACTCACCAGCACCACAGCCACCACACACCGTGTTACTCGATCAATGCCTCCTATTTGAGAGATTGCCGACAGCTTGTAAAAAACCACTAATTATTTGGTGGGAGAGGGCTTTAGTCTAAAGAAAAATCTAGATTCATAAGGTTTGTCTTGGTTTTTCACAATTTGAGATGAGGTAACTAACTAATAATAACTCCCAATCCTGAGTAACCCCACACGCACACCTCTTTCTTTCTTTTTTTTCTCTTGTATTTGATTTTGTCTTGGGTCAATGGGTGTTAGCAGCAGCAGTAACACACTAGTCAGTAGAATAATAAAAGTAGAGTAAGCATGTATGAAAATTTAGCTAATCCTTCAGCATAGGATGATGATGTGAGGGGTCGGTGGGGAGACATTTGAGCAGACCGCCCCGGGTGACGTCTACTCTAGTTAACGCAACTGATATTTAGTGACACTTGCTATCTGTGTGTGCAGTAACATTTTAATTCTTATTTAGAATATTAAAACTCGTGCTATAAAAATAAAAAAAGTTGGAAATTTATATATGTTTTAACTTTATGGGTAAATTTAAAATTTACACATCGAAACGTATTTTTTTTCTCTTTCTTTCTAACTGCGTCACTTTATTTATCTTTAATATTTAATTTGTGATAGAGTTGTTACATTAATATTTTTATTGGCTACTTTGATAAGTAGTTTTAAAGTAAATAATTTTTCGTTTAATCGAAACGTCAAGAAATTTTACATTAAATCTAAAAGGATTTAACAAATTTGATTAATAGAAGAATATTGATATATTCTGTAAATTTTTAAGTTTAATACTGCTTGCATTTCATTACGTCGCCGCTGCCGCAAGTGCCGCTGCCGCACAGTGCCACTGCTGCAGTCCGCACACGGTATATCGAGCGGGCGGGCCGCGGGCACTCCACTCACGCACATTCTATATAAACTCTTTAAAAAATGATTATAATCAAATTTTAAAAAAATCCCAATTTCCTTGTAGAATATCTTAAAATGACTTTTAGAACCTGGTAAAAAAAATTCGGAAAAAATATATCCTTTCACCAAGAGTTTGACGGGACGGGACGGCCGGGTCGGGTTAAAAATTCATTTTCAGATATTTATGAGCAATTTTGATGAAAAATCAATTTAACCCTTTAAACCCTAAAGAGTCGATATCGGTCAAGCCTGGCGACCTAAAGCAAAAAAAAAAAAAAAAAGACAAACATATACACCGATATTTTAGCCTTAAACTTTGGACCCTGACTTAGCAAAATTACCAACTAGCCCATCCAGAGCCGTTCTATTAAAAGACTATACAAGGATCGTAATGTCAGTGTGTCTTTTTTGCCTTAGATTACTATGGCTGATATATCGCCCCGTTAGGATCCAAAGGATTTAAAAACAAAAATACATAGATATTTCTTTTAATTATTACTGTTTACAAACCATAAAATATTATAAAAGAGTAACAAGACGTCATGGAAAATTCCAACGAAATTTGAAATAAAACTATGAATGAAACTCATTCTCAAGTACTTATGAATTGCTATAGGATTTTAATTATTTGTCTATATGATAAAAGTTAAAAATAATGATAAAGGGAAGTAACTGTTGTCCAATATAGTATTAAGAATGTAGAAAGGGAAATAATTTTTTAAGGGGAAATAATAGTTTGAAGAAACATCAAGAAAAATAATTTATAAAGGGAGGTAAATATGAAATAATCAAGGGAAACAACTTTTGCATACTAAGTCAAGAATTAATACCCTTGATTTAGTGAACATATTTTTATACCATCAATAGGTTTGGTTTTGATTTTTACATTTTATATATTATTTTAAAAATCTTTCTTTTTATCACACGATTTTTGAACAAAAAAGATTTTGCATGATTCATGAAAAATGAAAAATGTTCTGCTAATAAAACCGTAAAAATTTCTTTTTTTATAACAATTTTTAACTTTAAAAGTTATGTAAGTTCTGTTTTCATTATAATGTCTATTGTATGAGTAATCGATAAATTCTAATTAAAATAAACCCCAGAGGGGAAAAAATAGATAGATTAATAGAATTTCAGCTCACCATTTTTTGCTTCTTTGTTTAGAAAATCGATTGAATTTCCTTGCATGCATGAGCATGAGCACATGATGCACACTTCAAGGAATTACAAAGACGATAATTTTCTCTAGTTTAGTGACATCTACGTCCACATCATGTGATATTATCTTCGATACAAAAATGTACAATAAGTATTTTGTATACATAATTTGACAAAAAAAATTGAGAAAAAAAACAAAAAAATCAAAACAAAAACAGCTGAATGCGAAAATAGTTTGAATTAAAAGGTTAATCCACAGTCACAGCTTAATTAAGAGAAATTATAAGATAGGCCGTAAATATTTTAATATGTTAATAAACTTTGAATAAACTTTTAATGTTTAAGGTTGTTGATGCGAATTTTATTATGCTAGTATTATATTTATTTAGTGAGCACCAACACAAGTTTGGCACAAGGCCATTTTTACGTGCTTTTTTACGGGCTTTTTACATTTCAGTGTTACTCTTCACCTAGATGAGCTGCTCTCCCGAGTTAATGAGACCCATCTGTCCGAGGCAGCCAAAGGTGAATGAAATGGTTTAGACTGGGATTTGAACTCGCGTAATACGATCTAAGAGCCTGAGCTTCGACCAATGCTCCACCGTCATTGTGCTGGTATATATTTACAGTGAATAGGTTGTTCTTGACTACATTGTATATTTTCCAATATATTCCAGATTTATTTGATATTTAGGTAAAATACGTGACTTAACTGATTTTGAAAAAGGGCAAATTGTTGGTGCCCGCATGTCAGGAGCCTCGATCACGAAAGCCGGTGAACTTTTGGGATTTCTGAGATTTACCATATTAAGGACGATGATACAATTCGAAATACAGAGAAAGACTCCCAACCAGGGCAGAGCTTAGTACCCCCGCAGTCCCCACAACTGCGAGGGGACCGCAAAGGCTCCTTGGCTTCACAGATCTTTTGCCGTGGAAATAATAAATCAATAATTTGTCTCGTTTTCTTTCGTCCTCCTCCTCTCTTTCTTTATTTCTATATTCTTTCTTTGTTTCTTTCTTTTATTTTTAATTCTTTCTTTATTTCCCCTCTTAATTCCTTTTCGCTTTTATTATTTTCTTTTCTTCGTTTTTTTCCCAAATCCAATCAATTTTCTCTCTCTATTTTTTTAAAATCAATTATTCTCCCATTATTCAGCCATATTTCTTTTTATCTATCTATCAATCAATCTCCATCTATCAATCTATCTACAAATCAATAAATCAATAAATCAATAAATCAATCAATCAATCAACCTATCTATCTATCTATCTATCTATCTATCTATCTATTTATCTATCTATCTATTTATCTATCTATCTATCTAGTATGTATGTATGTATGTATCTATCTATCTATCTATCTATCTATCTATCAATCTATCTAGTATGTATGTATGTATGTATGTATGTATCTATCTATCTATCTATCAATCTATCTAGTATGTATGTATGTATGTATGTATCTAACTATCTATCTATCTATCTATCTATCTAGTATCTATCTATCTATCTATCTATCTATCTATCTATCTATCTATCTAGTATCTATCTATCTATCTATCTATCTATCTATCTATCTATCTATCTATCTAGTATCGATCTATTTAGTATATATGTATCTATCATCAGTCATTCTAGATCATTTAATAATTAGTGTTACTGTGTAAAAAAAGTTACGAATAAAAGTGTTATAAATGTATGCATATGTTAGATAAATCTGTATCACAAATGCTAGTTATTTTTATTTTTGTGTGCCCTAATCTGACTTTGTTGGCCCCAACCAAGAAAGGGATAACATAAGGCGAATGTGGAAAGTTGTGCACAAGGTGAAATTTAGTAGCACAGAGAGCACACACTATTGACGACGTCATGGAAAATTCCCAAAGTTAGGCAATGGCTAATGATGATAAAATGGATGGAAAGAAAGAAGATGGAGAGATGGGGTTGTACGGAAATAAGTAGCGGATGATGGAAGCAAAAAGGAAAAGACTTTTAGATAGAAGAAGGAAAGAGTGACTGTGGAAGAAGAAGAAGAACAAGAAGAACAAGAAGAACAAGAAGAAAGATGATGATGGCGATGATAGTGATAGTATTGATGATGGTGATGAGGAAAATAAGGATGAAAGAAGAATAAGGACGGGGAAACAAAAACAAAAGGGATTGAGATGATGATGATGATGATGATGATGATGATGATGATGATGATGATGATGATGATGATGATGATGATGATGATGAT
>JAUZSX010000019.1:1808011-1831022 GCA_034780655.1 Idiosepius hallami | reverse complement strand
ATGTAATGCTCACTCCAATGTTGCCTATGCACAAGCACTTCATCCTTCCAATAGATATGTCAGTGAACAGAGACACTCAATTGCTCCTTCTCATCAATTTAACAGTTATCAAACTGCACATATAAGTAACCCCTTGTCTGATTCAAGAGAGCTGCCATCATTTGGAGAAAAGACACACTCAAACTTTCCTTCAAATGTGAGTAAATTTTAATCATTTATTAACAAATTTATTTATTCTGAATCTAAATCTTACATCCATGATTTAAAGCTTCTTAAAAATAATGAAATAGTTAAATGATAATAAAAATATTTCAAGCAATGATTGCTATGTTTATGTTAAGAATTAGCCCTATGTCTTTTTATCTCTCACTCTCTTTCTCTCTATCTCTGTATATATATATATATATATATATATATATATATACATATACATATTTACTTGGTGAGCACCAACCCAAGTTTGGCACAAGGTCATATTTACATGCTCTATATATCTGGGCTGTTTTAATTCAGTGTTGCCCTTCACCTAGATGAGTTGCTCTCCCAAGTTAACGAGCCCCATCTACCCCGAAGCTAAAGATGAATGCAATGATTTTTGACTGGGTTTTGAACTCATGTACTACGATTCTAGGGCTTAAGCTTTTACCAAAAGATTTTACCAATGCTCCAAGTTTGCTGTCCTATGTGCGTGTGTTTGTGTATGTTTTGTGTGTGAGTCTGTATATACATCCTATACATATTAGTTTTTTTTTTTCAGATGTATGGTTATAATGTTAGTATACCTCCAAATTATTTTACGTGGAGATCTGCAAAATCTCCTTATTTCAACACTAAACATGATTGGAGAGAAGAAGAAGGAGAAAGTATTTCACCTGGATCTGAAGAGACAGGTGAGAAATCTACCAAATGCAATTTTTCAGACAAAAAACGAGACTAAAGGATTACACATTATTTACTCTAAACTACAAGTCTAATACACAATGATTTTACATTATTTTGTAATGAGTTTGGGAATAAGGATTTCTAATACTTGTTTTGGAATAAGTTAATCATATTTCAACCTCTAATGCCACCACGTCTCTTGAGACTTTTACTCATAAGATCTAATCTTATGCAAATCAAAAATACTTTTTTTTTAAATCTTTATAAAACCCAAGACTGCATAAAGACTTTATAAACACAATACTTATATATAATTCTAAATATAGTTCGAAATAGTTATGATTAAATGTGTATTTAACATATTGTTAAATACTTGAAAAAAACTTTTCTTTTAGTTTGTTAAGTTTTATATCATTGCAACCTCTTAAGGTAATTTAATGCAGATAACAAAAATTTGTTCGGAATTGTCATACGCTAGTTCAAATCCTATTGGTTCCATTTGCATTCATAATTGGACTAATCCCCTTGAGAAAGGTATGAATTCCCACATTTCCTTCAGCTATGACTTAAATAGTGTACATTGTGTCATTCAAAAAAAAATACTTGCAGGAAAAAAAGAAATGTTTAAATGATCTAAAAAGATTGATATGCCGTTAAAAAAAATCTAAAAACACATCCATCTGTAAAAAAAAATTCACAACCAATGGTCACTTACATAAACATCTAGGAGATAAAATAAATTTCTTGAACTTCTCACACAATAAAATATAAATGTTATGTTATTGATATTCAATTATATTCCCAAAAGACTTGATAAATATTCTATTGTATCATTCAATGTTTTAATAATATTTAATGTTGTTTCATTCTTTTCTTCTTCTTTCAACACAGATTTTACTTCTGAATCTTTGGTTCAATTGAAGAAAACCAATATTTCTGGTTTCTTGCAAGAATCCAGAAATTTTGAAGATCAACAAACTTTAAACACAAGACCATTGCCTCCAATTCCACACTTGGATACTTGAAACCTTTTTTTCCACAGAAATATTAAAACATGGCACAATCTTTGTTCAAACTTCATAGTTAACACAAACACAAATAGGATGCGCGCGCGCACACACACACACACACACACACACACACACACACACACATACTTGTAAATGGATATTTAAAAAATGAATGATTTTACATATGAGTTTTTTTCTTCCTTTTAAAAAACACATTATTAATAATAGGATTACTTAAAAGAAAACTTTCTCTACTTAAGGTCATTTTTTTTCTTTCTTTAATTCATGACTTGAAGCATTAAAGTCATGAAATTCTAAACACTCAAACATACATATGCAAGAGGATCTGTGGAAAACTTTAAGTCTAGCCTGATCAGCAAAAAATCAGAGTTTGAGGAAAGGTGGATTCATTCACGTTGTTGATGTATCTGGTTATCACATTTGACACTAATTTCTATACATGAGTGTATATTAGTGCGGGTGTGTGTATATATACATATATAATAATCAATAAAGAAAATTTTGCATATATTTAGTGTTCAATATCAGTGATAGAGCATATGTAGTCGAAGCATAGACTCGGAGTCAACAAACTATATGGGAGATAAATATTTCCTCACAGACAGTATCATAAGCTACATAATGATGATGGTGTTTTTCTGTTCAAAATGAACTTTTAATTTCTTTTAACTATTTATCTTTAATTCAAATCTTTTCAGAAATATTTAAACATACAAAAATCATTAAAAAAAAAACTAAGAAGTTTTTATTCTATTTGTTTTCTCGTTTATCTTCAAATTCTCTACTGGCTTTTGTGGCACTAAATCAATAACCTTACTTATCATGTAAAAAATATCAAATGGGGCAGTTGAAAACCCATTACTCTCACTATTTATCTAAAGAATAATTTAAACAAGGTTTGAAATATCAGAATTACAACTTTCCAAAAGTATTCCTTTAAAAGTGGATTTAAAGTAACTAAAGTTTAAACTTGAGTTTTTTTTAGTTTCATTATCCACAACCAAAATAATTTTTATACTTCAAAATGATTATTTGAGGATTTTCTTTTAATTACTTATTGATCGAATCTTTCAATAACTCACATCACTCACTAATAGTTCATGAGTTTGAAAGAAGTGAGTTTATAATTTTCTCATAAAAAAAAAGGATTATCAAGAAATTTAAAAAAAAAGAAGGAAAAAACTATTGATGCCCTAAAGTCAACAAACTTTTTAATCTCTCTACAAAAATGAATATTGATTGTTTCAATTAAAGGGTTTGTTTTGTTCAAGAAAGTAGCTGAGTTACATTTTCATAAATAACAAAATCTTACTGACATAGAAAATAAAGTTTTAATAAAAATAGAAAAGGTGGGAATGATAAAAAATTTAAAGGATAATAATTAATTTTATTGCTTTTGACAGTATGTTTTAAAAAGTTTTTTGTGATTAAGAAATATTTAGAAATTGAAAATTAATAACATTAAGTTTTAGAAAGTAACTTTTCATAAAAACATTTTCATTCATTTTTTAAAATATGGAATATATTTATAAAAGCAAATAATTAGATCGATATTTATAAATTTAGCTTAAAATGTTGTCACCATTTTGAAATATTTAATGTGTAATTATGATTTTTATTGTAAAATTCTAAAAATAAAACTTCAGCCACTGAAATCTTTTAAAGTGATGTGATATATTTTAGTGGAACTCATAAGTTGACATGAAAATTGAAAAATAGAAAAAAACATAATTTTTGTTGTTGCTTTAAATATTTCTAAATTCTTTCTATTGTAAGCAATTCCAGTGTTTTAAAAATATTTAAATAGGCAATGAATATCATGTTTGTTTATTTAATATTTTTTGTAAATTTTTCTTCAAATTCTAATGTGACTTAGCCACTTAGTTGAGCTCGATAAGCCCTTCGATTATAAAAGTGACAAATGCTCAAATACTCTCCAATAAACCTGGAAAACAAATTTCAATATTGCTGTTCGTTTGTACATAAAAATGCATTTTACTTTTGATTAACTTCAAGAAAACAACAAATGATATATAAAAAAAAACAGAAAAGTTTTGTGAAAAGAGAAAAAAAGGAAATAATTCCTACTGAATAAATAAGTTATTTTTTTTTTCTTTTTTTTTTTTAATACTGCATTCTGGGAGAAACAAACAAACAAAAATAAAAATACTTACAGGCTGTGAACTTCTTCCAAGCAGCCATCGGATAAAAATACAATTTAAAAAAAATAATGTAAATTTGTATACCTTAAAAATATTTAAATGTTTATATAAAAACCCGAAAATATTAATTTTTCATTTGTAAATATCAATATTATTGTTATTGTGGGACACGGTGATTGGAGATATATAAAGTGTTGCATATATCCACTAATGTGTTGTATCCAGTACAGCCATAAAAGACACTACTTTCTTCTAATTACTCTTAAATGTTTTCAAACTGTAATTTTAATAATCAACCCAAGAATTTATCTCACCAAAGAAAAGCCTTGGATTTTTTACAAAAGGTAAGAGTTTTGCTTTTTTAATTTACAATTTTTAAAATATAATTGTCCTAATTATTTTGAGCTAAACAAAACAAATATGTTATGTTCTTTTTTTTCTGAATCCTTGAGATAAGGCTTGATAATTTGAATATTTATAATGTAGACTATTGTCCTCATCCTTATCACTGTTAATTTCACAACTTTTCGGCAGATAAATACTTTGTCCTTCTTCAAGTGATCAAATTGTGGAACCCTTCTTGTCATAATAGAATTTTAAACTTAATCCTTTATTCAAACCCCGAGTAGTAGATGGATCTTGTTTTGTTAACTCTGACCAGGTAGAGTGTTAAGCCTTAGAATCTAATTACCAACTGCCTTCTAGTGGGCTTGAATAAACAAGAAGGTTTCAGAGTCCGATCACCTGAAGAAAGCTGAAGGATTCATCAACCAAAATGCTGTTAAGGTAACAATGATAATGATGAGGATAACAATCCCAAAAATAGATCTACAGATGTTGTTTTTTTATGCTTTTTTGTTGTTGTTTTCTTATTCTTGTTTTGTAAAACATTTAAGAGAAAACTAAATCATGATTCTATAAGAAACCATTTTTAACAATAAAAACTCATAAAAAACTCCATATTGGGTTTTAATCAAACAACAAATTTGAAAACAAAATGAATAACTGAATCTTTTTTTAAATTTTGTATTTGAAATTATAAAAAAATAATTACTTTTCAGAATTTTTGAGATGAGATATGATGTATTTTACAAGCATTATTTGGATTATTGTCCTCATCCTTATATTTTGATTTACAACATTTTGACTAAATTAACCTTCAGTCGACCTCGGGTAGTAAAAAGTGATTCATATTGTATTTTTAACTATCTTCTTTTTTAAAATATAGTATTAATTTTATTATTAAAAATAAAACCAACACTAATTTAGGAAAAAAGATATATAAAAAACAATAACTTTATAATACCCGAGAAAGACCGAAGGTTAATTCTATAAAAATCTAGTGAAACATCAATAAGATTAAGGAGAATAGTCCAAATAATTCTTATAAAATATTATGAAAATGATTTTTTTAATTAATTGAAAATTTTAAAGATTCTTGTTTTACAAAATAAAATATTAACTTTGTCAAAATATATCATTTAACTCTTAAGTTTAGAAATTCTTTTTATAAAAAAAATACTATTTTATAATTTTGTATATTTTGTTAAGCTTAAAACTGAAAATACAAACTGATATTTAATTAGACTCAAATATGCCTTAGATTTATTGTGTCATTGGTTTGGTTATTTTTCTTTATTTTTGCTAATTCATTCCTATTATCTTCCTTGTTAAAAAAGGTTATTCATTTCTTTCCTAAAATATATATATATGTGTGTGTGTGTGTGGTCAAACACTAGCTCTAAGCACAAGGCCAGTTTTACATGTTCATTATATTCTTGGGCCTTTTGTAATTAGTATTGCCCTTCCCCTAAATGAGTTACTCTCATTAAGTTGATGGGTCTCATGTCATGTACCCTAGTTATTGAAATCAGTGTTATCTTTGCACCTAGATGAGTTAATCTCTCCCTCAAATTAACAAGCCTACTCACCCCAAAAGGCAGCTGAAAGTGAATGGAATGGTTCTTGACTTGGATTTCTTTCCTAAAGGAAGCTTTGTTTTATAAATTGAATTTTACTTATAAGAAAAAGTGATATCTAACATTCTAATCTTTCATATGCCTGAGAAACCATCTCTACCAAAAACTACTTTGCCAATTTTTTGTCTAGAGACTTGAAATTTTAATTATGAGGTTTTCTAACATGTGAACCAAATTTAATTTGGTTTTGAACCAGAAAAATAGCTGCTAAGGGATCAAACTTGAAAGATTGAATCATTCCTTGCTCATAGTGACCAACCACTGTATGGGGACGGCCTTAGGGTGTCAATATAACTGCAGTTAACTAAAATATTTTTTGAATTTAAAAAAATTGCAGTAGATTTCTTAGAAAAAAAAATCCCTAAAAATTACAAAAACAATTGAAAGGATTTTCAAAGAAAGCAACAATTCCCCCCCGATCAAAGCTGGGCAAGAAGTGGTAGAATTTTAATGAATTCTATATACTAGAAAATTGTTTAATCCTAACGTAACAGAGAGAGATATCTAAAAAAAAAAAAAAAAATTAAGCAATCAGTCAATATCTTTACTTAAGTTCAATATTGATAAGTTTTAATAAGCTAAAAATGTCATTTTGAGATTCTACCAAAACCAGAAACCTACAAAAATAATTCATAAATAAAAAACAAATTCCATTCTTTTTTATTCATTTAAAGATAAAAAAAAAAATGAGAAATAGGAAAATTATTTAAAGAACGCAGTCAGTAGACATAATTTTATTTTCTGTAAACAATTCTGACTTGTAAGCTTTTGTGTGTGTTTCCATTGAGAAAGGAAGAAATTAAGTTGCAACTGTGCAGAGCTTAACAACAAAATTAACAACAACTACAAAGAGTTCTTCCTTCCTTCACCCACAAAAAGATCTAAAACCGAAAGCTGCCACCATATTGTCTTCTTTCTTTACACATTCGTTTTTATTGTTTAGTAAAAAAAAAATATATAAATCAAACAATAACATTAAATAATGAATTTAATTTATTTTCGAGGAATTTGTATTTTTTTAATTGAAAAACAATTTTATTAGTCAATTTGTGTTTCTATGATAGTTATGAAAGAATTAAAATCGGAGTTTACATCCTTAAAAGAAGTGAGTGGGTTGTTGTTATGGGCAAACAGATGGCGAAATAAAGAGAGAGTAAATAGGAGAGAGGGGGAAAGGAAGAGTGAAAATTGAAAAATTCTGCTATGGTTATTTCTATTATTATTATGATGATGATGATGATTCCAAGATGGCTGGTTGTTTTGGTTTAGAGAATATAACATTTCTTTTTTTTAAATTGTTATCAAAAACACTAAACTGCTATTTTCGGTAAAAAATGAAAATAGCTGAAGTGATAAAAAAAGTCAAATAAATAACTAGCAAAAATTTACAAATAATTAATCAATTTAATTAAACCTGAACGAACGGACGAAGACAACAAAAAAATGTCTTATGAATAAAAAAAAAACAAACTTCATTTCTCTTTCTTTTTACTTTGCATCCATTTGATCTAATAATTTAATTATTCAATAAAAACAGTTATAATACAAAAATTGGTTTATTTCGAACTGAACAAGGTTGATTATTCCTCCCATTCTTCACAAATTTTTTTTTTTTTTTGGAAGTCTATTGTCTAAGTGAAGAGGAAGTAAGAATAAAGCAAAGAAAAGCACTAGACAACAACAGTCAACACACAGTGCTTTCTTTTGGACTGCTTTCTTTGCTTCTTGATGCTGCCTGCCAATGTTAACTTATTTTTGTGCAAATGGTGTGTGTGAGTGTGCGGTTGTTGTTCTTCTTGCGGTGGTGGTTGGTCTGGTGGTGGTGTAGGTGTGTCCAATTTTTCAGCGAGCGTACCGAATCAACACGAATAATTCTGCATCTGCATCAGCGTCTTTAGAGCAGTTAGATTTTAAAAGTACGGAATTCTTAAAGTAAATAAAAAATAACATTAAATACTTGCACTTAAAAAAAATTATTTTGATATTTTTCACGCAAAAAAAGAAAACATTTTTAAGATAAAATTTTCTAAAATAGTAATTAGAAAAAATAGAAATATTTAAAATGTTAAAATAATCAACATTTTAACTTTCTAACTTTAAGTAAGTTTCTTAAAAGCTATTTATAACTTTGTTGTCTTTACGGCGAACAGCACAGAGCAGACGATAACAAATAAATGTTTATTTTATTTTTTTTTTAGTGAATAAAACATGATTGAGCAAAGATAAAAATGACAAATATAAGATATTCAAATATAATATATTAATTAATAATCTAATAATTAAAAAAATTAAAATTTACTTATTATATTGAATCATTTAGCACTGAAAAATCAAAACAAATTCCATTCCAGCTTTATTAATACTACTACTTAACACTCGCTTACTCTCTCTTTTTCTCCTTTTCCTTTATTTATTTCAATTTCAACTCTCCTCTTACTACAACTCTTAACAGCTTCAAAATGACAGCAATCAATTAACACTTACCGTATTATTAAAATTAAAAATTTGTTTAATTTTTTTATTTTCACAATATTATTTATAAATGCGAGGGGTCAACACACGCCTTATAATTTTTATTTGTTTTTAAATATTTTTTCATAAATTTTTTTTTCGTAACATTTAGAAACCATCCAAACTTAAAATTCATATCTATTTTAGCCCGATACGACGATACATTTTTCAAATTAAAAGAAAATTTCAACAAACTTTTTAATTATTTGTTATGATAAACCTCAGAAAAATACACAAATCTTAAATAGCTTTTAAAAATTTAAAAAAAATTATTATTTTCTTTGTAATCGAGTTTTAAATTTTCAAACTTTAAGGTTAATTTTCGAAATGAGGGGTCAATTGTTAAAAAAACAAAAACACATCATTTTATTACTTTTTTTATCATCTTTAAATTAAGATATATATGAAAACATCCACGTTAGTTTTCTTTTTTTAATCCATGCTTTAAGACAGTGGGGGGGTAAAATATTTTGAAAAAAGTATGATGATCACTTTTTATGAAAATAATTTTATTTCCATTCAAAAGAGCATATAATTTTACATAAAATCTGAAAAATGAAAACAATTTGATTAAAAAACAAAATAATCATTGATTTTTAAAATCATAGAAAATTTGAACAAATTTTCAAATAAAAAATTTTTAATTGATTTTAATACCTGGAACGCGCTCGCTCGTAAATTCCCATGGACTTTTTGGGTTTATTTTTAATAATAACTTAAATTCTATCAGGTTTTATTTAATAAAGTTTTACTTTTCTTTAAAAAAAATCTTTTTTGAATATTATTATTAAAAAGAAAAAAAATAATTATTGATTTTATATATTTTATTACTGGTTTGAAGTATAAGATGTCTGAAATTTTTGGAGACTCCTCTGGTGACCTAAAGCAAAAAAACACACACACACACACACACACACACCAGTTAGTGTTCCCTTCCTCATGTAGAACGCATATTTTGCTTCGATTTTTAAGCAGTGCTGGCTGGAGTGCTGGCTCGAGGCCTCCCCCTGGACTGCTGCTGCTTCCGGGCCCTCCCCTGCCGTAACCATATAGCGGCCTCATGCGCCTTGTGGCCCCTTTACCGTAAAACAAGGCAACTTTTACCCCCTCAACCTACTGGGGGGTTTCGATCAAAGACTATATCCATAAATATATAAATAAATACACATATATATAGAGAGAAACGGAGAAAGAGAAACAGAAAGACAGAGATACGGATTGTGTGTGATGATGTGTTAATTTTTCAAGTGTGATAATGATTTTCTAGCTAATCCTGATAATTAATTTTGTAATTTTTTGCATTACAAAAGATCTGTGAAGCCAAGAAGCCTTGCAACCCCTAGGAAGCTCGGAGCCCTTCTTCCCGCAATTGCAAGGTCTGCGAAGGAAGGCCCTAAGCACGGACACGGGCGGCCCTGATTCTAAGAGTTAAAAATAGCCAAGTTGAAAGTAAAAAAAAAATTATATTCTAAAATTGAAGGAAAAAAAAGCCGAATTTAAGGCCAAAATCTTTTTCAATTATATACATAATAGATATTTCGATGCTAAACTGAACTGTGCGGTAAAAAAAAGGGGGGGGAGAGACAGATATTTCAAATTTGACCTTAAAAAGGCCAATTTGGCAAACCTGCTTTAAGGATCAATGATTTAATCTCAAAACAATGAACGCCCACTTACCATAATATTCTCCCTGGGGGTTATTTTCCATTTCATCTTCCAACTGCTGTGTAAGAGCAGCTAATTTCTTTTCAGCCTCAGATGGACCCTGAAGTCTAGGGGTCACTTGATATGTGAGGATAGGTTTTGTTTTAGAGGTACTTTCCGTTGTAGGCGAATTAAATCCATGGGTGTTGTTGGTCGACTGAATAGACACTGGTGTTGTTGCATTATTAGTACCTTCGTTTGTTTGACTAGAAGGGGCACTAGAATATTTCACGGGTGCGCTAACTGGAGGGTTACTAACTGGCATGGGTTCTGTTTTGTGGGGGCCGTGATATGGTGGTGGAGGTTCTTTGGGAATATCCGCTGATTTACGGGGCGTCGTGGAAATACGCATTTCATTCTCGAGCTGTTGGGTCAGAACTGCCAGTTTCTTTTCCGCTTCCGAAGGCCCTCTTGGTTTCGGGGGCACAGTTTCGTAGTAGAGTGGTAGACGGGTCCCCAGGTTAGAACCCTGTAAATTAGGCCTAAGTATGGTAGTAGTGGGACCACCAGTACCACCACCACCGCTAGTCGTATTATTGTTCAAACTTTGACCTTGATTTATGGCAGTTGGGCCCGTAGAATTTTGTAAAAACTGGGCAGTATTAAGATAAATAGGTTGTGACGAGATATCCGTGGCCGGAGTCGTGGTCACATGCGATGTTGTTGCGGAAGAAGAAGAAGATATGACAATTGGGTGGGTTCGGTACCGGGGATCGTTAAAAACGTTGGGTGGTGCCGGTTCGTTAAATCTACTACTGTCCGCTAAAAATGACCTGGGCATCCCTTGAGGTTGCATCATCATTGTTGGATGATTGAAATGAGCCGAATAGGCGTTGATAGAGCCGTCAGCAGAGTGTTGTTGGGGACCTATAGGCCTCTCGTGGCTGGTCATTACAAGGCTGCCTCGAGGACTCGGAAAGCGGTCGTACAAGGTACCGGTCAAACTAGCCCTGGGACTAGAGTGCTTAGAATCTACAGAACCAGCACTGATGCTAGACCTAGAACTAGTGATACTCGACCGGGGGCTACCAAAACGCTGATGATGCTGTTCATAGATTAAAGGTACGGGTGACGGTTGTGCAGCTTGCGGGCTGATCATGCTTGTCCTGGGGCTGGAGTTTTTGGAGTCTCCAGCTAGACTCGATCGAGGGCTGGAATAATTAGAGCCGGGTTGCGTTTGTTTAACAGCCGTACCTGACGACTGGGGGTGAGCATTAACTTGGATGGGAATCATAGTAGGGGTGGAAGACGAGGAGGAGGCCATGACCAGTCCCGGAGGTTGGTTGGGGATAGACACGGCTGCTGCGTGGGCCGCGGCAATAGCAGCGGCCGACGGGGGTGGAGGAGGGGGCGGCGGAGGCGGTATGGTGCAGTTTGGGAATGAAGGCGACCCAGAGGAAGAAGGGCTACTTTTAAAACCCATCGGGTTTTGGTAGCGCGGAAACCCGGACAGGAGACCGACATTATCGTGGTGCCCCCCGGGTAGGGTGCCGCCGCTGTTTGGAAAGGAGGCCGGCGATGATGCTGATGGCGAAGAAGAAGCACTAACGGACGAGGAACCGGCTTTAAATGCCATAGCTGCCGGCGGATAGTGCGGGAAACTTCCCATGAAACCGACATTGTCCATATTTTCTGCTAAAGCCAAGGCGACATTATTTTGTGCGTGCTGGAAAGATGACGGTGGCGCTGGTGGTAACATGCTGCCTGGACCGCCGTGTGGGAACATCATGGGTAGAGATCCTTGTTTGACCCCAGTTGAACCGGACTGACCTAGGAGCATTGGGATTGGGGGTTTAGAATCCCCCCTGATATTCATCAGACCCGCGTGGTGTTGGTGGTGTAATTGTTGTTGCAGTAGGGTTGGTGCTGGTGGAGGCATGTCGGCCTCGTTACCATTGCCACTAAACCGAGACGAAGTAACCAGGGTTTTATGAGTGAATTTCATTTGTGTTGTTGTTTGCCTGTTTTGTTGTGGTTGTGGCTGTGCCTGTGGATGTTGTTGCTGCTGCATGTGCGCCATGTAGATTTTTTGTTTGCATTTAAACTCTTCTCCGGCTGAAGTGTCTGATTTCTTAGCGGTCACATCTCGCCAAAATGTTTTAGGGGTAGGTACTTCAAATAAACTCAGGTCCTCCTTAAATCTGTTAATGTCCTTGTCTAAATCATCTTGGTAGCCATCCATTACACTATTTAGCTATCTTTTTAGGCCAGAGTCGGAACAAATTATGTGTCTGTAATTATTTATAGACAGCAACATTGGTGATAAAAAAAAAAAAATTCACTAAGTCCTCCTTTTTCTTTTGGTTGGTCTCTAGTGCGAGTGCGTGTGTATCCTCCTACGTTTCATGTTTACATCTTTAAATTTTGGATTTACTTTTCGGAGATATGTACTGTTTAATTAGAAACAAGCTCCATAAAGCCAGAGCGGGGTACACATGACGATAATACACAAGAAATTGTTTTCTTTTTTTTTGTTTTCCTTATAAATGTGTTGGAGAAGAATAATCCTAAAGTGATGACTACTACAATGGCGGGGCCCGCGCCGCGCATTGATATAATTCCTACTCCGACGGCGAACTACTTTTTTTCCCCCACATTTAACCGGAGCACAACCTATTCGCTTTTATACTTTTTTTCTTCTTTTTCTCACTTTTTCTTTACAACTATACTTTTTTTTACTACACCTCATACCCCAAAACTAAAAACTATATTTTTTTTATTCTTTTATGGGAATGAAATATTGTTTAAAAGAAAAAAAAATGATTGAGTATAAAGGGGAGAGGCTATTCTACGCCAAATAAATTAATCACTTCCATAAAAAAAATCAAGCCAAAAAATATTTTACCCAAAATTAAAAAAGGAAAAAAAAAACTGTAAATAAACCCGATGGTGTTTGTGGTGGTGGGTGAGGAGTGTGTATCAAGTGAGGTGGTGTGGTGCAGTGGTGCACTCACTGCACTCACTGTGCACACTCACACTCCACACTGATTTGGTTTGGTCCTGGTACCTGTAACCTGTAATAGTGCACAAAAATTGTTACAACGCAAAAAGTGTTCGCAAATTAAATTTTAGTGTTTTTGTTTTATTAACTCAATTTCTCTCCCCCCTCCTTTTTTTAAAACTAACTGCTTCCTTAAGACAAAGCAAAGTACACAAATAATTGTTTCTCCCGTATCATCTATTTTCCTCTTTTCATCGTTTGTTTCCATCCACGTAAAGGTGACCAGACTTTCTCCCTTCCGTTTTTCTTTCTTTCCTTTGTGCACATTTACAGGTAAGGAGGGTTTAACCCTAATTACCTTCAATACGTTTTAAATCTTTGTTATCGTTCGTCGATTTTTTATCTATCATGTCGACGTAAAAACGAACAATTCTTGAATGCCAATGATTTTTACCTTATCAGTGGTAAATGGCCATGGCAAATAGGCTTTGAATCTAATTTCCTTCATTTCGTACCTTTTATTAAATCATAACAGTTGTTGCTTTTCGTTCGTTAAATCAAGGGAACTATTTTGGCCTTGCCATTGACTACAAGCAGTTCCATTAGTCAACCTCCGCCTCCACCTTTACCACGGCAGCACTCACCAGTCAGTCACCATGCACTGTGCACCACACCACATTACCACCACACGGTGGCAACTATTCTAGACTTTAATTCCTATTGACTTTGAATCGAAGAAATTTTATTGAACAACTTTTTTTCTCCTAAAAAAAGGTTTTAAATCCACAAAAATTTATCAAACTTATTTTAAAAAGCCTCCGTTGATAACAATAACAACCAAAAACTTTTTTAGTTTTAAGTATGACCCAGACCCCGCACACTCACCCACCCACCCACTATATCAATGCTTAAACTAAAAAGTACCCTTGACTCCCCCTTACAAATAAAAAAAGCAAAACACTTTTCCATTTAGAAGGTTATTTATTTATTTCGAATGTTTTTTTGGGGGGATGGGTTGTTGTTGTTTTTTTATTGATTAGAGACCAAAAACACCCTAAATCGAAATTAATTTTCTTTTAACCTTTGGAACCTGATTTATCAAAATTACCAAGTCGTTACAATAAAGTCAAAATATTGTTGTGACTTCTCTTGTCTTATGTCATCAGAGCCGAGATATCGGCTTTATAGGTCCCAAAGGATTAATTTGTACAGTTGAAGTAGTGGTTGTGATGGGGGTTTATTTTTCGTACAACTTTCTTAAAACTAAAACTAAATTCCCGGCTTTGGTCGGAAGTCGCTTTGACACTCCTTTTAGGCCCATTTTAATCTGTGTTTTTTTGTAATTCTAAAACTAGAAGTATTACACGGCTTTGTTCTGGGGGTTGCTTTGCTTTGATACTCCTTTTGTGCTCATTGCGTTCTTTGAAATCCTAATGCTTGAAGTAATGCCTGGCTTTGTTCGGAGCTTGCTTTGACGCTTTTTTGTGATCATTTTAATCTTTTTTTTAAATTCTAAAACTACCTAAACTAACAACAACAAAAATATTTTCTTTAATAAAAGCGTATTGTTACAACTTGAATAATAACCTTTGCAAAAATAGCCATCAACTTCCAATTTTGTAAAAATTAGCTGAATACAGATTTGTCTACACTAGTAACAAGACACGGGGTGATAATTTGATTAATTAAAGGTAGACAAAAAAAGGTGGAAGCAAGGAAGTGTTGACAAAAGCCTTTTTTGTTAGTTGGTCTTCTTTCCTTGTCTTTTGTTTTGGTTTTTCAGAAATCTATACGGTGTCCAAAAAGTTACTGTGCTTCTTGTGGTGTGGTCACTTGTGGTGTGTGTGCTGCTGCTGTGCACTATGGGTATTGTTGCGTTATTTTTTATTTAATGACTAGTGGTTTAGGTATTTTATTTAACCCTTAAAATACAAAAGGGTTTTGGCACAAGGCCAGTTTGGGAGGGGGAACTAGTCAGGCTGGTTTTAAAACTTTTGTTTTTTTACCTTAACTAGACTCCTTCCTTCACGACCCATTTCACATCTTATAATATACAAACATCCATCACCACACCAAACAACACTAAACACACTCACCAAAATACCACATTTACTCAATGGGCTAATCCTACTTAAAAAATCCTCAGTGATGATAATGATTTATATTTACAATTTGATGACCGGGAGTGGAAAAAAAAAATAACTCAGAAATTGACAATTTTTATTAACAAAATAAAATCAAGGTTTGGTTAGTAAGGCCCTCTTTCCCTTTCTATCAGGGTAAGTAACCTACTGTTTTCCGGGAATTAACCCGAAAACAAACAGGGTGTACCAACCACCTAAGTGGGGTTTTGAATATCTAGCTTATCAACTAGTGTTGTAGGCATTAGTGCAGAGTTTGGCAGATTCCATTAAATAGTGATGATAAATTTAACCCAACCAATCAGAGAGCAGAATTGAGAAATTTTTCTATATAACAACCAGCTAAACAGATCTTCTCACTCTTTACGAAATTCCTGGACTATACCTTACTATTGTCATTACTTCTGTTGGGTTTACCTACTATTACTACCACTGACTTTTGTTGCAATTAAGTGCTACTGAGTAATACTATTATTGGATTCTAATGAAGATGGATATATGCACATTATAAGAAGCGAATGGGTCGTGAATGTGTCTAGTTAAGGTAATTACAATAGTTTATTCTGAAGACCAGCCCGACTAGTTCCCCCCCCCAATCTGGCCTTGTGCCAAAGCCTTTTTTGTATTTTTAAGGCTAAATAAAATACCTTATTTAAAGTGACCATGTCCTTTTCAAAAGGACTATAATCTATTCAAAGGGAAAATTGACTTTTCAAAAGGACCATACTGTTTTTAAAGAGACCATACCCGATACAAAACGGGTATACCTTTTTTAAAGTAAACATATACTTTTCAAAGGGAACATACCCTATTAAAAGGGACCATAACCTATTAAAAGTGACCATGCACTATTCAAAGAGGTCTTATAAACACACTATATTTTAATGTTCATTTATAATAAATGAACAGCAAGTATATATCATGTTTCATTCAGATAAGTTGGAGCATTAGTAAAAGCTCAGGCTCTGGAATCATAGTACACGAGTTCAAATCCCAGTCAAAACATTGCATACACCTTTAGCTGCCGCAGGAAGATGGGGCTTGTTACTTCAAGAGAGCATCTTATCTAGGTGAAGGGTAATATCGAATGCAAAATGCTCAGTTAAGAGCATGTAAAAATGGCCTTGTGCCAAACTTGGGTTGGTGCTCACCAAGTAAATATATATTATAATATATCATGTTTCATTCGAGGAAGTTAAACTTGTAGATACTAAACATAAAAATAGCATGGATTTAATGAAGATGACCACAAATAACATTTGAGACCAATTAAAAGGGAAGGAACTCATTTTGGAGAAGACACAGCCAGAAGCCATATTACAAACAGAAAAAAATAATCTTACATTTTGGTACTGATGGGGTTTTATATAAAAAATTAGAATTAAAATTAGACTTACATTTTGGTATTGTTGCTGTTTCTCATTTTCTTCAGAACTGAATTCGACACAACTCAAAGGTGCATTTAGTAGATCTTCTGTTTGTTGCAACCAATTTTGCAAATTTGCAGTGTCACGATCAAATTGTTGCATTGCTTGTGATGTGTCATTGAGTCTCTGTTTTCTGAAAAATAGAAATATATTCAAAAGAATAATAAATCCAACAGAATTTATAGAAAAATGAAACAGAATAAAGATTATGTCTATAATATTGGGATGGAGATTGAAGTCTACAAGCTTAAGAGAGAGATAAATAAATCATTGTCCTCATCCTTATTATTGTTACCTTCACAATCCTTGAGATAAGAGATAAATGAATCAGACAGAATTTATAGAAAAATGAAACAGAATAAAGATTATGTCTATAATATTAGGATGGAGATTGAAGTCTATTTAAGAGAGATATATATGAATCAGACAGAATATGTAAAAAAAATAGGAAGGAATAAAGAATATGTCTATAAATTTAGGATTGATATTGATATATTTTCAAGAGAGAAATAAATAAATCAGACAGAATAGTTAGAAAAATGAAACAGAATAAAGACTATCTCTTTAATATTACGATGCAGATTGAAGTCTATTCAAGAGAGAAATAAATGAATCAGACAGAATACGTAAAAAAAGAAAATATCTTAACAAAAATATATCTTAAAATTATATCTCAAAAATATATCTTAAAAATTCATTTTGGTTATAAAATTTCAGATTTTTTGTTGACTTTTTACTATAAATTTTTTTTCTATTATTTAATTTAACCCACTCAAAATGTCACCCCCCCGGCATGTGCTGGCTGGGGCGGACTGCTCCCTCTGCCCCTCCCTTGTTATGCCACTGTAGACTTACCTGTTGGAAATTGTGTCATTCAGGTGTTGCCATTTCTTTTTAATCTCATGAAGT
Organism: Idiosepius hallami; assembly: GCA_034780655.1. Taxonomy (NCBI): domain Eukaryota; kingdom Metazoa; phylum Mollusca; class Cephalopoda; family Idiosepiidae; genus Idiosepius; species Idiosepius hallami. The sequence continues at coordinate 1,813,335 of JAUZSX010000019.1, read as the reverse complement.
TGTCGTGAAATGTTGGAGCTACATTTTGTACTGCTGCACTTCTGAAGGGCTTTCCCCTCACGAATTAAGTCATCTTTTTCTTTTGCTTTTGTATTTAAATCAGGTTCATATTCCTGTAAACAAAATAACAGGATTGGTTATAGCTTCTAACATTGTTGTTGTTTTTTTAGTTAAGTTTATTTTCATTATTTTAATTTGGTTCAATTGATAGTATTTATAGATTTTTTGTTTTTAGTAGAGTTTATTTTCATTATTTTTATTTGGTTCAATTGATAGTATTTATACATTTGTTGTTTTTAGAAGAGTTTATTTTCATTATTTTTATTTGGTTCAATTGATAGTATTTATACATTTGTTGTTTTTTAGAAGAGTTTATTTTCATTATTTTCATTTGGTTCAATTGATAGTATTTATACATTTTTTGTTTTTAGTTAAGTTTATTTTCATTATTTTCATTTGATTTAAAGAAGACTGTTTATCCTCTTTTTTTGCCGTTACACCCAGTGGAGCATTAAATTTGATTTTTTTTTGCTGTTTCTGTAGCACACTTGTTTTTACGAGAAAGAGTTGCTAGCCTTAAGATCAACCCCCATCCTGGAGGACCATTTTTGGGCTTTTTGTATTCAGTGTCCTTCACCGAGATGAGTTGTTCTCCTGAGTTAACAAGCCTCATCTGCCTGAGGCAGAGAGAATGGTTTTGCCTGGTATTAGAACTGGTATAATTCGATAGTCCGAGCTTTTTGCCAATGTTCTACCTCACTGTCTAAATGGCGTGTACACATTTAGTCCAGTTTGTTTTGTCACATTTTTCACTTTTGTGGGAACCTTTTGAAGATTTGTAAAACTATACATTTTTGCAAAGCTTATGATCTTAGGAATCAGAAAACCAATGTTTGCATTTGATCAGATCAGTATTTAGCGAATTCACAATGGCTGCCATAAAATTTACATTTTTAATCTCTCGGCATCTAATTAAGCTAGAATCATGATTTTAACTTCTAAACCTAGATTTTCAGTGCTAAGGGAGACAATGGTGGTAGTTATAAATAAATTGTTGTTTTTCAGTTAAATTGAATTTCTATAACAATAAGTAGAAATTCGTAAACTTGAAATTAACTTAAGAACTCCTTACCTCTTTGATTTTAGTTAGCATTAATTCTACACTTTTGCCATTCATTGTACATAGGTTGGTCTCCGTCTGTTCACACCATTTGCAAAAGTTATTGATGCTTGTATTGAATTTGGTCCACATTTCCAGGTTTTGCTTGATTTGTAAGATTCTCATGTCAATCTGGACACACAGTTCTGTCCAGCGCTTGTGCCAGAGCCTCATTCGTTGCTGAAGAAGGCTGACATCTTCAGGTTGAACTACAGGGTTCAGCTGATTGACATCAACAAACAAGACCTGGTATTTGTCTTCATAGATCGAACACGACACTTGTAAATCCTGGAAGGAAACAAATAAACAAAAAAATAAGAATTTGCAAAAATCATTTATTGGTTAACAAAGTTAAAAATGTATAAGAGTTGGATTCTGTTATTCTAACACAAGTTTGTTGCTTTCTTATTTCATACCTGAAAGTTGGTCTAACTCATTGACATGTCCTTCAGATTTAAATTGGTTTGTCTAAATAACTTCAAAAATATAAAAGTGGGTCTAGTTCATTTGTGTCCTTGACATTAAAATTAGTTTGTCTAAATAAATTCAAAAATATAAAAGTGGTTCTAATCATTGACCTGTCCTTGAGATTTAAATTGGTTTGTCTAAATAACTTCAAATAAATATAAAGTGAGCCTAACTCATTTGTGTGCTTGACATTTAAATTGGTTTGTCTAAATAACTTCAAATAAATATAAAGTGAGCCTAACTCATTTGTGTCCTTGACTTTTAAATTGGTTTTTATTTTTAATTTTTTTTTTAAATTTTTAGTTTCGGTAGAAATGTTGATATTTTAAAAAATTTAAAAGAATTGTAAATTCAATTAAAAATGGTGCATAAATAAACTTTTATTTTTGTAAAAATCTTGATATTTTAAACAATTCAATATAAAAGATTTGCTTTGTATAAAAGAATTTGAATATTTATTTTCAATATTCTTAATTCTATTTTTTCTCATTTTCTCACAAGAAACTTAGTTGTGGGGTCAAGCTTCTTCAATATATTCCCCCAGTCCGCTTCCAAAACAAAGAAAACAAGAACAAATTGGATTAAAAATATTGAAAAAAAAAATTAAAATTTTTTTGAATAATGATATTTTGCCTAAGTATACTAAACTTAAATAAAAAAATTGAATTAAAAATATTGAAAAGATAAATTAAATTTTTTCTTAGTGAAACATGTCTGAATAATGATATTCTGCCTGAGTATACTAAACTTAAAAATAAAAGATTAGAATATTCGTGAAAATAATCTAAGAATCATTCCTTTTATATAAAAAGCCAGGTGTATACGTATATATATATATATATATATATATATATTTTGTAAGTAACTGTTAAAGTCTTATCAGTTATTCCCCTTAGAATCATTCATTTAAGAGTTACGCCCCATAAATCTTTCAATCTTTTTGTGTATTTTTGTTTATTAACAAAAAAATAATAATAAGGTTGTTGAAAGTAATAAATTTTATGTAATTGTTTAAACCTAGCCCCCCCTCCCCCCGACGATTGTTGTTATGGGCCAGGCCAGCCAGCGGGGGAGCAGGCGAAAGAGAGGGGAGCAAGGATGACGAAGAGGAGCAGATGAAAGCGAGGGAAGCAGATGGAAGCGAGTAAAGGAGATGGAAGCGAGGGGAGCAGGGATGGCAAGGGGAGCAGGTGGAAGCAAGAGGGGAGCAGTGAGGGAAGCGAGGGGAGCAGTGAGGGAAGAGAGGGAAGCAGGATTCACGAGGGGAGCAGGGATTGGCTTTATTATTTTTTATTTATGTTAATTTTTCACATGCGGGTAAACTAGTTATAATTTATAAAAATGAAGTAGTGATTTTTATTTTTTACCTGACATTTTTGGAGCTCAGTTTCTAGATCTTCATTCGAAACAGGCAAGGGCTTTTCATTTATGTGATGCATGTCTCTAAACCAAGCGAGTAGCTCTTCCACTTGTTCATCACACGATTCCCATTGCTTCAAAGCAGATTCCAGCTTAGAGGTCTGTAACTCCAGAGTACTCATCACAAATGCTCGCTTGTCCTGTAGTTGTTTCAAGCGCCACTGCAGGTCATATTCGGATCCATCACTTGTGTATTCGAGCAATTTATAACTTACCAAAAGTATACAGTTGTAGCGATCATCTTGCATTTTGAATTCATTCTGAATATTCTGCAAATAAAAAGTATGTGATAAATTTTGTGTGTGGGGCAGCCATTTTTTTTCCTGATTATTAAAAGCAAAAAAAAACTATTTATAAAAGAAATAGAAAAAAGAAAATAGTCCAAACTGTGAATATCAGTTTGTCTAGAGTGTAGAGCTATTTCCATAATTGAATATTCTGCCAATAAAAAATATGTGATAAATTTTGTGTGTTGGACAGCCATTTTTTTCCTGATTATTAAAAGCAAAAAAACAAACTATTTATTAAAGAAAAGGGAAAACAATAACCCAAACTGTAAATATCAGTTTCTAGGCTGGAGTTTAGGGTTATTTTCATAAATGATAAAAATGATCCTAGTATGAAAATTATAAAAAAGAAAAATCTATTTATAAAAGAAATAGAAAAAAGAAAATAGTTCAAACTGTGAATATCAGTTTGTCTAGAGTGTAGAGCTATTTTCATAATTGATAAAAAGATCCTTATCTGAGAATTATAAAAAGAAATAACCTTTTATAAAAAATAAGAAAAAAAAAATAATCAAAATGTGAATATCAGTCCTTCGAGCCATTTTGTTATAGATAAAAATGATCCTAGTTCAAAAATTATAAACAGAATAAAAAAATCTATTAAGTCTGCAAAAACAAAAAAATATTTACTAGGTATGCAAAAATGAAATTAATAATAAATGATTAAGAAGCCTCATCCCACAACTTCCAAAAATTAAAAGTAAAGAATAACAATGAAAAATAAGTAAAAATAAATTAATAATAAATAATTAAAAAGCCTTATCTCAGAACTTCCAAAAATTAAAAGTGAAGAATAACGATGAAAGATAAGGAAAAATGAATTAATAATAATTAATTTAAAAGCCTCATCTTAGAACTTTCAAACATTACAAGTGAAGAACAACAGCTATGAAAGATAAGGAAAAATGAATTAATAATATATAATTAAGAAGCCTAATAAAAGAACTTCTAAAAATTAAAAGTGAACAACAATGTACGATGAGGAAAAATAAAATAATAATAAATTAAATAAATAAATAAATTTTTACCTTGACTTTTTCCATAAAGTTTCGCTTGCTTTTTATCGATGCTGCATCGACGTCAAGAGAGCGAAGAGTGTTTTTTTTGTCATCGAGCCATCTTTCAAAGGAGCGAGTCTGTTCGTTAAAATATTTCCATTTGCTGATCAAACTGTCAACTTCGGTTTTTCTTTGGTTGATACGCCTCACAACGTTTTGCCATTGTGAAGAGAGGAGCATGAAATTGTGTTCAGAATCAGATTCACTTGTGTCACCTGCCGTTTGCATTTTCTGGCCATCAGCGATGATAGCATGCAGAAGCTGTTGCTTATTTGTCACTTCTGACATTAAAGACTAAAATGAATAAAGAAAGAAAATGAGACAAAAAAGTAGTTATCAAAAATCTTCTTCAAAATAAAATAGTCAACATCATAATTAATAAATATTACAAGTATTGCCTGGCGTTGCCCGGGTGCTGGGGACTTGCCTCTAAGGTAATTAAGGAAGCTTATAATATCAGAAAGTAGCTAAAGCTTTTTTTATACTAAATTTATTTCTAATGCTCTTCGATACTAAATTCATTTTTGATGCTTTCCTATACTGAATTCATTTCTAATGTTTTCTTATACTAAATTCATTTCTAATGTAATTCCATACAAAATTAATTTTTAATGTATTTCCATACTAAATTCATTTCTAATGCTTTTTTACACTAAATTTATTTATAATGCTTTTTCTTATAATAAATTCATTTCTAATGCTATTTTATACTAAATTCATTTCTAATGCTTTTTAATACTAAATTCATTTCTAATGCTTTTTATACTAAATTAATTTTTAATGCTTTTTTATACTAAATTAAATTCTAATGCTTTTTAATACTAAATTCATTTCTAATGCTTTTTATACTAAATTAATTTCTAATGCTTTTTTATACTAAATTCATTTCTAATGCTTTTTATACTAAATTCATTTCTAATGCTTTTTTATACT
>JAUZSX010000019.1:1786164-1807911 GCA_034780655.1 Idiosepius hallami | reverse complement strand
AACTATACACGCTCTATCACCGATATCGAGCACTCTAACTGTAAATTCAAGCAAGGATAGATCAACAGATTGATTCTGATCAGCATCATTATATAATGCATGTCACCTACCGTCATTATCCTTTTAGTAAAGCTGGGACTCTTTCTACTGACCCACCCATCGAAAGCTTGCAGATCGATGGCAAAAAAAGTCTTGTAAAATGACGGTCTTTATTTTTGAGAAATGTTTTTTGTTGTTTTTTGTTCTTACTTCGTGAGAAAATTTAGGTATTAACTTTATTATTCGGACTTTTGTCCTCATCTTAGTAGGTATTTTTTGATGTTATTACGATGCCTCATCTCAAAAATAAAAATAAAAACTTCGTGAGAAAATATTTCAAAATGTTGTATTTATTTTCATTTCTAATCAAGCTTAGAAAGGTGGGTTGGATGGCATCCATTCGTCCCTAGGGATGATGGATAAATGCGCCCCGTGTTGATTCTGCAGCTGGAACAGCGGCAGTGGAAGTGGCCCTCACAAGGGCGCAAGGCCTGGGCAAAGTTTTTAGGGGGTTTCTGATTCTGTCTGCCCATTTCTCAGTACCCCTCTCTCGGCTTGGCTTGCAGAAGCTACCGAAACAAGCTGAGTACAGTTTCGGACCGCCTTAGGAACTCAAACTCCAGGTTTTCTTTCAGGGTTTACTTTACTCCCTTAGCCTTTCCCGGGCTCAGGTAATCCACAATGCAGTGGAGGTTTGTACTTCAGAGTTTTCCATAGGGCACACGCCCTGTTGGTCGCCCTCGTCTTAGATTCAAGGATGTTCTGAAGCGTGATCTCAAGGACTTTTCCCTTGACCATGATTCGTGGACAACCCTCTCTGAGAACAGATATGCTTGGCGAGCCAGTCTGTACATCGGTAAAAGAACCGATGAATACAAATACCTTGAAAAGCTTCAAAGACGCCGTCCTACGGCATCTCAATCACAGTAATAATCTCTTTCAGCATTGTCGGTAACGACAGACGCTTGCCTGTACTATGTACTGTACTACTTGACTGGGATTTGAACTCGCGTAATACGATTCAAGAGCCCAAGCTTTTGTCAATGCTCCACCTTTGCTGCCCTGTATACGGATACCACATTTACTTGGTAGAGAGAGAGCACCAAACCAAGATAGGAAAAAGGCCATTTTTACGTGCTCAAAATACTTGGGATTTCTTTTTAATTCAGTGTAACGCTTCACCTAGATAAGTTGCTCTCCCGAGTTAACGAGCCCCATCTGCCCGAGGCAGCTAAAGTGAATGTAATGATTTTGCCTGGTATTTGAACTCGCATAATACGATTCTAGAGTCCGGGCTTTTACCAATGCTCCACCGTCGCTGCCCATATATAAGTATATGGATATTATATATACTTGGTGAGCACCGACACAAGTTTGGCACAAGGCCATTTTACGTGCTCTTACCTGGGCTTTTTACATTCAGTAATAACCTTCAGCTGGATGAGCTGCTCTCATGAGTTAACGAGCCTCATCGGCCCGAGGCAGCTAAAGTGAATAGAGTAGTTTTGACTGGGGTTTGAACTCGCGTAATACGATTCTAGAGCTTGAGCGTTTACCAATGCTCCCCCGTCGCCAATATACAAGTATTCGGTTATGAGTGCGTAAGTGTGTGTGTAATTAGATATATGTGTGTGTGTGGCGGTCGATGTGGCTCAGTGGATAGGCAATCAGACTTCGGAACCGTACTACGCGGGTTCGAATCCAAGTTGTTCCGTCTACGTTCACTGTTGACTAATACCCTTGGGAAAGGTATGAAGCCAAATCTTCCCTCCAGCTATTGGTTAAATAGTGCAAAACCTCAACGGCGGAGTGGCGGATGATGTCTACAATGACACAACGGTACTGAAGGCGGGTGAAGGCTGCAACAGAGAATAGCCTACAGTCGTCGTGGTTCTCTCCATGCTATTGGAACCAGGTCCTCCTCTGCCAAGGGGCCGTGTGGTGATTGCAGGTTCATCAGTCATCCCGAAAGGGTCCACAGGGACCAAAACAGAGGACAGCCAAACTCGAACACGAGTGACCGCCGATGATGATGATATAATATTTACTTGTTGAGCACCAACCCAAGTTTGGCACAAGGCTATTTTACGTGATCTTACCCAGGCTTTTTAAATTCGGTGTTAACTGTCACCTAGATGGGATGCCCTCCCGAGTTAACGAGCCCCATCTGCTTGAGGCTGCTAAAGTGAAAGTAATTGTTTTGACTGGGATTTGAAGTCGCGTAATACGATTCTAGAGCCCAATGCTCCCTCGTCGCTGCCCATATATAAGTATACGGATATGTGTGTATGTGTGTGTGTGTGTGTATTTAGATATGATATTTACTCGGTGAGCACCAACCCAAGTTTGGCACAAGGCCGTTTTTACCTGCTTTTACTTAGGATTTTTACATTCGGTGTTACCCTTCACCTAGATTAGCTGCTCTCCCGAGTTACCGAGCCCCATCTGCCCGAGGCTGCTAAACTGAAAGTAATGGTTTTGACTGGGATTTGAACTCGCATAATACGATTCCAGAGCCCGAGCTTTTACCAATGTTCCACCGTCCCTGCTCATAATAATAATAATAATAATATATATATATATATAATGTTGAATAGTATTCTCTACCCAGATTTCACCATTTGGATCATCAGGAGTATATCTATTAATATGGGTCTGGAATAAAATAAAAACATTCTCTACGTATTTTTAATACGAAGAGTCTTTCTTAACTTAAGTTAAGAGATTAGAATTAATCAAACCCTTAATTTTGCCCCAGATTGTTTAAATCAACTTAACAGGAGCAAGGCCTCAGAATGCCAATTGCTGTGGATGTTGTTTTGGGTGGTCATATCTGTGTGACAGCTCTGCACACTCACTCAGCCCACATTGCTTCCACCTTGGCTCAAGAAGGATGAAACATACCTGTATCTAGCAACCGTATCCCCAGAGTAACTACTACCTTCCATAATTTTTGTCTATTATACCATGTTTTTGTCTATTACACCGTGTTTTTGACCAAGTAAACCTCTGGCTGACTTGGGTAGGAATTGGTGTGATAGACAACAACTATGGAAGGCAGTGATTACTGGAGATACGGTTACAAGACTCAGCATTCCTATATGAAGTGGCTGTCAAATACCTGAAGATGGCCAGAGGTGAAGTTAGTTGAAAACATAGTCAGAAAATAACAATAAGTTGAGAAAAAAAGTCCACATTAAAATTAATACTCAGAAGGTGAGGAAGCCTCATCTCAAAATAGAGTGAGAAAACAACAAAAACTACCAAGATAAGGACAAAAGTCTATAATAGAATTTAATTGTCAGATTATGAAGTCCCATCTCAAAACTGGATAAGAAAACAACAAAAACTATCTAGATGAAGACAAAAGTCCGCAATAATAATTAATAGTCAGATTATGGAAGCCTTATCTCAAAATAGATAAATACAAGTACAAATCTCTTAAATTCTCTCTCTAGCCTTGGGCTGAATTATGCAAATTCTTGGCATTAAATGGTTGCAAGAGTCGACGTGGTATTTCAAAGAAACTATGCAAGCCTCATAAACATTTAAACAGAGTTTCTTTGTCCTTCCTATTTATCTTTGATAAGATAGCATCACTGCTTTTCACTGATGGAACTGAATAATTTATTTCATTCTATTATTTTTCCTCCTATCATCGAATGCATTGCTTTCATCTGGTCAAAATGCCATGAAAGTTTGAATGAAGTGAAGTGAGGCCATTACGCTTGTATCAGTGTTGATAATATTGACTGATACTCTCGAGAGATGAACTAGAAAATTGATCTGTTTTAACTTTGAAGAAATTGGATCAAAGCCAGCCCGAAAGACTAAGTGTAATATTCAGACTTCATTGTCACATACCATTTCTGAACAAGCTACATTTGTTTCAGTGGCTGTGTTTTCAACAAGATCCCCAAACTATCTATTTCTAGATCCTCACGTTTTTAAACAAGCTACTTTTTTTTACTGTGGCCTTGTGCTGTTGATTAGAGCCCCAAACCATGGGCAGATTGATAGTATTACAGGCCCTCAAACCGAAAATGCAAAGGGCCCCCTTTGCAATTTTTACAGTTGAATGCCAAATATAGAGGCTGTGCAGCAGATGATCTATGCATATTGGCTTAAATAAGAAGAAAACTTTAGTTTAAAAATAGTGTTGGGATGATTCCTAATTTTCTTTATGATTCCGACTCTAGGAAAATGTTGATTAACGATTCTGATACTAAGTTTAATTCCGATTCCTTGCCCACTTAGCTTCTACCTGTATGTGTACTTTGTCTTCTCCAAATTTTCATTTTTGCACGGTCATGGGTCTACCTGTACTTGTGTCTGGCCCGGCAGTCTGCACAGCCATGAGAAACACACACAAGGGGGCCAGAATCAGGTGGGCTTCCTTGTAGTACCGGGCCCTTTAGATCAAGTCTGATTGGACTCAGTCTGCCCCTGCCCCTGCCCCAAACTATCTTTTTCTAGACCCACACATTTCTGAACAAGCTTCTTATTTGACTGTGGTCCTGTATTGTCTATATACTCCCAGACTATCTAATAGGAATGTTGTGCCTTGAAAATGTATCCCCAGTAATTACTGCCCCTCATAGTTGTTGTTTTTCCACATTTCTTGGCCAACTAATCCTCTATTCTTCTTAGATAGGATTGTCTGAAGATAGCAGCTTCAATCCAACTGAAGAAGGTCAGAGGATTAGTTGGCTGAAAATCTGATGAAATAACAACTATGGCAATATAATATTTACTTGGTGAGCACACCCAAGTTTGGCACAAGGCCATTTTTACGTGCTCTTAACCAGGCTGAGAAACCATTGCTGCTGCTACAGTTGCTTCAGCGGATGTGTTTAATCGATGATTGGTGTTAACATTCCATCAAATTAATTAGATTGTTTATATTGGAACCAGCAAGCATTTGGTTAATCCATTTTTGTTAGCTTCCCATTGGCATGAACTGCGATTGACCTGCATATTCTGGGTGGGGTGGAGGAGAGCTGGTTAGAAAGGGTGGGGCCGGGAAGGTGTCTATGGTAATTTGGCCCACCGTCAGCTTGATGTTTGGTCTCCTTCTTCTTAGCCTTCTTTGTTGTTGTAGGGCTCACTTGGGGCTATGAGAATGACACGGGGAAACATGTAGTAGGTGGTTTATAAGTGTAATAAGTGAAGGTTCAAAGATATAGAGAAAGATAAGGAGAATAGTTGTAGTTGTAAATAAGTATCAGTAAGATCTAGTTCCTGACTACAATATCCGTTGAGATATCTCTGGGTATCAGTCTTTGGAGTTGATTATATGAGACGTGGACTCGTCCACTATGAAGTGAGATCAAGTCTCACAACAATTGTCATAAACAACATGTGTTCATATGTGTGTGTATGTATATGTCCAGGGCTCTATGTTACGAGTGACTTTTTTCCAAGTGGTGATTAAAAATAATAAAACACTTTTAGAGATTTTTTTGTCACTGGCAGTCTTTCAGATACTGAATAAAAAATGTCTTTTCGACTTTTTTTGTTTTAATTAAACAAACAAAATCAAATTATTTAACGTTTTAATAGAATAGAAAATAGAACAATATATATTATTTTTCAAACAATGCTGTTTAAAACAAGTGTAAAGAAATTTATTTGTTTATTAAATCATTTATTTATATTTATTTATTTATAGTCCCATTTATGAGATGCTAGAAAAAACGCCATTTTTTTTCAATGGTTACTTGAAATTGGAACATTTTGCTGGTTTAGTAGTTTGTTTTACAAGTCTGAAAAATTGATGTACCTATTCATTTCTTATTTATCTATTAATTAAAGTATTGATCTTTTAATTAAATTATTCATCTTTATTTATTTACCAGGTGTCGGTCATAAGAATGGTTGTATTGGACCTTGATATGATAAGTATGGAACTCCCAGAAGTGACTTTCCAGAATGTTATCCGTTGGGGTTCTGCATCAGCAATGATGTTTGGGGGTGTGGTCCCCTTTATCCCACAGTATGCTGAGATCAAACGTTCATCGAATGTTGAGGGTTTCTCTACGTTTGTCTGCTTAACACTGCTGGTGGCCAACATCCTGCGAATAATGTTCTGGTTCGTAGAAAACGCTTACTTTTCCTTTTTTATCTATTTTATATCTTTTTTCAAAGTACAGACGACCCTCGTGTTATGACGGACTCAACTTACATGGTTTCGACTTTACGACGCTTGAATTTTTGTCACATTTTAAACAAAACAGCTTTTCTTTAAAACAAGTCAATTTTTCTTTTAAATTTTTTGTTTTTCAAACACTTTGCTCAGCATCTTATTTTTTATTTTAATTTATTTTATTGAATTAATATTAAGTATAATAAGTGGAATCAGGCATTTATTTAGCGATTTGTTTTTTTTTTAAAGGGTTAATTCCAAGATAATCGGACATTCAGGTTTTGTTGCGAGTGAAGGGACAGAACTTGAAGGCCACTTGTACTACATTCACTTTTAGCTACCTTGGGCAAATAAGGTTTGTTAACTCGGGAGAGTAGCTCTTCTAGGTGGAAGGCTGACACTGACTCTCAAAACCCTGGGTGGATGTGACCTGACAACTCTGAGTTACTCATTTCAGTGAACTGTAAAATTTATTTTTCCTGTGACTTATTCATAATGAACAATTTTGGGACCACACACGTGTATTATTACTAGGACTGTAATAATATTCTTTTATCAAAGGATATGCTTTTCACATCCCTAGTTATTAGGGCTGTGACAAAAATATTTTTGATAAAAATATGTTGTCATGGCACTACTAATAAGTAAAGAATTAAAAGAAATTGTAAAATCACAAAATAGTAAAGTCTGTGACAAGAATCGTCTTCAATAAAATCATAATATCACAGGTCTACTAATAAATAAAGAATTAAAAGAAATGGTAAAATCTCATAATAGTCAAGTAATGATAAAAATAATATTTGATAAACGCATATTACTACAGTCCTACAAATAACTATTGAATAAAAAAAAAATAGTTAAATAGCAAAAGAGTCAATTAACGACAAGAATATTCTTCAATAAAATCATATTATCACAGCCCTAGTTTGTTAAAGAGGTGCTGCAAGACAATTTCTGCATTTGAGGAGGGTGTTCATGATGTTGCCAAGCATGCTGAAAAGAGGGTCTCCATTTTTTATCTTCCTGACTTTTTAACAAATTTTCCTTTTTCTGTTCCTTTCAGGTTTGGCAAATTCTATGAATTCCCACTGCTGTTTCAAAGTATCATAATGATATTCACAATGATCGTTATGATGCATTTGTGTGTGACAGTCAAAAACAAGACTGAAATTATTGCTTCCAAATCCAGAACATTCTCAGGTGAGTTTCCCTTCCTCTGTCTTCAAAGGCTAGCCTAGCCGGCTCCCACTCCTGCCTGACTATCGGGTATATGTTGCCTTGTCCCTTATTTTTCTAGATGCGAAGAGAGGACAAAAGGTGACAGAGTACCAGTCACTGTAGATGTTGTTGTGGGTGCTCGTAGATGCGCCATGGCCAAGCACACAAACATGGCCTACATCACTTCTCAAAGGGATGAGGTAGGCGAATTCCTTGACAGTTTGCACTGGGCTATTGGGTTCTTGATCCGCCCAGACCTGCCTTGTCACTGGCCCAACTGGCTTTCCTTCCCATTGGTTTAGCTACACTCCCAGATGCTAATCTGGGTATTTTCATGCACTGATGCTATATACAGTACCTAAATGGTCTCCCATCTTAGTACTTATCAGGCTCAACATTGCTTAACTTTAGTGACCTGGCAGACTCCAATGTGACTTGACGGTATATGGGTTTTTCCATGCACTGATGCTATATAAAGTACCTAAATGGTTACCCATTTTAGTACTCATTAGATTCAACGTTGCTTAACTTTGGTGGCCTGGCAGACTCCAATGAGACTTTACCATATATGGGTATTAACTTTATCTCAGACTTTTGTCCTCAATTTGGTATTTTCAGATGTTTTTCTCACTACATATCAGTCAAATTCACATGAGAAAAACATCATAATCATGATGAAGACAAAAGTTCAAAATAAAGTTAATAACCAGATTTGAAGCCTTATCACAAAAATAAAAGTAAAAATATAATTGATCGTATATCTTCAAAGGTTTGATAATTTCCTACCTTTTGGTCCTCTTTTCGTGTTGGGCAAGAGAGTGGTGTAAGATATCATTTGAGTCAATTAAACAATTTTGCTTATTGTTTCTGTTATGATTTTTTTGGTCTGCTGAGATGGGATATGACCACTAAGATTTGAGTCCTTCCATCTATTGCCAGGAATGTACAAAAATGAACCATCAGAAAAAAAATGGATTTAAACTTAGAATTATATAATCCTCTCGACAGAACTGGGGTCATCTGTTATTATTCTGACATTCTTGCCGAAAAGGCATTTCTCTCTCCTTGTTTGAATTTTCAGTTTGGATTATTATCATCATCATTGATATTATTATTATTATTATCATAATTAATAATAGGTTGTCTCAAAAGTTTGTAAACACTTTAAAATTTTACTTATCAACTAATAAGAAAAACATCAAAAATTATTCCTCAAAATAAAGACCATCATTTTCCAAGACCTTTATGCCATCAATCTGCGAGCTTTCAGATCTGGTGAAAGTACCATTCATCCAGCTTCAACTCAGGGAATTCTTGACACACTTCCTCAAACTTTTGGGACAACCTAATATTATTGGTGTAATTATTACTAGGGTTGTGACAATATGCTTTTATTAAAGAATATGCTTTTCCCAATTAGGGCTGTGGCAAGAATATTTTATTAATAAAAGCATTTTATCACAGCCCTATGAATAATTACAGAATTAAAAGAAATTGTAAAATCGCAAAATAGTCAAGTAACATCAAGAATATTCCTTAATAAGAGCATATTGTCATAGCTCTTTTAATGACCTTAAAATTAAAAGAAATACTAAAATTGCAAAATAATCAAGTAAGAATAAGAATATCCTTTAATAAAAACGTATTGTAATAGCCCTACTACAAACTACAGAATTAAAAGAAACGGTGAAATTGTAAATTAGTCGAATAAATAACAAGAATATTCTTTAATAAAAGCATATATTGTCACAGTCCCTTTAAACCTGCATGCGGTGCCCTTACTACTCCTTTCATGGAAACTAATTGTTACACTACACACATCAGTGTTTACCCTGTTTGCCTGGAATTACTGTGGCTGCTGCTGCAAAAGTTTTTTTTTCTTTGAACTAATATTCACAATTGTACTAAATTTTTAAATTCTTTTTATGATAAAAGGTTTATACTTTTTATAATTCCCTAAATTAGGATAAATTTTGCCCCTCCCAAAAAAAAAAAATTCCTCTGTCATCGAGCTAACATATATTAACATCATTTCCTTTTCTTTATCTTAGTGGCTAATTACCAATGCAACATTCCAAACAAAAAAATGTAATAATTCAAAAGATTTGAAGGAGGAAGTCCACTTGAAACAATGGATAGTGTTGTGGTCTATTCCACCTGCTATAATTAGACTTGCCTAACATTATAAACTAGAACTCAGTGCCAAGTGGGCTCATTTCTGGCCTAACTTGTCATGCTGGGCTAGACAATTACTTTCTTTACTTATTTCTATAGCTTTAGTGTTCCTTAATAAATGTTTTATCCAAGTTTGTGTTCTGTCTTATTTGTGGCCAATCAATCCATAACAAATAGGCAGTTGGGCTTGGAAATTATTAAGTTTGAATCCCAGTCATTGCATTTGCATTCAAGACAAATACATTCGGGAAAGGTATGAAACTTCTCTTTCCCTCTAGCTATGGGTTAAATAGTGCATATCACATAATAGTGTTATTAAAAAAAACTACATGTGGACAAAAAGAACATTTATCAAAAAATGGTTGTTCTCTGCATTAAATGGCCTTAAAAGATTAAAATAGATTAAATAGTGCCTATTGTGTTATTTGAAAAATTACGTTGTTTTTTCTTTCTTTGCATTGTTTTCTCAAAAAAGGTTAATTTACAATCAAACAAAGCAATCATTCTTTTAAATGGAACAATTTATTGAATTATGTGAAAAAAAAAATGAAATATTTAAAGTAAAATTTAGCCTGTTATTTTTAGCTGGGATATACATTAGTAGTTTACATAAAGATTTAAAAAATGGTGACTGTGGGGGTGAAATTTAAAAAATGATGACTATTTGGGGGTAACATTTTTTAAAAATATTTTTAAAACCTCTTATTTTTAATGGACATACACACTAGTATTTTAAGTAAAAATAAAAATGATCTTACACTTACAGGTAAAATTCTAAAAATGTGTTATTTTTAATGGACATAGTATTTCAAGTAAAAACAAAAATGAAAATTTAAAAAAATTATTTTTAAAACCAGTTATTTTTAACGGACATATGCACTACTACTACTGCCAATGATAATATTAAGCTGCAAATATTTATTTTGGTTTTGGTTTGTTCATTTTGCTCCCATAGACCTTACCCTCAACCCTACCTAAAATACTGCAGCCATCTCTCTCTTCCCTTCTGAAAAATACCCACAGACGCTTTCCTCTTTCCCAAACCCAGGTCTTTCCTCAACCCGAGAGTCTTGTATTGTAGCCAAAAGATAAGTCAGTGGTGACCATTGGACAGTGATCTGTAACGGATTCATGTCACAAGGATTTTTTTTTTTCTCCGCTGTACAATGTGATAGGTCATTTAATGACACCTCCCTCCCCACCAACAATGATAATTCAATATACTGATATTTAGCAGGCGAGTATGAAGAACCCTCTAAAGAAATTAAACTCTTATCTCAATTTACATACGTATGTTTATAAGCTGAAGAGGACCTCAGCCCATGACCCGAGAAAGGTAAAATCAATAGATAAAAGAGAGATAAATTAGTTTTTTTAATTAACTAATGGTATAGAGTTGAGCCAGTTTTGTAAATGATAAAAAAGGTTCAAGTATAAAACTATTGAGTTTCGGGTCATTTTTTTCAATGATGAAAAGGTTTAATTGCTAATCTGTTGAGTTTAAGATCATTTCTAAGTAACAAAAAAAGGTTCAAGTGTAAAACTCTTGAGTTTAGGGCAATTTTTGTAAGTAACAATAAGGGTTCAAGTGCTAAACTATTGAGTTTAGGGTCATTTTTTTTTCAATGATAAAAAGGGTTCAGGTGCTAAACTATTGAGTTTAGATTCATTTTTCTAGATCATAAAAAGAATTCAAGTGTAAAACTGTTCAGTTTATGGACATTTTTGTAAGTAACAAAAAGGATTCAAGTGTAAAATACAAGAGCTGCCAAAAAAGAAAGTGGGGTGCAACATTTAGTCTGGAGAGTTCTGTAGCTGTGGCCAAGTGCTGACCTTATTAGTCCGGGAAAAAAATGGCGTTCGCCTTGCACCCAAAGAGAATGTAACTTTAATGCATTCAGAGTGTAGCTTAGGGTCTCCTAAACACGGTTTTGCATGTTAACAAAAGTCCAAGTGAATTATATTTTTGTTAACATGCAGAACTGTGTTTAGGGGGACCTTAAGCCACAATCTGAACCCACTAAAGTTAAATTCTCTTTGGGTGCAAGGGCAACGCTATTTTTTCCCAGACTATAATTAAAATGCCTTGTTGGCAATATTGTCAACTAAATGTTATATAAACTTTGCACTTAGCCTTTTGCAAAGATGCTGTCTGCCATTTCTAGTATTTGCAAACGATTTCTATTTTGGAATCTGGCCAAAATACACAAACCTCATTTGATCTTGACTTTATAAATTAATTAATTAATTATTCCACAAGGAAGTCCTGTCTTATCATTTAATGGTAAAATGTTGTTTCTATGGCAACCAAAAGTAAAATAGAAATTAACTATACATTATTATTATTATTATCTTCATCTTCATAAGTTTGATTACTTGAAGAAGGCTGAAGGGTCTAATTTTTTTTAAATGAAAACCAATGCATAATAAAATAATATTCATACTTTTATTGTTTTTTTTTATGTTTTGTTTAACGACATATCAACCTTTTTAGGTCATTTAATGTGGAAAACAATTGTTTTTTAATAAATGTTTTTAATTTGTTCCCACATAGTTTTTTAAGTAACTTAAAGTACACTCTTTAACCCTAGGCTGCAGGGAAACTGGGGCTTCATACTTTTCTCAGTGGTATTAGTCCAAATGGGAATGTTCACAGTAGGATCGGTGTTGAGTCTGAAGTACAACTGCCTACTCACTGCCCCAAGTGGACCTCCCTGCACTTTTATTGAGAGTTGGTTTGGTTTATTGTTCTTTCAACCAGGTTTTCTTCAATGTTACTATGAAGCCATCTGGTTTCCTTTTATAAACAAACGTTGTAACTGTTCACAACAAGGATATTGATATTTGGGAGTCGAATTGAAGGGGAAAAAGAATGATAACCAGTGTTGATTGAGATCTTGGCTCCAATGTAAGAATATGAGAGTGGTTGTATGTGCACTAGTACTAGAGGACAAGAATGGAATCAGAATGAAAATGCAATTATGTCAGTGTGTAACAATATGAAGCTTGAAAGAGGGTGTATTTGCTCTAGTAGGCAACGAGGTGGAGCATTAGTAAAAGCTTGGATTATGGATTTAAATTACGTGAGTTCAAATCCTTGTAAAAAAAATTCTATCTACTTTTAGCTGCCTTTGACAGATGGGGCTCATTAATTCGGGAGAGTAGCTTATCTAAGTGAAGGGCAACACTGATTTCAAAAGCCCAAAAAAGCTCATCCAGGTTAGAGGTTGAGCATAGGGCTAGTGACTCTTTCTCGTAAAAACATGCTACGGAAACAGAAAAAAAACAAATTTGCTGCCCAATGCACCACTGGGTGTAACAATCCAAAAAAGAAATGTGCACTAGGATTAGAAGAGGAGAAGGAATCAAAATGAAAATGTAATTATGTATGTAACCACATGAAGCATTAAACAGGGTGTATGTGCGCTAGTATTAAAGGACAAGAATGGAATCCGAATGAAAATGCATATTTTATGTCCTTTTGTGTCTGTAAAAATTATTGTTTGTGAACAAATATTTGGAATTAAGTTAAAATTCTAATAGTGTAATTTGTGTAGTTTTAGAATTGAGAAAAAATGAAATCTACTCTTATTCCCTTTGGCTTTGGGTTGAATTGTACGATTAGCATCGATGAAATATTCATCATAGAGAAACTGGTCTTACGGCATAAACTGATGTTTGTCTCTTCTTTCTTTTCATCTCTTAACAACTTCTCTCTAAGCAATCTCTCTCCCCCTCCTCTACCTTTCCTACTCTCTCTCACTCTTTCTTTCTTCATCTGACTATATCTTTCTTACCCTCTCCCTCAGTCTGTCTGTCCATCTGTTTCTCTCTCTCTCCCTCCCTCCCCTCTCTCCTAACACCTTAACCTTTTCTCTACTTCCCTTTCTATCTCGCAGTTTTTTTCTCATTATTTCTCGTAACTTATACCATTATTTTTTGCAATCCTTCTGAAGAGGTATGATCACTTTTTTAAGTATTATTCAGACTATTGTCCTCATCTTTATTCTTATTTGTTTTACAACATACCTGTGGAAGACTGAAGGTTAATTAAGTCAAAACATTCTGTGATTAATACAAAAAAAGATGAGGACAATAGTCTGAATTATACTTATTAAAAAAATTAACTGTATACCATATATATCATATTGGATTAATATACTGAAGATGGATTGAATCTGGTTATTAAACAGATAGCAATTCTCGGAATCGTATTCTACAGAGGTTGTTAAGCCATTTGTTCAGCAAGTGTGAATGTAAGAATTGAGGAATGGCAATTGCAGTGATGTAACTAAAGTAAACGTCACTTGGGTCAGTCTGCTCAACTGTCACCACACTGGCTCCCCACATTACCCTATGCTGAATTGTTAGCTGTAGCTAAATTTTCGTACATGATCTACTTCTAGAACTCTATTGACCGATATGTTATTGCTCACTTGTATGAACCAAAACAAATCAGATCCTAAAATAAAAATCAGTTAAAATCTAAAGATTTAAAAATCCCCACACTTCTGAAATAGATCGGAAAACCCTATAAAAGATCATTAATAAACTGGTTGGGCAACACCTCCTTTAAAATACTTGATGCACTTTTATTATTGTAGATTTAGGATAACTCAAGAGAGAGCTATTGGTTACCACATGTCAAATTAAGAAAAAACTAGATTTTTCTTCTGACTAAAGCCCTCTCATTGCAGCATGTAATAACATAATAATAAAGAATGAATAAATCCTATTTTCAGATCTTAGCCTGGCTGAACAATTTTGTTCGAGTGACATTGCTGTCTTCCCCCCCCCCAGCCATGTCACTGGTCAGTTGTCTCAACCCCCTTAACTGTATATACCCTTTACCCAAGGAAAATGTTGGACATTTTTATAGAATTTTAGCAGTTTTGTTTGGAATATGAATTTTTCTATAATTTTTTTTTTATTCATTTTATTTTATTCAAATTTTTTTTTATTTCTTTTTTCTCTTTTTCTTTTAATTTTCTCCTTTTGTTTTTTCCTTCCTTTTTTTTTTCTTTTCTGTTTCTTCTTCTTTCCTTTTTTTTCTGTTTCTTCTTCTTTCCTTTTTTTTCTGTTTCTTCTTTCTTTTTTTCCCCCTTTTTTCTTTCTTTTTTACTGTCTTTCCTTTTTCTTTTTTAAATCCTTCCAATCTTATTTCTTCCTTTTTCTCTTTTTCTTCCTATCGTTCTTTTCCTCTTCCTTTTTTCTCTCTCTTTTTTCTTCTATCTTTTTTCTTTTTCTTTTTTCATTTTTGTCCTCTTTTCTACCTCTTCACTTCACGAACTTTTCTTCTTCATTCTCTATTTTTTCTTTCTATTTTTTTTTATTTTCCTTCAATATTTTCTTTATTTTTTTAAATCATTCCTTATTGAATACTTCTATTTTTGTCTCAAATCTTGTATACAAAAGAAGTCTCTCTTTCTCTCTGTGTATTTATCTCTCTCTCTCTCACTCTCTCTCTCTCTCTCTCTCTCTCTCTCTCTCTCGTACTTCTGTATTTCTTTCTCTCTCTTTCTCTTTGTGTATTTATCTCTCTCTCTCTCTCTCTCGTACTTCTGTATTTATTTCTCTCTCTTTCTCTCTGTGTATTTATCTCTCTCTCTCTCTCTCTCGTACTCCTGTATTTCTTTCTCTCTCTTTCTCTCCGTCTCAGGTTTTATCTAATGCATTTTTCTCTTTCTTTTTCTCTTTCTTCCTGTCTTTTTTTCCTCTGTTCATGTTGTTGCTGTCAGATGGGAAAAAATGCCTCAAAACAGAAGACTGTTACTCGTCTCATGCAACCTCGTGTTGCCATGCAACTACAGTGCCCGGACGAACTTTTCTTGGTATGTAAAGCTGTGTGCACGGAGGATAATCCAGCTGCAGTGTCCTCCTCCTCCTCCTAGGTTGCTATGGACACACAGGCAAAAACCTTACACTACCCAATGCAATGCTCTATCCTGAAATGATGAACCATTTTCATTCTGCTCTGTTTTGTAGTAAATGAAACAAAAAAAATGTCTTTTTTTTTTTTTTAAATCATTTTTTTTCTCTTTTTGTTTGTTCTACAGGTGACCCTCAGGTTACGACAGACTCAACTTACTCGCTTTTGACTTTACGACTCTTAAATTTTTGTCACTTTTTAAGAAAAAACAGCCTTTATTTTTTTTTTTAAAAAGTCAATTCTTCTTTTAAACTTTTTGTTTTGTAAACACTTTGATCTTTGCTCAGCTTCTTATTTTTTATTTCAATTTATTTTATTAAATTAATATATTATATTAGTATAATATATTATATTAGTATATTTATTGAATTAATATATTATATTAGTATAATATATTATATTAGTATAATAAATAGTTTAATAAGCAGAATCGGGTAATTATTTCACGACTTATGGGGTATTAAAGGGTTAGTTCTGAGTCCTGCAGAATATTTGGGTCATGATGCCAGCGTAGGAACAGAATTCGTTCGTAACCCGAGGGCTCCTGTATTTATATTACTAATTTTTTTTTTATTCATAATATTTTTTTTCTTTCTTTTCAATTTTTTTAAAAAGATAATTTCTTTTATTCACTTTTTGTGCGCTTTTGCAGAACAAGCAAATGAAGAAATTTTTTTTTTGCTCGCGGACTTTACACCGGTTGTAAGACAGCAATTTGATTGACTAGGGTTAGGGTTTAACGTTCGGCCAAATTTCTCCATTTGCTTGTTCTGCAAAAGCGCCCTTTTTTTAACTCCTTTTGTGTTCCTGATTTTTTTTTTTGCCTTGTCCCCCTCCCCTGTCAATTAGTCACTCACTCACTCACCTCCCCGTTTTTGATTGAATTAAATCTTCCACTTTAACCTCACCAACTTGGCTTTTTACTAAAAAATTATCTTAATTTTTTTAGGGTAGTCCACTTGGGACAGTTGATAGGGGGTCAGACTTTAGAATAATAGTCCAAATCCAATATTATGGTATTCTCACCTCTGCAGGCTGAGCCGGTTCAACCACTGAACACACACGATTCAGTGGTGAGTTTCATGGGACTATGAACTTCATAACTTCCCAGCCACATGTATACATGCCAGTCTAACCAAAGACTAAGGGTGCATCTACCCAGTGGTTTAATTGTGACCCAAGACATTAACCTGGGTATTTCTTGCCCAGGCGCAAGATACAGTACCTAATATTCTTAAATGGCCACCCATCTAACTACTGACCAGGCTCGATGTTGCTTAACTTTGGTGATCTCCTATGCGACTTTTACATAGTGCCACACTAAATAAATCATAGGGGAGGATGGGGTAAAATATACCACTTTTTACATTTTTTTTTTACCTGTTGTTTCCCTTTTCTATGTTGTCCAGTCTTTGCTGGTGTTAAATTGAGCGCTTACCATTTACCTTTGACCATGCACAATTTGGATGTTTTCACGTCTTCCATATTTTTAAACCATTTAATTGTACGATAGAAATCATAACCTAACTTTGCCTGGAAAATCAGAAAATCAAACATTTTGTTTAATATTATTGTTTTTAACTTAATTTTTATAATTAGCAAATGATAATTGTGTATATAACAATGAAGATATCAATATTATATTTCCTTGATTGAGCACCAACCAAAGTTAGTCACAAGGCCATTTTAACGTGCCCTATAACCTAGGTATTTTGCATTCAGAAATACTAATCTCCTAGATAAGTTGCTTTCCCATGTAAATGAGCCCCATCTGCCTGAGGCAGCCAAAGGTGAATATAATGGTTTTGACTGGGATTTGAACTTGTGTAGTACAATTTCACCGTCGCTGCCCACAGATAAAGATATTAATATATGTCCAAATAATCTAAATAACCCTTAATTACCAAGACTAATCTGAAAAATCAGACAAATAATAAATTAAAAAAATGGTGTTAGAAAGGTTCAATTTACCCCAGGTGTTTGGTAAGATAAACCCCTTATTTGAGTTTGAGAGGAGGAAGAAAGTTATTTTTTTTATTTTTTGATAACATAACAGAAAATGAAAAAGATGGTTTAATTTTTTGAAGAACAGTAAATAACCCAATCTTCTGTAAAAAATGGGAAAGTCCATTTGACTTTGTAGGTGGTAGGCAGTTGGACTTCGGATTTGTAGTATGCAAGTTTGAATCCCAGTCATTCTACTTATGTACATAGTTGAACTAATACCCTTGGGAAAGGTATGAATCCCCAAATACCCTCCAGCTTTGGGTTAAATAGTGAACATTGTGTTATTAAAAAAAAAAAAAATTGTGTATACATTGATTATTTTTGGCATTAAATGACGTAAAAAGGTTGATATGCCATAAAACACAAACAAGCAACCCAACTTTCAGTAATTAACAATGAAAAGAAAACAATTCTACTTAACAAAGGTTTTGATGATCTTCTCATTTTTACTTGATGATGGCAAAAGACTTTTATATGCACCCACTTTCTCAAACTGGCAATAAATAGGTGCCACTTCTCTCAGAGATATGTGGTGACCAATGGCTCAATGTGTGGAACATAAAGGGTTTATGGGGTCCCTGTTAATTGTATACAAGCATAAATTCTTTTTACTCCTCTGCCCATCTTACCTCATTCTCCTCTAACAGGTATTCAATACTGGATATAGAATAATAATGCTCAATAATGCTCAATAATGTCAGTTGTGCTTGGTATTAGTTTCTATTTATTAATACAAACTTAAGTTATAAAAAAATAAAAGCTGTTTCCACCTATTTTGAACAGACACTTAAAATAAATGAAAATTCCTAAGATAATCAAATTAACCCTTTACCCACTCCTTACCTTGCATGCGTTCCTCTGCATGTTTTCTTTGAATTTTTATCTTGCCTCTTGTCTCTAGTCAGACAATTGTTTTCAATTGATAGTTTTTAGCTGATGCTATCTAAATCTTGTTTAGTTCTCTTATACAGTCAACATTTAGGATGTTTGTGTAAAGATTTTGTAAAACCCTGCCGTTTTTTTCTTTTTTTTTTTTCTTTTTAAACTAAGTTTGAAATGAATGCATGGCTTAAAATATAATGTTGTTTTGTTTTGTTGTTTTTCGAATCGCTTAACAATGAATTACTTTCTTGTTTGTCTTTGTTTTTTTTTTTCAAATATTAATTTTATTAGGGACTTTTATCCTCATCTTGGTAGTTTTTGTTGTTTTCTCACTACATTACGGCCAACTTAACCTCTGGTTATCTTCAGGTGAAAAACAATTACAACAGGTAGAAATGCTTAGTCTTGTAAATGTATCTTCAGTAATTACTGCCTTTTATAGTTGTCAATAAAATCATGTAATAATGTCGTGGTTAATCACCTAAAGAGGTAAAGTTAACCGAATCATAGTAAAAAAACAACATGAAAAATCAAGGTGAGGATAAAAGTCTGCAATAGAATTAATACTCAGATTATGAAGCCTCATCTCAAAATAATAAGTACAATTGTATTTTTTGTTTTGTTTTGTATTATTATTTTTTTGCAGGTATTTTTTTAAAAATTATTTTGTTTTAACATTTATTGACTAACGCTTTCTGCTAAAACTGACGCTTCTTTTATTAGTCTTTTAACAAATGCATTTTTCTCAGATTATTTTTTCTTGTTTTATTTTATCCAAATTGTTTCAAAATGAATGTTTGTGTCTTTGTTATTGTTTTTTCAATGGCTTTGTATTTAAAATCCATCATAAGGAATAATATCAATTATCAATTGAGTTTTTTTTTTTACTGTTGTTCTTGTTGTATATTGCAGGGGTCTGAAGACCCCTGATTTGCAATATTACCACTAACTAGTGTAAGAGGAGAGGTAATTTGTTTCTCTCTAATTACTATTTGTGATGATTGTTGTTATTTGAGACTTATGTATGCACTAATGTATTAATTAATAGATAACTGTCTAATTATTATAATTAACTAGTCTATATATATATGTGTGTGTGTGTGTGTGTGTGTGTTGGCTTAACTAATTTAGATAAATATATATATGTAAATATGTACAGGGTGTCTCAAAAATGTACTCACAAATATAAAAAAAATGTACTCACAAATATAAAATCGAAGTTATTCCATTTCCCTCTATGTTCATAAATAAAGGATTTTTTATCATTTGAAGTGCGAGTAGATTTTTTTAATATTTGTGGGTACATTTTTTGAGACACACTGTATATGTATGTAATTGCTTAACTAATTATCGTGTAATAAAAATGCTGGGTTCAATGGAATAAACACAAGAAGATGTTTGAACAGTGCAAAAATACATATATATATATTCTATTAAATAGTAGATAAGCATAAACACGGAGTCAACTGCTTTCAATGACTGTCAGTTTCTCGCCTGCGCGGTCATCAGACAAAAGTTAACAGTCTGTAAAAAATTAATTCATAGATTACAAAGCCTCATTTCTGAAAAAAAAATTCACAAATAGCTAAAAACAATTTTTTTTTTCTTTTTTTTTTCTTTTCAAATTTTTTTTTCCAGATTTCGACACTCGTTATTTCTGGAAATGGACGGATTTTGCGAGCTATCTTCAGTTTTTACTTTTTTTTGTGGCCTTTCTCACATTGATGAACTTTATGTTTCTCGAAAGCACATTTTATGTCGAGACGGTTGGCTTTCTCGCCGTCTTTGCAGAGGCTTGCTTAGGAATTCCTCAGTTTTATAAAAATTTTCAAAATAAGTCAACAATTGGAATGAGGTAAGTAAAACAGGACTTTCTTTTTCTCTTGCAGGGGAAGTCCACTTGGCCTGGTGGCTAGGTAGTTGAACTTCATAATTGTGGGGATGTCCATTTGGCCTGGTGGATAGATAATCCAATTTTGGAATCGTGGGAAATCCATTTGGCATAGTGGGTAGATAGTCCAACTTTGGAATCGTGGGGAGGTCCATTTGGCCTGGTGTGTAGGCAGTCAGACTTTGGAATCGTGGGATGATCCATTTGGCCTAGTGGGTAGGCAGTTGGACTTCGAAATCGTAGTATGCCGGAATCGTACTACGCGAGTTTGAATCCCAGTCATTCTATTTTTGTTCATAATTGGACTAATACATTCGGAAACAGTATGAATCCCCACATTCTCTCCAGCTATGGGTTAAACAGCAAATATAGTGTTATTGAAAAAGAAAAAAGAAACTGTTTGTATACAATAATTGTTCTCAGCATCAAATGACCTAAAAAGGTTGATATGCCGTAAAACACAAAGTTCCTCTTGCATCATATCTTCTCCCAATCTCGTTTGATGTATAAGGTTATGTGGCAGAATGCGGAAGGAATCTGGCCTTTGCACAGGCCAAGGTAGCTTTGCAGAGCCCTCTTTTTGTTAGTAAAAGAAAGTTGTTAAGATACGATTTGGTTAATAAAGTTTATGACTAATAAAAAGTCCATCCATCCATCTTAGGGTTAGAGTTATTTAATAATGTAATAAAGTAATTTAATATGTTTCTGTCTGTGTATGTTTATCTCACTTGGGTTTTATTTGAAATAGTTTGGTTTTTTTGGGGGGAGGTATTTATTTTTGGGATTTTTATTTTCAAACTTTTGCTTGTTTTTTTTTGTTTTGATGTGTTTGTTTCATTTTTTTTCTTTTGTTTTGATTTCTTTTTAATTTCTTTTTCAGTAAAAAGATGGTTGGGTTCTGGACAATGGGTGACATCTTCAAAACTGTTTACTTCATCTTGCGAGCTGCTCCGGCCCAATTCTGGATTTGTGGTGTATTGCAAATCTCTGTGGATTTATCAATATTTGCTCAGGTTTTATATTACGGGGGGTTTCAGGGCCGCATTCTGTCCAAATCTGCGGTCAGCTAGTTCAGAACAAGACATTGCAATGAACACAATAACACACAATGATCCACAACAGAATATCGAAGAATTGTTTGATTAAATTTTATTTTTTTCCTTATTTTTGTTCGGGCTAAGCCATTCATTGTTTGCAAGGGGTTTTTTTTGTCCATTACTTAGTATTCATAAAAAGCCTTTTTATTCTCAGGTAATTGAACAGAATTTAAAAAAAAAACAAAAGCATTGATTTCAGACACAGGCTTTAGTTTATAACATGAATTATGTGAGTGTGCAACATTGTAGACCAAACCAAAAGAGCTCAGCCTAAAAGAGTCAGTACATTTAAGCTAATGTAAAAAAACAACTGGGACCAAATTAGGCAAATTTTCTCACAAAAATATATATACATATATCTATC
>JAUZSX010000019.1:1773928-1786064 GCA_034780655.1 Idiosepius hallami | reverse complement strand
TTTCAGAAAAATTGAACGGATGGTTGCAGAGAAAAACACGAACGAACGAACAGGCCTCAAAACATAGGTTCCCCTCAATAAATATCGGGATACCTAAATGCTTTGTAATAGTTAAGACATTTCTTTCCTCTTCTACAAGACATTTTTACTGCCAACACTACAAAGAGAAATTGACTTTTTGAAAACCAATCTTAAGAACTGATTTCTCTGAGGTCAACTTTTAGAAATATCAAAGAAAGTTTTAAGTCCTCTTGTTTCCATATCCTTATGGGGTTGATAATTAGAAAAATATAATAGCATTTACTTAAAATAAGTTTTTAATGAATGATTATTAGACTTTCTGAATTTGTAATTTCAAAATTTATTATTTAGGATTTTATACATATTGGCACCTCATTATTTGAAAACAAAAAAAAAGTAGGTCTATTTTTGGTGTTTTATAAATGAATATATAGGACAAAGTTTTCTCTTTTAGCCATTTTTCTTATGCCACAAAGGAAATAAAAATTATGTAGAAAATGTATTTTTTCATATGTAGCAAAAGCAGAGCAGTGGTAAAAGCTTGGACTCTGGAATCCCATTACAGGAGTTCAAATTCAAGTTAAAACCATTACATTCACTTTCTGTTGCTATATGTGTAATTTTACTATTCAGTTTCTATCTATTCTTGAAATGTAATTCTGGTTTAGTGAGTTTTCCCATGTATCAAAAAATCTTTAATTTTGTCTTTCATTTATTTTTTTTCTCCCAAGGATAACCCACCCTATAACAAAGGGGCCTTTAAGATATTCATAGAGTTTCCAGCAGAATATCCATTCAAGCCACCTAAAATTACATTTAAGACCAAAATCTATCATCCCAATGTTGATGAAAAAGGCCAAGTGTGTCTGCCTATTATAAGTGCAGAAAACTGGAAACCAGCCACAAAAACAGATCAAGGTAGTTATCAAATTCCTATCAAAAAATATTATTTTAAGGTAAAGAATTCAATGGAAATAGGATAATCTAGTTTTAAAATTTCTTTTATTAAATAGTAATAATGACTGAGCATAGTTCATTTCTTTTTGTAGCCATAAAAGTTGTCTATCATTCTTCAATTCCCATTTAGTCTTAAGTACTGTATTTCCCTGCATATAAGCCAACCTCAAATTTAGAATCCCAGATGCTGTAATCTATTTCATTAAAGCTGGCCCCTAATTATTAGTCTAAAATCTTCAGGATAAGATATTCTTTATATCAGGCATGTTTTTTTTATTCTTGACTTGGCTTCTATGCAGGAAAATACAGTACTTAAATGTTGTTTGATATCCAAAATAATATTTATTTCTTATTTTTCCTTAAATTTTGATTTTGTTTTAGTGATACAATCGTTGGTGGCACTGGTTAATGATCCAGAACCAGAACATCCTCTTCGTGCTGACTTGGCAGAAGAATTCACTAAAGATAAGAAAAAATTCATGAAGAATGCTGAGGAATATACTAAGAAATTTGGAGAAAAGAGACCAGCTGACTAAGAAGCAGTACAGTTGTATGTGTATATTATCTGACAGTACTAAAACCTGTGCCATGTTTATAGTCTCCTTTTGTGAGTGTAAATCTGTGCTCCGGCCCAATGAGGAGTGCTATATATACACACACACACACACACATTCATACATAAATATACACACACATAAACACACACATACATACACTTGCATGCACACATTCATAAAAATAATGCATCTTAAGTTATGGAGTTGATAACTAATATGTCTAAAGATCATACTTAGATTTGCCATTAGAATCTTCATGCTTTTTCTAAATTCTGTCTTTAGAAGCTTCTAGACTCTGACTGAAGTGTCTGATGTCGTCGTCCTGGAGGGACAGACCTTCTGTAAGTGAATGTGGACAATTCTGCAGCAATACTTGATCTAAATGATTCCTTGATGTTACAAAATCTTCATAACTCATGAAACTGAAATAAAAAAAAAAAAGAAGAAAAATCCAAATGAACAGGATCACTAGAGATACTTGTTTTCTTTTTTTTTTTTTTCAAACTACTATGTTGTCTTGTTAATACAAATGCACTCAACATGCACATTAAACTTTAAAAGCCTTTAATGTCATGGAAAATAAAGATCTTGAAGTGGAGTTTCAACTGTCTTACTCCATTTGGGATTTTTTCTTTTGTAAAGAAATAGATTTTTCTTTTCCAATGCATTGAATATAGATCTTACTGTTAACATGTTATGTTTTCTTGCTTGGCCCTTTTCACTCTTTTTTTTGTCATTTATTCTATAAGTAAAGTTTGGGTTTTATCTCTAGCAATATGAAAATAAGTTTAAATACATAATTTAACAGATATCTCCATAATATATTTATATTTCAAGATGTGTAAAATGTTAAAGATTTTCAGTAAGTATGCATTGGTGGTAAGTGGAAATGCCCATTTGCAAACAGGTCCAATTTGCCACATCGCCCATTCCAATTTCACCCATTGTCAATGTTTAATCTTTTTAACGTCCGCAGATAAAGCCAAACGAAAAAATTGCTACCCCCAAAATTAATTGCCTAACCCTTCTGAAAAACAAAGTAATCATCTATCAAATTAATTTAATTTAAAAAAAAAAAGAAAATGGGTCTTTTTCACCAATGGACGATTTTGCATAATTGGAAATCTTTCGTGGACATTAAATAAATAGGACTTTATTGTCGATGGGTGAAATAGGAATGGATTTTATGGCAAATTGGACCTTCTCGCAAATGGACAATTTGACCTGAAGCCTATAAATTTAGTTTAAAATAAAAGTAAAGTTTTCACAATTTTCTGAGGCGGATGGAAGAGAACTATTAACTTGAATGAAAATATATATTATTGCTATAACTTTATGTTGTCCATTTTCTTTACTCATTATTCAAAACTTCTTAAATGATCAATTTGTAAAAGTTTTTGTTTATTGCAAATTTTGCATGGAGTCAGATTTCTATACAATATATGGCAGGTAAAATCTAATTGTTGAATATTTAACCTTTTTGATCCTAAAGGCCCATATATCGGCCCTGGTGACCTAAGGCGAAAAAAAGACAAACCTATATTTCCTTCCTTATATAGTCTAATAGAACGCATCTGAGTGACTAGTTGGTCATTTTGCTAAGTTAGGATTCTAAGGATTAAGATAACTTACAAATATTAAATAAAATACTTATTTGTAATATACTTTTCTACTAGGTATGTCTGATTTAGTTGATTTTTTTCCCCCCCAATATTATAACTGACCTTTAAAAAGATGTTTAATCATTAGTGTTGACAGTATTCTTTTATTAAAGAATATGCTATCATATCCCTAATTATTAGGGTTGTGACAAGAATATTTTTAATAAAAGTATTTTGTCACTGCCATACTAAAAAGTTAAGAATTAAAGGAAATGGTAAAATTGCAAAATAGTCAAGTCTGTGACAAGAATCTTTTAATAAAAGCATATTATCACAGCCCTATTAATCATTCGGGAATATAAACTAAAATCTAACCTAGAGTCATGTAGCTAAGGACAAGCAATATTCCTGTCTTTTTCTTTTTTCTTCTTTCATAAAATACAGTGACCGTCCAGTTTCTCTTTTATACATTTCTGGCCTTAGCTGCAGAAAATAAAGGCATTTCTTCTGGCAATCTCAATCATAAGTTTTAATTACACATTTATTGTGTGGGGCTATTGGGGTTCATTTTAGATAGTTATTTAGCGGAAATGTTTAATTAAAATTTTGAAGATTTTAAAAAATCTAGTAGTATTCTTTGTTTTCTACAACGTATTTTTTATGGGAATTGAATTTAAATAAATCTCTATCCATTGAGACAAGCCATCTTGTAACATTAAATTCTTTTCTTATAAGCAATTAATTTATTCAAAACTTTCCTTTTCATACAAGGTAACCCATAAATTACCCATAAATAAAACTACTTTAACAGCATTTAACTATTTACTACTTGTATTTTAATCTGACTGTTCTGTGTAACCAAATCTAAAACTTGTACAGGAGCATTCCTTTTAATTTACTCACCTGTAATTGATATTGGTTTGTTCAGAATGAATTTAAAAAAAAATGTTTATGTATTGATTTTGTGGTTTTGAATTAAGAACCTTACCAAAGTTTCTTTTGGTGGGTCCAACACATTCTTAATAAAAACTTTATTCTAGGAATAAATAGTAAAATGGTAAGAAATTTGAAAGTTGATAATAGTTAGGGTCGATTTAGTAGTCCATTTTCCTTTCATTACTCTAGCAATATATTGGTAGTGTGTGTGTGTATATATATATATATATATATATATATATGCATACACATTAATTTATATGAATCTAACTTTTTAAAATTTGTAAAACAAATGCCTTACTATGATGAAACAAGGCATATTAAACTTTCCTAGGATTCAATGAAAATCTAATTTTGCTTAAGCGCTCTATTCTTTGGTTTTTATTAAATTTACAAGTTGAAAAACATTTTGATTCCTTTTCTCTATTTGACATAAATAGTTCTTCATAATTTCTCTTGACTAAAACCTTGAAAAAGGAATTTTCATAAATAGACTAAAATCTTTGGATTACATTTTTTCATTGGCATTATCATTTTTTTTATTCTGGTTTGACATTAGTCTATAAAGACTATAACCATTCAACTGACACTTGTTTTTTAAAAAAATTTTTTTTAAACAATTGTACTGCATGTTTCAGTTGTTTCTTTGGTATTTTTCTATTCTACTTGTGGATAATTTTGTCTTATCCAATAAACCAGAAAAGTAATTTTCTTATTGGTTTTATTAAACAAATTTTTAAAAACCTGGAGAATTACTGTAACATTTTTGAATTAAATGAAAGAAATTTGCCTATCCAAAGTCTTGGTATCATTTTTCTGATCTCCATTATTCCAAATAGACCTAACCACATTGGGTTAAGTTCTATAACTTAAACTAGTGTTGATTGCATTTAAGTCAAAGACTGCAAAAAAAAAGTCTTACTATTAGCCACCTTTTATCTTTTGGTTCTTAATGAAAAAAAACAAAAAAACTCCAATTTTACTTAATTTAACAAATTGAAATTCTAATACAAATTTTTTTCACTTTGACTAGTTGGTAATTTTGCCAAATCAGTGTTCCAAAGATTAAAATCCAGGGAATGAAAAAAAAAAAAAAAAAATAAAGTGATGTTTAAAATTTAGTTTTGAAATGAATCATTTTTTGAAAAAATGCAGGGTTTGAATTTTGTCCTATTTATAAGTAATAATTACTGAAACTGGACTAGAGGAGGGTATGTCTGGAGGTTTAGCCCGCTCAACCACTGAACACACAATTTAGTGAGTTTTGTGGGAATATGAACTTCACAGTTGCATGTATAGATGCTTACCTAACCAAAGACTAAGGAAAGGTATATCAATCCAGTGGTTTCACAGTGATTAGTCAATAACTAGTGTATTTTTTATGCTAGTTGAAAATAAGTTTTAAACCCTGCGTTTTTTTTTTCAAAATAAAAATATACGTTAAATTTTTCTAAATTACTAAAAGTTTAATTTTCATGCCAGGATTTTAATCCTTTGAATCCTGACTTAGCAAATGTCAGAACCGGTGTCTCCAATGTGACTTGACCGTACAGTTTACTGAAGTTAGTAATTAGATGGGTGCCCATTTAATACCAGGTTTTGGACATGGTGCCTCTGCAACTCTTGTTCAGGAAGCCAATACTCCATGCACATCAATATGAATAAAATGATCAACTAGTCAGAGCCTTTCCATAACAAGGTCAAAATATCAGTAAATCCATTTTTGAGCATCACTTTAATTTGAAGAAAGAAAAAGTCACATAAAATATTTAAGATTTTATTATTTTCATTAAAAAAACTAATGAATAACAAATTGATCCAACTTCTAATTGAATTTTGTAGATATGTTAGTTTAAACATAACACTTAAGTGGCAACAGTGTCTCCATAAAATATCTTTATGCAAAACAAAAATACTCAAATTCAGTGTGTAAATTAGTGAGAAAAAAAAGTTCATTTTGAATGGATACCAATTGAACACTCTCTCCCTCTCAGGGAGGGTAACACAATTATTATTGTCCTTAGAGATAAGCCAGTCTTTTAGAATTTCAGAAATGACCAAAATGAACTTGTGTATGTTGTGTTGCTGACTGGATTAAAAAAAAAAATTTTTTTTTAACCTTGGTTACAGCAAGCATAAAAACGCCCAGCCAGTCGTGTCACAAAGATTCTTTATCTTTGTTTTAAATGTTAATTGAACGATCTCGTGGCTGCTGTCCCTGCAGCTTTAACTGCAAAATTAAAAATGGAAAGATTTCCAAAAGGTCCTCCATTCCATTTTTTTCAGGTCATTTCATAAGGAGACCATGTTGTTTGTTTAGGTTTGTTGCAAGCCGTGTCGGTTGCTAGTCACATAGAACGTCGCCGCAAAATGTATTTGCCCTTTTGCAGTTGGGAGAGACAAATTCTCAGTTTGCTGTTGTTGTTGTCACATCTTTTCACCCAGATCTGAAAAAAACAAAAAAAACCCACTTTCAATCACTTATGGAATTTAATATTTTGTATTATTTAGATGTTTCCATTTTAAAAAAACATGCTATAAATTAAAATGAATTGGTGAATTATCAGCAAGTTTTTTTTCTTCAAAATGACACGCTGTTTAACATTAGAATTTAAGGTGGAAGAATTAGTTTTTATTTTTACCTAATCAGTTTTTTTGAACCATACACTCTTTTTGCTTTTTTCAGTGGTTGGAATTATGAATTTTTACAAAATTTAACTTTTTATTCAATCCACTGGGGTAGACTTCTCATCCTGTTAACCACAGACTTGCTGTCCCATGGCATAACTTTCTCAAATAACCCTTTGAACCCCAACTTATCAAAATTACCAAGTAGTCACTCAGAGTCGTTATATTAGAGGAACATATTATAGCCAAAATATTGATGTCTTTTTTGCCTTATGTTGTTAGGGTCCAAAGGTTTAAACACATGCTAATTGAATGCAAAGACTTTAAAACAATCAGATCTCATATTACCAAGTGAACAATTTAGAAAAACTTTTCAGCACTGTACAAATAGAAAACCTTTTAACAAACAGGCTATATAGGAAAATCTAAAGCTCAAATAATATTCACCTCTCAATCAAAAAAGTTACTTGAAATGACTTCCTTAAAAATCCCAAGAACAACTAATTCACACCAAAAATTCCTGAAGAACAATTTTGGCACTAAATAACCAAAGTTGATGTAGAAAAAAAGTGAAACTGCCAATCAACCCATGGCACAACATAAAAAGCTGAGTTTAAACAGTTCTAAATCAGTATTTTCAATACAATAACTAAGATTGCATTTCAAAGATTTAACTGTGACCAGATAAGATGAGAATAATCTATCTTCATGAATTGGATATTGGGTTAAGTTTTGTAAAGGACTGTTAAAAGCATAAAATTTACCTGTCAAAACATTGTGAGGATTTTATAATACTGTCAAAATGTAGAAAACTGTGCATATATATTTAAATTTTTTTTTTATATAACAATGTGATAAAAAAAGTTAATGTAGAAACTTTTAGCTGATTTTCTTTTACATCTTAAACTATAAGAAAAGGGGAATTCTTTGTTTGTTATATATAAAAAGTAATTTCACTTTATATTAAAAGACAATCATTTAAATTATGAAAATTACCAATTTAATAGAATGAATAAATTAGGTGTGAATGCTTCAAAGCATACACAAATAACAGAGCTAAAATGACTAATGTATTTTCTATATTTAAAATGAAATTCACTTTATATTAAATTCAGGCTCACATATAGCATTTGATTTGGTTTTACTTCAAAATTAAGTTCAGATAACGTAAACTTAAATAAATTTATGATTAAAATAATTTGAATTAAAAAAAAAAAAAATTCTGCAGATTCTTAAGTGGAACAAATTTGTTTCAGTCGATACTTATCAAAATTTGATAATTTATAGAAATACTCAGAAATACAAGAGAAAACAAAGGTATTAACTCAAAGCCTATAAATAAAATTTTGTATGGTAAAAAATATTCTTTAATTTTTTTTCCATTTTTCTTATAGGAATTTATCTTTTAATATCTAGATAAAACAAAGGTATAAACTTTTAAAAATCAAAATTTAATTGTTTTTAAATATCAGAAATTTCTCTCTCTACATACCTCAACTGTCCCAATTGTTCCAATTATTCCTGTGATTTTTTCAATATCTTTTGCTTCCACATAGACAGGTTGACCTTTATGAAACCTGAAACAAAAAGAGGCAAATGATTATTGATAAAATTAATTATCAAATGAAAATAAAATTAGAAAAACATTTAATATTAATTAAGAAATTATTATTTATCAAATATTCTAACAGTCATAGACAGCTTTCATTAAATAAAAACACATCTAAGTCTGAAAGCTTTTAAATACTTATTTAAATGCTATCAATCTTAGTTTATTCATTTATTTTTTTAATGAAAGCTGTCAAAATACCACATTTGAAGAGATGTTCAATGATCAAATAAAAAAAATTAAAAGGTTCTATGACTAATAAATGAATTGTTAAAGATTTTTAGTACTAACAAAAAAATAGACAAATGCAGGATAAATGTCCTGGGTCATGTCATGGATGGATTAGGAATTATATTCATAAATATCAATTTTTTTTAAATATATGTTGTTTGTTGTAGAAAGTTGTTTTTTTTGCTTAGTCTTGATTTCTAATATGACCTGTTAAAATGAGAGTCTGTATATTGGGTAAAACAATTGGAATAGAAATCATAGATTTGCACTCAAACCTTTTTGAGAAATAGAAATACTACTAGAGAAAAATTATCCTAATTTACCCGGACCTAAAAATGGTCAATTAAAAGTTTAGAAAATGGAAAAAAAGTCAGTAATGAAGAAAAAAGATTTGAAATCTCACAATTGTGGATGTTTTAATCGCTAGATTTTTTTTTGGTGTTTCTCCATATTGGCACCAGAAAGTTTTCACACTATTTTAAGGGGGATTTTTTTTGTACATTTTTTTTTTCTTTTAAATTCTGTTGTAAGTTTTAAGACAAATAATATATTTACTTGGTCAACCACAAACCCAAGTTAGGCATAAGGTCAGTTTTATGTAAGATATATAACCCTGAACTTTTGTAATCAGTATTGCCCAGAGTTACTTAGATTAAGTTGAAGATTATCACTATAATTTTGATTATTATTTTTTTTTTTATTATTTTTGTAGAATACTTTATTTGCATTGCATTAAATAAGTTTATATATATATGAAACTTGATGGACAGGGTAGGAATAGCAAAATTTTAACATAAATAAAAGTGCTCTGATGAAGGACAATACCCGAAACGCGTTGGCACTAAAACACATTCATGTTTTTTGTTTTTTATAACATTTTTCTATCATATATATATATATATATATATATATATTGGAACAGCCATTACGCATAAAACAATAGGTGGCATTACTTTTGGAACGTTTTTTGAAGTAACAAATGTCAGAAACTTAATAAAAATCATTCGTCGGAATTTTTGTCATTTTTTTTTAAATTACATTTTCGTTTCGTTCAATCAAGAAATTGAAAAACCACTTCAGAAAAATAAACTTGAAGGACTTCTTCTTATGATTGCTTTTGCTGCCATAAATGTTCTGTTCATGTTTAATCTTTGTCAAGGATGAAAATACAGAAATACTCCCAGGCATGTGGTTAAATGATTTTATAATGACGTTAGGAGTTTGGCTTTCAACCGATAAAAAAAAGCTGCTCTTTTATGAAGATGCATTAAAAGTTGGGTTACCGTATAGATGAAAAAAAAATAACCATAAGCCTTCGTCGTTTTTTTTTAAAATAATTTTATGTGAAACCAATTTCAAATTTATAATTGAAATTTTAAGGGTTTTTTTACAGCATATCAACCTTTTTGGGTTATTCAATGTCGAGAATAACCATTTTTGATAAGCGTTATTTTGTCCACTCTCGTTTTTATGTGTGTTCAGTGGTTGAGCTGGCTATACCTAGAGGGGTCAGTATGCCCACACACACAAACACACACACACACAAACGGCCATGTAACGTTGGCGACACCGGTTCCCGCCAGATCACCGAGGTTAAGCACAAATTAATAAGAGTATTAACTGGTAAGCGTAATGTAATACTATTATTGTTTAGTAGATTTTTTTAAAAATAAATTGATACATTTAACAACAGAAATATCATTATAGAGAGAGTTTATGTCTAAACTAGCTAGTGATTTATTATTCATATCTATGTTATTAATTTTATAAAGTAAGTCATTAGAATTTTTAAATGAGAATCGCTATTTGTGTCTAAAAGTGGAGTTAAAATGGAATGTGCAGATTGTGCACTCGAAATTGATTTTTCTAGTTTAATGGTATTTTTCATAAACAAAAATTTGGCTTGCCTATGGGCTCGCCACTTAGTGGTGTCCTCGCTTGCCTTTTTTAGAATTTTTTGAAAACGACCATTTTAAAATTATCTTACCTGCAAATTTCAAATATTTTCGATGTATCGATGATATTTAACTATCTATCTATCTATCTATCTGTATATATATATACACACACACACACACACACAAACACACACACATATATATATATATATATTAAAATACATGACTGTTCACCATATTTTTCAGATATATTTTTTACTTCGATTTTAGATCACTCAATTTGATTCCATTTAACTGTTCTGTCATTTTTTTAAAAGTATATCCAGGGTCACAAAACCATTTTTTTAAATTAGACTTTGAACTTATGAATAAGAACATTTATCGATTGAATGATGATAGGAGTTAAAAACTTTCTTTTTAATTACTCAATCATTTTTAGATATGAAATCAAAAGACTTTTCAGATACCACAACGGTTTTTTTTCTAATCATAAAAAAAAGATTCAATTAAACGAAAAAAACTTTGTCTAATGAATATGTGTTGTGGTTGCCGAGTGGTTAGGAATTAATAACGAAACAAACGATCAGGTGATGGGTAGATAGAGAGTTTATAACAGAGTAAGTTAGTAATACAGAAGTAGTTAGTGATAGAGTAATTAACCGACATCCGGTTAGCCCGTCGTTGCCTTCTCGTTGTAGTGACATAGGTGACTGTTTATATGACCATTGGGCGAGACCATTAATCGAAGGGGAGATAGCCCCCACAACACTATGAGATGTGAGGGTGAAGTTGCTGTTGTTGTTTTTGTTGTCTTTAAGTAGGAAGACATTTCCTTACCCGTTTGGGCTTGGATTGTTCCTCACGTTGTTATAGAGTTATAGAGTTTTTCACAATCTCAGATTAAACTAAGACTTCTAGTTTTCCCCCAAGGGTGTAACTTTAATATAAGACGTATCTTTAGCATGGTCGGTCAGTGTGAGGATAAGGGTGTTAACGAGAATGAAGGGCTTAATACGTTCGACTGATCGTACCACGGCCAGCCACTTACAGTACCTGATATTTCTAAGTGGTCTTTCATCTTAGTACTAAAAAAGCCCTACATTGCCTAACTTCGGTGACGTTATAGGAACCGGTGTCTCTAACGGGACTATACTACACAATTGTGATTCCAAATTTGTTCAGTGACCTGGCAGGAACCGGTGTCTCCAACATGACTTGACCGTACTCCCGCCAGGTTGCCTGCTCTTGGGTTCAAAGGATTATCGGAATGAACTTGTTATTATTCCATCTCCAAGAAGTGCCATCATGCGTTGGGTGTAAGGATTGGGTGTATGAGGATAAAAACCCAAAGAGAGGCAGCACCATACAGGCGCTGTATAGAATGTAGTAGGATAGGCTAAATTACAAGAGACATGTACCTCGTTTGAGATTTGTTGACTATCTGGCAAGCATCATGACAAAGTGAAAGCATAGTGACAGAGTGGAAGCTTTGAGAGTTACGGGAATGGAGTGGAATATACTGAAGTGCTTGCGCTTGTGGTTTGTTGTCTCTCTAGCTATAGTAGAAGCACTGTAACAGACTGCATGCCCTAAGATGTACTGGAATGGAGCGGCATATACTGTGTTACGCGAGTTCAAATCCCAGTCAAAACCATTACTTTCACTTTAGCAGCCTCGGGCAGATGGAGCTCGTTAGCT
>JAUZSX010000019.1:1739354-1749605 GCA_034780655.1 Idiosepius hallami | reverse complement strand
AAGTTATGTACCAATTTTCAGCTTGTTATAAATTTTTTCATTTATTTGCCTAAAATCTGACTAATGTGACTGGACTATACAACACAAAAGAAAACTTTTTGAAAAGGGAGGAAAAAATAAACAAAAAAAACCCTGAATGCTAAGAAATTTACAAAAGATAAATGCGTCATTTTATACATTAAAAAAAAACAAAACAAAACAAACATAAAGACTGAAAGAATTAAAATTTTGTCGTTACTCAAAATTAATTTTTTTTTAAATGGATTCTCTTTTTTTTTTATAAAATTTTCTATTTTTGTTTATAGCTGTTTTTTTATATACATTGTTTGCTTTTTGCTTCATTTTTTTAAAAAATAATAAATAAATACTTTAATGGCAGAAAATATCATTTATTTTTGGATTCAAAGGAATCAAAAAAAAATTTTTTTTTTTTTTATAAATCTTCAGATGAAAAATGTAAAAAAAAAAACAAAAAAACACAGAAATTTTATTAATGGAATTTTAAAATTATAAAAATCTAAGGCTATGGTTTTCAACTTTTTGTAATTCATGGACCTTTTATTTTTTTTCCATCTATTTTTCTTAACCCTTTCAACCCTGATATATTGGCCTTATTAACCAAAGACAAAAAAGACACACTGATATTTCCACCATGATATGGTTCTTTAATAGAACGACTCTGAATAATTATTTGATAATATTGCCAAGTCAGGGTCCAAAGGTGGAAAATTGAAATATTGTTGTGCGTGTGTGTGTCTTCTTTTGCCATAAGTCGCCAGGACCGTTATATTGGTTCTTTAGGGCTTAAAGGGCTCTGATGACTACTTGGTAATATTGCTAAGTTAGGGTCCAAAGGCGGAAAATTGAAATATTGTTGTGTGTGTGTTTTCTTTTGCCTTAAGTCGCCATGGCCGATATATTGGTTCTTTAGGGTTTAAAGGGTTAATGGACCTATTATTATTATTGTTTTTGTTGTTACAACAATGTTTCTTCTTCCATGGTCAAGAGATCCAATGAAGAGCAGAGCTTGCAAACCAGTTTAATTCTCTTTACTTAAAGGATTTTGAAGATTACAAATAATGATATGAATGGGGGCAACAGTTTAAAAAAATACATGTATAAATC
Organism: Idiosepius hallami; assembly: GCA_034780655.1. NCBI lineage: Eukaryota > Metazoa > Mollusca > Cephalopoda > Idiosepiidae > Idiosepius > Idiosepius hallami. The sequence goes on along the minus strand of JAUZSX010000019.1, from coordinate 1,748,480 downwards.
ATTAAGCTTTTTTTGTAAAGGTAACAATAATTAAGATGAGGACAACAGTTAAAAAAATAGATATAGAAACTATCAAGCCTTAAGTAAATGATTGTAAAGTTAACAATGATAAGGATGAGGACAGTAGTTAGAATAATAGATATACAACTTATTAAGCCTTATTTAAAGGATTGTGGAGGTAACAATAATAAGGATGAGGATAATAGTTCGAAAAATAGATCTACAAATAAAATAGAGAAAAAAATAAGACATCTTAAATGATTCAAATTTCAACCAATAATAATTATTTTTTTCCTTTAAACTAAATATCTAAATACATAAAGAGAATACTTGATATTTCATTCAATCAGCAATATTAAATATTTTATAAAATCTTACAAAGCTCATAAAATGAATTATAAAATTTAATCAAATCTTCAAGGAGAAAATTCTAGAAATTATTTGTTTTAAATTCTTTCTGATCACAATTGCTTTGATAACCTTTTCTTTTTTTCACAACATTTTACTTTTTTTTTTTTTTTTTCATTTTTATTTAGGCTCCTGCTGATTAATAAAAATTCAACGGTAAATTGGCACAGAAATAATTATTCTGCAAAATAGATTATCCTGCTTACATGTCTTGATGTGTGCACAGCTGCTAAGAAAAATAAATTTAAGTAATTATTTTACAAATACAACATCCAATTCAGAATATTCTGTCTCTCTCATTCTCTCTCTCTCTATCTTTTCCCCCCTCTCTCTCTGTCTCTCTCTCTTTCTCTGAGTATTGATTATCACACAAACATCTACAAGCCTTTTGCATATTGCACATTAAGATTGCATGCATAGATTTATTGCACTAAAAAGCTTCTGGACAGCAAATAGCTTAAGAATTTGCACCTATATCATTCTTATATAACTTTGGGATTTTCTACACAAAGACAATTTAACATAATTGTAAAAGTGGTGGAGGTAATTAAAACAAATATTGTGGATAAAAAATGATTTTTGTTTTAATAATTTGTAAAAAGTGAATTAATTAATTAATTTCAAAATATTGTCTTTAAAATCATTAATTTTTCGGCGCTTTTGCAAAAAAAGCAAATGGAGAAATTGTCCGAAATATTTTTTTGGGTTGCAGAACCGGTTATTAGACAGCACCAGTTATAAGACAACAATTTGATTGGCTAATGAAATGTTAACCTCTAAACCCTAAGATTAGCCAATCAAATTGCTGTCTTACAACTGGTCCCCAACCAAAAAAAAAATATTCCGGCCAATTTCTCCATTTGCTTGTTCTGCAAAAGTACCAATTTTTCTATAACTTTTCCCAATTGAAATTAAGTTGCATTAATGGATTTTATTATTTCAATCTTAAAATACAAATTAAAAACTGAAATTTTGGCTAGCTTTGTTCCAAAACCTGACCAATGACAATTCAGCCTTTTATTCACCTTGACAATATTTACTGCCATTAATGTCAGTTTTATAAAAGCTTGTTTTGTTAGAATTAAATTCTCACAAATCTACACTTGGAGAAAAGTATGTTTTTTAAGGGTGGTATTGGCTTTCTTTTCCCTTTTTTTAGGTGTAGGTCACAGAATAAAAAATCTCGAGTAATAAAAATAAATAGATAATAAAATTCCACAGACTATCATAACCAACAGTTTTAAATTAATAGGTACACATGGTCAAGTAGCAAACCAAGTTAGGCACAAGGCCAGTGTAACCATTCACCTAGATGAGTTACTCTCAGCTGGAAGTGAATGTAGTGGTTTTGACTGGCATTTGAACTCCTATCATACGATTTGAGAGTCCAAGCTTTTACCACAGCTCCACCTTTGCTATCCAATTAAGTTAATACACGCACACTTGGTATTTTATAAAGCTGGCAATATATTTAACATTCATGTTTTTGTGTTTCTTTTGCATTAAGATATGCTAAGCTTGTTTCTCTCTGGAAAATTCCACCAGGGATTTTTATTATTATTATTATTCCTCCTCCTTCTCTTCCCCAATCCGTTTCTTCTTTCTCTGAAATGCAGAATGTACTAAGCCTATCATTAATAATCTGTCCACATTTCACATGTACATAAAAGGACACCTTGTCTCACAATATTATTACCAAATTAATAACTGCTCAAACTACAAAATCAATACTGTCTTTTCTACTCTTTGCGAGCTTGCAATGAATTAATATGGTGAGAGGTGAAACTAATGCACCACTATATTATTATTAATATTACTAATATTTAATAGCAATCTTCTACAGAGCTGCCAATGCTTGTCTAACTAAACAATTATCTTTTCTTTAAAAAAATAAACACAAAAAAAACACTTTCAGTTTTTTTTTGTTTTTGTTTGTAGTTTTTATTTTACATATTTTTTATTTTGTTTATGAATTTTTATTTACAATTTTGTTTCGTTATTTGAGATTTCATTTAATTTACCTTTTTTATATATATATATCTGTATATATATATATACTAAGTAATACGGTTGCTTAAAATTATAGTTAGAGTGCTCAATATCAATGATAGAGCGTGTATATTAGCTAAAAGTAGACACGTCGACAACGGCCAGTCCCATTGTTTATGTTCAATCGAATGTAAACAATGGGACTTCCTTTTCGACCTGACGAACGCATAAGCGAGAAACTAGCAGTTGTCGACTCCCGTTGACTCCGTGTCTACTTTTAACTAATATATATAAATATAATTTAGTAAATTTTGTGTCTCTGGATGAATGAGACAAAAGATTAAGAATAAAGAATAATTAATTAATTATTTAGTTAATTAATTAAATATGAAAAAATTATTAAAATTATAAAATAATAAATGAAGTACAATCTTTTGGGAACAAGAAGTATTATTTAAAAAAATATAAGATACACATGGTATTTAAGATTTCATACATATTTCTTAAAAGATTATAAGTGGATTATTATTATTAAGTCTTCTTCTAGTCAGGATTTATATCAGCCCAAAGTTCTAACTGAGGTCCTATTAGTCAACCCACAACAGGCTTGGTCTTTCTGATATAGTACAAATGGCAAGACAAGTTTTATATCAGTGTCCTTCTCCTAGAAGAGTTACACTCCTGGGTTCATGAGTCTCATCCGCCCATGACAGCTGAAAGTGAATGTAATAGATTTGACTAGGATTTGAACACGTGTAATAAGATTCCAGAGTCCAACCTTATAACCACTGCTCCACTCTTTCAGCCTAATTCTATTACAACTACATTTACTATTACTAGTTGTATTCTTAAATAGCATTGATTAAATCGAAGGCCCTTTTTGTAAGTGTTGCTTTTTAAAAAAGACAAAGGCATTTTGTGTCTTTAGAAAAATTGTTCAATATTCTTCCTAAATCTCCCTGGTGGGTATGCAACAACGAATTGCATCTACCCTCTTCCAAATAAAGAGATTGCTAATTAAAGAGGAAATACAAAAGGGATTTCAAAGATGAAAAGCTCTTATCAAGAAAACGTATATTTATTTGCAATACATCTTAGATTTCGCCCCAAGTGACGTCTTTTCAACGATTGACTTTGATGACAAATGGAAAATAACATGTTTGGCTTATTTATTAATGTCTTCTCACAACCTGTTTATGATCATCAGGTAAAAAGAATTTTGAAGAAAACTGAAAAAGGGTTTCATTTAGATTTTAAATAAGTTTTTTTTTTAATCCTAGAGCTGTGGATTGATAAATTGTGCATTTATTAAGAAGATTATGCTCCTCATCTTTATATTTGTTAAATTTACTTCTTTGAGATAAAGCTTAATTATTTGTATATTTATTACTTAGATTATAGTTCTCATCTTTACACTTGTTAGATTTACTTTTTTTATTGGAAAATGTTTTTTTTTTAGATAAGGCATGGTAATTTTTATATTTGTTATGAGGAATATAATCCTCATTCTAATATTTGTTAAATTTATTATGTTTTATGTTAATTATTCCTTTCTCTCTTTTTTTTGTCAAGTTAAAAATCAAACATTTTTAATTTAAATGAATTTTAATTTTTTTTGTTTGTAAATCAGGTATTTAGCTATCTTTTTTCGTCTTTGCCATTTGTTAAAGTGAAATAATTCTGTCACATAAGAAAATTTTCATGTTAGAAGTAGAAAATACAGCCAGATTTTGATTACCATATTTTTCTCTCTTAAGAAAAACAAAAAAGAAATTCTTACTGTGTTTTAAAGAATGCCTCGAAATAAATAACCTTTTTTTTTCTTCTTTCTTTTTGAATATTCAAATCAATCTTAGTGTCCATATTATTTCAATGAGTGCATTCTTTGGTGCTAAGTCAATTATGCAATCATATGACAAGATGGTAAAGCCTCCATTTTAGTTATGGTGTTGCCAGGTTACAAAGTGATTATCTTTTCTTTCCCTTAAATCTATACATTACACATATCTCTTGGTTAGGATGGTGTGGTTAGGGTTGGGGATACTGGGCTAAAGTACAATCTCTTTCTCATTCAATAATGCTTTTGATATATTCGAGAGAAATAAGCGAATATCTACGTCCTTTTGAATGCATTCCTTCGTTCTTTTAAGCTAACAAAATCGAATTCCATCATTTTGGTTATCATTCACTTTCTAACATTGGTTAATAGGTTGTGTTCAAAAGAAAATCACTTTTAATAGCCTGTAAAAGTAGTGGGTGTAATTCTTTTTATATAATCTATTATAAAATAGAAATCAGACCGTCGTGATTGTATGAGACCCTACATCCTGTAACTCTTCATAAGATTAAACCACAAAAGTCATTATAAAAAAAATTCCTTTTTATAAAGAGCTCTTCAGAAAATGAAACCACAATTTTTTTTAAAGTGATGCAGACCACTAAAATTTGCTAATGGAACTGCCTTTCTATATAATAAGCTTCCTTAACTACCTTAAAGAAAAGCATTAGAAATAAATTAAATATAAAAATGAATTAGAAATGAATTTAGTATAAAAAAGCATTAGAAATAAATTCAGTATAAAAAGGCATTAGAAATGAATTCAGTATAAAAATGCGTTAGAAATGAATTTAGTATAATAAAAGCATTATAAATGAATTTAGTATAATAAAAGCATTATAAATGAATTTAGTATAATAAAAGCATTAGAAATGAATTTAGTATAATAAAAGCATTAGAAATGAATTTAGTATTAAAAAGTGATTAGAAATGAATTTAGTATAATAAAAGCAATAGAAATGAATTTAGTATAATAAAAGCAATAGAAATGAATTCAGTATAAAACAAACTACTAAAATTTGCAGATGTATGGTGCTGCTTTCCAATATAATAGACTTCCTTAATTACCTCAGTGGCAGTTCTCAGAAACCCAGGAAAAGTCGGAAGATACTTGTAGTATCTTAATAAAATCATACATCTAATAAAATCTATTTAAAGAAAATTGAAAAGATTAAAGTGGAGAAAGTTTAGCAAATTTCAAGTAGAAATCTTTGAGTTTGATTGTAAGAATGGCAGAATGGAAGAAGATAGAATCATGGAATTGGTCAGAAATTGTCCAAGCATAATAAATTTGTTTCTTTCTTTCTTTTTTTCTTCTTTCCTTTAAATATCAGAACGGAAATGAGTCATTGATTTTGCAAGACTAGAATTTGTCTCTGTATTCAAGTGAAATACAAGCAAAAGCAACAACCAGCCTCTTGTATAAATATTTATTCATTCAGTTGGATGAAGGAAGAATTTCAAACAAGCTTCTTCTGATACAATTGGAATATTGAAATAAAATTTTGTGACAGAAATTCTCTAATTACATTTACATTGAGCACTATTTGCCTCAACATCATTTTTCATTATATATATATATATAAATATATATATATATCATATATTGTTTTTGATTTGTCCTCTACTCAAGTTTCACCATTTCTGGATAATCAGGAGGATTTTTTCTAATTTTTCTTATGTGTTTTGAATCATTTTTTCTATATTATTATATATATATATTATAGTAGATTAGTGGTACAGAAGAATTTAAACAATTTAAAGGAAAAACAGGTCCTTCTTTACTTTCTAAAATATTAAAAGAAGATCTTGTAAACTTAAGATGCCTTTCACCGATTATCATCAGACTATATATATATATCTATATATATATATACACATGCGTGTGTGTGTACATATATATTTATTAATCTGTGTAGTAAGATTGCTTAAATTTATAGTTATTGCTCAATATCAGTGATGGAGCATGTATATTAGTTAAGCGTAGACACGGAGTCAACAGCCTTTGGCGACTGTCAATTTCTTGCCTGGACTGTCATCAGACCATAAGCTTTTGGTCTAATGACCGCGCAGGTGAGAAACTAGCAGTCACCGAAGGCCGTTGACTCCGTGTCTACACTTACCTAATATATATAAAGTATATATCATATTTTGTATGACCAGCTCCCAGTCATATTTGATTGCATGTTGACTTTTATATTTTTGTTGATATAAAGAGAGGGGGGAGGCAACAGAATGCCACTAGCCAGGGATATTGTTTTGGGTGATCATGGCTGTGCAAAAAAAACTTGTTTCCACATTTGCTTACACCACAACTTAAGTCTTTCGTATATTTTGGATCAAAATGTAGCAAAAGTGCCATTTACTGGAATAAATAGCCTCAACACTTTTTTCACATAAACGGAACATTTTTTAATCACCATGTTTTATGTTATTACAAAAACAATGTATCGATATTTGAAAAGTTAAGTTTTAAGTAAGCAGAACTTTTTAAAAAATAAACAATATGACCCTTTTTTTTTTATTTCAACAACAACATAATTAAAAAAGAATTTAATTTAAACATCAACACGTGATTATTTTTTTCTTTAAATTGTTTATTTAAAATTGATAATTCTATATGAAAAAGGTTTTCTATTTCATCGTGATTTAAATCTGTTTTCTTGTTTAAAATTGAAAAATATATTTGCATTTTTTTTTCTATTGGATTCGTGATTGAAATCTGTTTATTTATATTTCATCGAAGGAAAAAAAGTTTAATTTTATGTTTAAACAGAATTAAACAAGAAAAATATGCAGAATTTTTTTTAGGATTTTAGATTAGAAAAACGTTTATAAATTATTTTTTCGTTTTAAAAAAAGTTTTGTTTTCTTGTTTAAAATTGTTTGTTTTTTAACTATGTTATTGTTGAAATAAAAGAAATGTTTTATATTGTTTATTTTTGAAAAAGAAGTTCTGCTTACTTAGAACTTAACTTTTCAAATACCGATGACATAAAAAAAGATTTAAACGTTCCGTTTATGTGAAAAAGGTGTCGAGGCTATTTATTTTGCTAAACGGCACTCTTACCCAAAATGTTATCTTCTTATTATTTTATATAAATTTTCCAAATTTTAATTTGAAGAAATATATTTCAAGCCCAAATGATTATTGTATTTGGTCAACAATGTTCTTTCATTTAAGCTGTTCGTCCATGGCTTGATAAGAATCGAGAACCAGTGACTTAATGACTCAGTTCTGATGATAAATAAAATAATAGTTTTTATAGAAGGAATCGGTTGGATTCAATGCAGTCTGTTTATTAGTGTCTCATTAATATGTCTATTGTAAGCACCATGGAAAAGAAGAGAGAGAAAAAAGACACAGAGAGAGAGAGAGAGAGAGAGAGATTTCCACTTTTATGATACTGAGATATTTCAGGTTGCTTAGTGACTAGTTATTATCTCTGACAGGTGAAGAAGATGAATAACTCTTTTAACCACCTGCATCATGTCAGTTTTCTAATTAAATCTTTATAACCATTCTGCAGTGCTAAACTAGGTTTTCTTCAAGTCTTTCTCAAGTGAGGATTCAGTTTGATATGGAAATAGATTTGAATAAATAATCAAAATTAAAAAGACACCATTTTTGTCAAGTCTCTAAAACAAATTAAAACTTTTTTTTTTTTCCTTTTCTTTCAATTCAACTTTCAGCCATTATGACTTTTTCTGACTAACTTTTATTCAAAATATTAAATAATAGTAAAATATTAAATCCAAATAAAAGTTCAAGTGATGAATATAAAATTAAATCTTATCAAGTGTTTGGACTTTAGAATTGTATTACATGAATTCAAATTCCAGTCAAAAATCATTTCATTCCCTTTCTGCTGCTCCAGGCAGATGAGGCTCGTTAATACAACACCCAATACACCAATACTATTATGTATCAGTTCTAAATCAGACATTTCATTTTTAAGGACCCAATACAATTATGTATCAGTTCTAAATCAGACATTTCATTTTTAATGAGCTAAAAGTCATCCATTTCTCTTTGATGAGCTTTTCACTTAAGAATAAACGGCTTGAGAGACTGCATTAAGCTGCCAGGCATTCATTCCAAAGCAGAAATAGAATTATACAAACACTTCCATTAGAGTTTGTTTACAATATGAAGAACAAAATAATAAAGGTTGTTATTTATCAAGCTTAACTTACTTTTGGCACAAATCCACGGCTTACAGCCATTCACTAAAGAATGGATTTGCTCTTCCATATTCATCATGTAGGTTGTTTACGATTCAGAAAGAGAAGACATCATTGTCTCCCTTTCAATATTATCTATCTAATATACTATTAAAACTCTAATCATTGCGTTTGAATGGGTTCTACATTCGGTTTTAAATTGATGGGCATGCCCGTGGCTAGATCAAGTAGGCGCTGTATTTCAAGAAGAAAAAATGAAATTGAACTGTGAACATTGGTATTCTTAAATGGTCACCCTCTTACTGCTGGCCAGGCTCAACGTTGCTTAACTTTGGTGATTTGTCAGGAACCGGTGTCACCAATGCAACTTGGCCATATAAATCATATCAGCATTTTAGAAGTGGTGATTCTTGTTTATAAATTCATTTTTAAACACTCAGAAGATACGAAGAATTTTTTTTTTAATTTGAATTTGGAATAATTTAAATTGAATGACAGATTATGAACTACTTCCCATCTTCATAATTTCATTACATTAACTCAATAATTCTTTTGTCGATTTCATCCTTTGAAATGAGGCTTTATAATCTATTTATCCATTTTTGTAAACTCTTTTACTCACTTTCATAGTACAGGGTGAGCCAAAAGTCGCTTCGGGTTTTCTGCATATTAATCAACTTTTCATGAGTCATTATGCCTTTAGCACT
>JAUZSX010000019.1:1724710-1736857 GCA_034780655.1 Idiosepius hallami | reverse complement strand
AATTGTATAATATTGCTTCTTCTTTAAAAATAATGGTCCATTGAAATGTGAACCGTTTTTCCATATACAGTAAAGTAAACAATGTTATTGTAAAAGAAAATGCGATTAAACACGGAGGAGGGGGCGCCAATTTTATAGTTTGCCCCCCGGGCGCAAAATATCCTGGCTACGCCTCTGGCAACTATGACATTGTCTTGCGGCTCCTGCATTGGCCTGCACAGCTACACTACAAGCTGCAACTGCTCGACTGATTTCAAGACATGGTAACCATGATCTCTCGAGATCGACGGTACCACAATAATAACAAATTAAGTCAAATCTCACAAATCAAGTTTTATGGCCTATGAATTGTCAGGATTTTCAGATATTTGATATCTCTTACTCAGAGACAATGTTTAATTAAACCTAACATATCTTTCTGTCTAAAAACTCTTGTATGTCTGTCATGAAACAGAAAAACAAAACCACAAATGACAAAAATTAACAAATCCCTTTAGACAAACAATAACCAGAAAACGTTGAAGGTAATTAAACCCAAGCAAACCAAACCAAAACTAAAGAGTAATATTGAATAGTGTATATACTTTTTAAAAATAACAGAATTTAATATCACAAAAGTTGATCAAATAGTCTGAATAAAGAAATAGCATGTAAAAATATTAAGATATTTGTTTGAGGGAATTAAGTAGAGAGAAAAAAAATTAATAAAATACTTGGGGGTAAAATATGTCAAATATCTCAATTTTGGTTTGTTTAAAAAATAGGAAGGAAATTTCATTTTCATTCCGTTTTCATTTTATTACAGAGAAATCTGTAACAAAATCTTTAAAAAAAAAAGACTAACTTAACCTCAAACTCTATCCTCAAATCCTACGAAAAGTGAACGAAAATTACGTTGATTTTAATTTGTCCATAAAAAAAACTGAAAACAGAATGAACATTAAATTTCCAATCCAAAATTCAGAACGTTGTTAAATGTTGTTGGTTGACTATTAATACCAATAATTCCACTTAAATTGATTGAAAAAGAAAATATTTTCATGAAAAAAACGGGTTCATTAAGTTGCAGTCAGTCGTTAAAATTTGGTGTTAAGTGGTGTTAAAAGTCTTAATACAATGAAAACTATTTGTCCAGTCAGCGTCAATTTTAAATACGATTTATTTAAATAATCGTTCAAAAGGCAATAATTGAAAGTTGAGGTTAAGTTAGTCAAAAAGGGGATACATTTGACATTAGAACATTTTTAAATTGATTTTCGTTTTGCAATTCTTTAGTCGACAAATAATTTGGAAATTACTTTAATATCTAAATTAATTTAAAGTATTCTAAAACGAATTATTATTATAAACAAAATATGATAATAATTATTGTGTACAATACAATGTTTCTTGACCAAGAAATAATTCAAGATCATGGAAAGTGAGACGTCTCTCCTTCAGTCATTGTTCCAATGTTGTTCCAGTCCAATTAGTTCTGTTAGTTTTGTCAAACACTTAACATTCGTCGTCTTCAAAGAAAACCAAAGATTTTTCAAAGAAAAAAAAATGAATAAAATTAGTTTTAAAAATTATTAAACATTAAATTAACTTTTCTGATGTTTTTTCTACCCCCCCCCCAAATGCCACCCCTTGTACAAAACAATATGTTGTTGCTATGTTACTGTTCGGGTTCATGCAAGGTCGTCTTTCATAAACTACGGTTTTAAATAAATTGAATAAATTGAATCAATTGTCTGAGTCCAAAAAACCCAGGTTCTTCAAAACTCACCATTCTCTCGTGTGCTCTCTGCTGAACTGAACTGAACTGCTGCTGGTGGTAATTGAATGGAAATCATACTGACTGTACTGGTACGTGGTTAATGCTCGATACCAAATAAAAGAAAAATCTAAGTCCTTTCCCCGTTTTTTTCTTCTTCTCAATAAATGTTTTTTTTTTTCTTTTAATTAAAAAAAAATAAATTGAAAATCTCGGCTTCATAAAAAAAAATTCCAAAAATATTTTGAATCGAAAATCGACAGAAGAAAAGATTCATTTGTCTCTGAGATTAAGATTTCCAAATTGTTATTTTTAAAAATTAAAAATTTCCATTAAAGCTGTCAGAAAAAAAAATGGTCAGGGTTTTTGAAAATATTGTCTATTTTTCTCCAAGGAAAATAAATTTGGTTAAAGTTGCATTCATTTAATTATTTCAATCTTAATTTTCAACTTGAATGCTTCTTGGAAGCTTTGACCAATAAGAATTCAGCTTTTAATTCACTTCAACAATATTTACTGCACTTCACAGCCAGTAACATTAATGGTGGTTTTGTGAAAGATTATTTTGTTAGAATTAAATTCTCAAATGGCTGTTAATACTCACAGCCCTGGCGTTAACTTTTCTTTCTAATTGTGCACATACGGCTGTTTTATCCTTTTGCTTGTTACTGTAAAAGGGCCAAAAAGGGAATAAAATACATGATAAAATTGAGGGGGAAAATACTACTGGCAAAATTAAAGAAAAGATAATTTTCTGGTGATAACACACACACACACACAAAAATGTTGAAGTTTGTTCAGGGACACTGGAATGTGGAGTAAAATGGCAGATTATTGAAAGAAAATTAATTGTAATCTAAAATAAAAATGTCACATTTCACATTTTTTACTTTGCTCTCTGTGCTTAAAAGTCTAAATTATCAAAAAAACTCATTTCATAGACAAGAAGAGAGAGAGCATTCATTGAAATTAGCTTTGCTTTAATTTGAACTAGTTTACATAAGTTAGGTCTGTTTTACTTAATGATCGTTACATTATCTAAGTGTGTACGTCAGCCAGCACTTCCCACTATATTCATACAAATTGTTTTATTTATGACCATGTGCACAGAACAGTGAATAATCCAAGTTTTCTATCTTTTCAATAGAGCTTTATTTCCTCCCGCAATATTTGAATCCAACACACAAAAAATGTCAATCTAAGGGAAAGAACTCAGGAAAGAGAACATTTTTAACAGAAAAGAGTTGTACAAATTTCTATTAAAATATTAAAACAAAATTAGGTAAAAAAAAAACAAAAAAACATTATGTTATTTCTATCATATTTGATAAAGAAGTTTATTTTATGAATCAGGAAATGCAATACAATTTTACAGTTTTCAAAATATTATCCTAATTTCTTGAAAATCTTACTTGAAAAGAAAAATAAAGAAAATTAGCATTTTTATTACATGACGGTGAGTGAGGGTTTAAACATATTACCAAATATGATTTGTAGCATTTTTCCTATCAAAGTATTTTGAATTGACCTGCTCACACCCAATTCTTTCCTTTGATAAAACTTATGTTTATATTATCCCAGCGATTAAAAAATGTCATTGCCAATCAGTACAGACAGAATACAAACCAACATTGAACAATGGGAGACCGACCGACCGACCGATGGTGCTATAAACAACAGTGGGTTTATAAGTTCCTAAATATTACACTTAGATGTCCCCCACCCCAAAGCACTGGTGGTGAAACAAATAGGGTGTTGTGGGATCTACTAACCTATTTAAAAGCCAGAGAATTAGGCCAAAAATCATACTATTCTACTTATCTACACATTAACTTTTTGTACTTTTCTTTTTCTAGGCTTCAACTTCAATCTCAAAAACTGCAATCCAGGATCCCTAACTTCTCTCTCCAACTCCATCTCTCTCTCCTTTTCTCTTTCTGATCAATTCCTGACCTGCTAAAACAAAGGCAAGTTTAGTACTCTATGAGATCCCAGACCAACAATATGTGTGTTGCCAGGGGACAGTATACTCAACTCGAAGCACTCACTTCATTATGTAGATAAAGAAAATAAAGGTCTTTCCTTTAATTATAAAAAAAGGGTTAAAATTACAGGTTTCTACAGTTGTGCCCATTGTCTGAAGGTGAGGGTTTCAATCCTAACCAAGAACTGCAAATATTACATTTTTAAGACTTGACACTCCTACTCAGTCATGGTTGACACTTGTAAAGGCCGAAGGGTTAATTGAACGAAATGTCTGAATTTTTGGTCAAGAGACTTGAAATTTGATACACAGAGTATCCAGGCTTGTGGAACAATTTAACTTGGCTTTAAGCTGACAAAAGTAGATACTGAAAATTTGATTGTTTTGTGCCCATAGCATCTTTAGCGTGAGTGTACTTTGGTTATTGGGGTGTCAATATAATTGCAGTTTCAGTTTAATAAAATAATTTTTGAATTTCAAAAAACTATATACTTGGTCAAGCACAAACCTAAGTTAGGAACCGGAGGTGGCATAGTTCTTAGCAGTTAAATTTTCGTCTTAAAACTGAACAAAAAAGTTTCTGCGAAATCCAAATATTAAAAAAAAATCAAATTTCAAGTCTCAAGACTAAAAATTAGTAGCTCAGTCAGTAGTTTAGAGTATTCCATACAGACACAAATTTCCTCCTTTTGTAGATAAACATATTGTGCCAAACTTTATTGGTGCTGGCTGCTCGCCATATATATATATATGTATATATATATATATATATATTGTTCTGCACGCGGAATAATGCTGTAATTGTAATAAAGGATTGAACTGAGAAAGCGTGACTCAACCTGTTTAAGTTGGGATGGCATTATGGCAACGAACCCAACCCGACCTGCAACCAATAATAAAGAATAAGGGCGGTTTGTTTGGGGTCGCACTGAATGCATTTTCATTTTAAAACTATAGATTTTTATTGTTGATACGTGGTAATATTTAGTTTTTCCAAAAAAATATTTTAATTATTTAATCATTGTACTTTTTCTAAAAGATAAAGTTGACAAAAAATAATAAAAATCTGAATAATTGAAACACTTTCTGACGTCATGAATTATCTAGTGGGAGTGCGCATGCGTTAGTTTCGTAGCAACCATTTTAGAAGAATTTGTCTTCGAGTTATAAACATCCTCCAAAAAAATGGTATTTTATTTCCTTTTCTATTTTTGTTATAGGCTTAATTAAACCTTTAAATTGACAGTTCATATTTCTAAACCATTTCGTAAATTATTGTGCTTGTCATGATAGAAAAAAATACTTTTATCTTAAGTTTCTCTCCTTATGTCGTGACGGTGTTGTTGTTGCTTAAGAAATTCGTCTTACTGAAATAGTTTTGTTTTAAAAACTTGAAAATAATTATGAATTATTTGTTAATTTTTTATATTTTCATTTTATTTATCTCAATTCGTGACTGGCTTTAAAATAATCATTTGGTTTACTTAATTGAATGTTAAATTTTGATGACTGACTTTGAAATGAAATGAAATACTGACTTTGTTCCTAATCCGCATTTTTTATTTCAAAATAAAAAAATGGATTAATTTTACTTCATTTCAACAATAAAAATATTTTAAAAATAAAAATTACAAAATTTCTTGAAGTTTTGATTGTTTTTAAAGAATGATCTTTTTTTTCACTAGACAAAATTCAACAGTTTTTATTTTAAAAACAAAATGTCGCAGTAAACACTTGTGTGTGTGTTTTTTTAATTTTTACTATTGTTTTAGTTTATCAACTTAAATAGATAATATTTTAAATTGAGTGATGAAAGATCCCCCCCTACACAAAAAGAAAAAGATGTTGAGTTTGAATTAAAAGTGTTATCTTTTTTTTAAATTTTTTTACAAAATCGGATATAATTGCTTAATCCTTTAATTTCTTAAAATTGTTGTTGAGATTTTTTTTTCTTTTGTTAAATAAAAACTAATATTAAAATTAATTCGGAAAACTTACAACAGGCAGTAGCAAACAATAGGTAAATAATAGATATTGAAATTGGTTAATGTTTACAAAAAATTAAAGTGGGTACCAGGATCACCAGTTCTGCAGTTAGTCATCATTCATTCATTCATTTAAGTCACCCAACAAAATTCTCGGTGTTTTTTTTTTCTAGCCAAGGTAGGTGAAGGTGCGTGTTGTTTTGTGTACACAAACTAAACAGTAATTGAGTGAAATTGAATAAAACTAAACATCTTTTTGTTATTCAATTACTTCAACTTAGACTTCTTCGTCTTATTTTCTTTCCGACGGTAGTTTTTTTGTGTTTTTTTTTCAAATAAATTTCAATTAACCAAACAAATAATAATCACTCACTGGACTGGATATTTATAATTATTTTCATTTATCACCGTTTTGGCACAAAATATCATCCTCACTTTCCATAACTACATAAAATTAAACTAACCCTAACCCCTCAATTAAAATCGATTAGCAATAACTCGTTGTTGATTTACTGAAAAAACAAAAGCAAACAGTGGCATAGCTGGGGTGGGTGGGAGCGGTCGGTCCGGCGGACCGCCCTTGGTCATAGCAAGAGGGGTGACACAATAATGTCACTCCACCAAAAAATCTAATGTGCAAAAATATGAATTACATGGTACCATGAGAGGGTTTTAGTCTGAAGAAAAGTAAAGTTTATTTTTTGTCTAGGTTTTTCTTTATTTGACATATGTGATGTGATGTAAATAAAAGCTCTCCTGACTGAATTAACCCATACCTCCAATAATCAAAGTGCACCGGGGGGGGGGCATCAGTTTATTAATGGGGTTTACTGATCTATTTCAGAAGTACTGTGTTGCATTGCAGTGACATTCAATTAGACGTGGGGTGATATTTACTGTAGATACACCAACCAACACTACTGCAAACAAAACAAACCATTGTTGTATCAGCACACACACACATATATATATATATATTTATATTTATTGAGATTTAAATTTTTTTCTTTGAATTCTTCTTTTAGTCTGAAGTAGAAGAAACTTTGAAAAGGATTCAAAGCCACAAAGGTGTCCTGGGAATTATTGTTATAAACCAGGAAGGTAAAAGATTTTCTTTATTTCATTTTTTTTTCTTTATTAAGAATTATTTCTATTTCTGTGGAAATTGAATTGGATTCATTTTATTCCTTTCACTTTTATCTCGAAATTATTTCAGTTTCTTCTGCAATAAGAATTCTATACTGCTTCAAAATGATAATGATCAACTTCAAAATGGACTTATTTTCAAGTAAAACAATTAGCTTTATTATGGATCATTTGAAAACAACTTATTTCTCATTTTGAAGTTAATTCTTTTACTTGAAAAATAAGTCCATTTTAAAGTTGAAATGGTATAGAAATCACTTTCTTCAATGATGTAACACTATTCATTCTTTTGAATAGTTTGTTTTTTAATAAAAATCAAGTGGGCTGCAGACCCTAAGATCTAACCCACTCTAGAGATTTTCATTGTATGACCATCTACATTTACGGTAAAAGAAAAAAATTCGAGGCAAACATTATACTATTTTTCCCCCATGCAAAAAGGATTCGCATTTGTAAGAATTCAATTATAACAACACAATCTTTAATAAAAACATCATTTGATAGCAGTGAATATTGTCACAGTGAATAAAGGTGAATTGTATATGGTCTGATTTGGACACAAAGTTAGCCAAAATTTCAGTATTCAGAATTCTGTTTGGCTTGGGAAAAGTTACAGAAATAAATTATTTTATAATTGCTTAAAAAAAAAAAAAAAAGATTTGGCCACTTTTTTTATTTTAAAAGTGATTTTTTTTTCTACTGATAAACAACATTGCCTAAAAAAAACCCTTAAAATTTCTATGAAATCAATTCATAAAATTCTTTGTTACTAAAATAATAGATGATTAAGAGAAAACTTGAAACAATTTTCATTCAACATAAGAACAATCAAATGACGTAGACATCAGTCCTTGCCAATATAGAACCTGTTCTGTACTGAGATGGGTAACCACTTAGAAATATAAAGTACTGTACCAAGCTTGTTGGGGGTTCATGGCATGATCAATTGAATCTATCAAAGACTTGAAAATGATAAATCTTCATTCTACCTCACAACAACCAACCATTTAAAGTAAAAAAAGTCCTTGATTAGAGTTACATCCTAGGGTGAGGACTTGGTGATTCAAAATATTACAACAATTGTGATGACTGATCCCATCCCAATGGGTAAGCACAAGTCTCTCTGCCTAACGACAACATTTCAAACATTTGGTCTTTTATAAACATTGCAATTTAACAAAGGATTAAAAACAAAAATATTTTATTTTGGCAAAAAAGAAATTTACACATAAAAAATAGTGGCAACATTTTACTGTTTGTACTTTGATTAGATTTTTTTGTTTATAACAATATTTTAAAAAGCAAATTTGATTCTGGTGTGGCTTAATCTTAAGGTCTTGATTTTATCATTAAAGGCATTCCAATTCGAACAACAATGGACAACTCTACCACAGTACAGTATGCTGGATTAATTCTAGAGTTGACTGCAAAAGCCAGGAGCACAGTAAGAGATATTGATCCTTCAAATGATTTAACATTCTTGAGGATCAGATCAAAGAAACATGAAATCATGGTTGCGCCAGGTCAGTCAGATTTTTTTTTAATTCTCTCCCCTTGACCTTTCAAGAAATGTTTTTTTCTTTCAAAAGACAAGACTGTTTCCTTTGGACCCTAAAGAGCCGATATATCGGCCTTGGCAACTTAAGGCAAAATAAGACTCACACTGATGTTTAAGCTATTACATTGTCCCGTAATCGGAACGGCTCTGATTGATTAGTTGGTAATTTTGCTAAATTAGGGTCCAAAGAATTAATGAACATTTAATCTCAATTATTTAGACTAACTTATTTCCCCGCATACAAAATTAAAAAAAAAATTCAAACGTTCTTGGTGTAAAAAGGAAAGAATGTTCTATCCTGCAGCTCTTAGACTAATATTTAGGGATTGGTTTTGATGAAATGGTTTAGAGTATCTGAAAGTCTTGATTTGGAGCTTGGCTTAAATGCAGTAACTTTTCATTTATTTAAATGTGTTTTCTTTTTTGTCATGATGACAATTTAATTTTCATTTCAACCAAATAAGAAAATCCATGTAATTTAATTAATCTGAATTTGCTTTTTTTTTCTATTTTATTTAAAGTGATGAATAATTGTTGTTTTTAATTTTGTTTTTCCAGATAAAGATTACATGCTCATTGTTGTACAGTCTCCAAATGAATAATGGTAATTCAGTGTGAATAAAAAGAAAACTATTTTCTGCTTCTTTGTTATCTTTTTCTCTATGATATTTGAAGAAGCAGTTGCTTAAAAAAAACGGGAATAGCATTGGACAAAACAAGATGAAAATAACATTCTAAATCCACATCCTCTAAATGAATGTCTGAAAACTTCACTCATTTTAATATTTAATGTAAATTAAATATTTAATGTAAATTCCCAACAAACCAGTAAATATTTTGAAGCAAACTATACTTGTTATTTAATTATTTTTTTTTTATCTTGTTTCAAATGAATTTCATATTTTCTTTTTTTAATTTTTAGCCAAACATTCCCCCTCCCTTAACTCTTCTTAAATTTTAGGTTTTTTATATTTCTTTTCATATTTATTGTCAAGGCATTTCTGACTCACAACCAAAATAAAAAAAAAAAAATTAATCTGATTGCAAATAGAGAAATTGTTTTTGTATTTTTTGGATGAATCATTCCATAATTTGTAAGAGACATATTGTCAGATTGAAAGTAAATTATTCAGACTTTAAAAATAAAGGAATGATATTTTCTCTTAAATTTTTGTATTTTATTTTTGCTGTCTACAATAAATTTAGAAAAAAAAATTGATTGTCTTTTTTTTTTATATGAACTGCTTTTATCATCTGTTGTCTTCCAAGACTATAATTTGGTGAGGATAGCTATCCATTTGGACAAACAAATAGCGATATTCATATTTTCCTTTTTCATTCTGGAAAATAAGAGAAGAAAAAAAGAAAATACTTTTTGATTATTTAAAAAAAAAAAAAAGGTGCAATATCTCAATTTGTAAAGCTTAAAATCTTTGTTAATCTTGACATTCAATATCTAAGTCTGGTCTCACTCATACAATCAATATTTTGACGGATGTACTCTCTAGCCTTTTTCAGATGTTTCTTGGCTAATTTGAAAGGCTTTATATCAAACTTAAACTTTATTTCATTGGTTTAGATTTAAAAGTTTAGCAAATGTTTCTAAATTCAACAAAATATAATTGAAGAATAAAGATGAAGAATTAGGGTAAACAACTCCAAATTACTCAACTCAAATATTAGAGAAAAAAAATTTCACAATGAAAAGGAATAACTTTATTTAGATTTAGGTATTAATTTATTTTTGTCATCTTTCATTATTCTTTCAACACGTTTCAGCCAATTTATCCTCTTGCTTTTGTCAGGTAATTAACAATGCCCATTTGAAATTGTAGAGACTCAATGCTTCTGTCTGCTGCCCCATGGGCCCCAAAGCTTCCAGGTGACCATTGTCTGAAGATAGTGGGTTTCAATTCTTATTTAAGCAGGCCAGAGGTTTAGTTTGTCTAAGAAAATCAATGGTTGCAGGGGAAATGGTTACAAGTCTCAGAATTCCTATCTAGGGTCACGGTTAATGACCTGACAAAGGCCAGAGGATAAGTTGGCTGAAACGTAAAAGAACAATTATGATATGAACAACAGCCTGCAAAATATATTAATACATAGATTAAGAAGCCTCATCTCAAAGAATTCCCAAATACAATTCTGTCAAATATTAAAGAAATATTATTTACCTGTTTCATCTCTAAATTTACTGTTGCTTTTCTATGTTGCCCTTCAATATAGAACTTCATTCGCATGTGTTTTACTCCACCAATGTCATATTCTACATGACTAAGAGAAAAACAAACAAAAGTTAGCTTTCTTTTTTTTGACATATTGTTATATATTAGTTTGACAGCTAACAAATTGCTGTATTGTTTAAATCTATTACTGTTAGTTTTCATTTCAAGAGAAAGGTTAATACAAAAAGAGGGGGGTGAGAGTGTGAAGAAACAAAAGAAAGGAGGGGGTAATACAGCATTATACAGAGTGTGAGTGTGTGCATATGTGTTTCAAAAAAAAAAAAAAGTATAAATGTAAACCAAAATGGTAGGAACTTAGTTGCCAACCTAATACTTATGTAATAGAATAGATTTTTGGGGTTTTGTATATTTTTTAATCTTTTAGATATAAATAATCATTAAATAAATATCTTGAGAGAATGTGAAAAGATGGTTGGTTTTCCATTTTTTTTCTTCCTTTCTAAAATATTAATCATTGTCATCTTTCTTCATTTCCAGAAAATTTCAATTTAAAGATTGTTTTAGTTCTTTGGTTCCTGATGTAATAAATTATGTAATTGCAAAAAAGACAAAATGTATTTTGCAAAATTACCAATTAGCCATTTTATTAGAGGACCATGGATGGACGAAATATTGACCCTGTAGTCCTTTTTTTTTGCTAGGTTTTTATATATATATATATATATATATATATATAAAGATTTACACAAATTTGGTAAAAAAAACCCCCCCAAAAAAAACCCAGACATTTCTTGTCTACTTTTTTTTTTTTTTTTAGGTAGACAAGAACCAAATTTATTTAAATGACCAAATATTGCCTTAATGAGCATTAATTGCCTTAATAGAGGCATTATACAAATGTTGTGAGGGCTGGTCTCACCTAAATAGTGGACTGGCCCGCTCTTAATATAAGCAGCTATACCGACTGCTTCAGGAGAGATCTACTGGAAGACTACTGAAGATATTCTACCACTCTCGGTAGGACATGCTATCACCAACCTGAGCGATCTACTTTACACCTTATTCCAAGTGGCACTCTACGTGAGCCCCACAACAATAAAACACAAAAAGGTTGTCTTAATACAAGCATTATAGAAATGACAAAAGAAATTCTTTCAAAGAATATGATAAATAAACTTGCTTACTTGACATGTCGCCGTCTTCGTCTCGAAGATTCTTCCCCATAAGCTTTAATAGGCTCTCCTAAAACATTTTGTACCTGGAAGAAGAGAAACAAATTGATGCTAAACTAAAC
This sequence comes from Idiosepius hallami, assembly GCA_034780655.1. Taxonomy (NCBI): domain Eukaryota; kingdom Metazoa; phylum Mollusca; class Cephalopoda; family Idiosepiidae; genus Idiosepius; species Idiosepius hallami. The sequence goes on along the minus strand of JAUZSX010000019.1, from coordinate 1,724,948 downwards.
TTGTTACTAAAAGATAAACTATTTTTTTCAATTTGAGTTTAGTCATTTGTGTAGAGAATTGTGTAGGAGATAAAAAGGATAGTTTAGAAAACCTAAACAATGTAATTAGTTAATAAATAAAACTAGTCAAATATATATATATACATATATTATATTTACTTGGTGAGCACCAACCCAAGTTTGACACAAGGCCATTTTTACATGCTCTTACCCGGGCTTTTTACATTCGGTGTTACCC
>JAUZSX010000019.1:1648918-1661874 GCA_034780655.1 Idiosepius hallami | reverse complement strand
TATTAAAACATTGTATATGAATTCTTAATGCTGCAATATTTTAAGTTATAAATTTATTATATTTTTTACTAGAATAATATACTTTTCTAAGTTTAATCTCAACCATATTAATTTTCATGCTCGCATTTTTCTATTTGATATATATTTGTATATGTACTCGAAAGCTCTAATTGTTGAAGGGGGGGAATTGCCTATTTTAGGGTAAAGGGGCCGCAAGGCGCAATCTGCAGCGAGGGCCTATAAGTGGCTAAGCACGGCACTGTACAGGATCTTTATTGTTTACTGGTTTTTATTTGCAATCTAAACACAAAATCACGTGGGTAGGTAGACTTGGGACAGTGGATAGGCAATTGAACTTCGTAATCGTATTACGCGAGTTCGAATCCCAGTAGTTTCATTTTGTGTGTGTGTTTGAACAAATACCCTTTGGAAATGTATGAATTCTAATATTTCGAAATTCCCACCAGCTTTAGAGTAATGGTGTATATTATTTTATTATAAAAAAAACTGTGGACATATGAAAAAAATTATCTATTAGGGTTGATATACCGTAAAACTAGCAAAATCATGTGAAATTTATTTAATGAATTTTTTTTTTTTTGCTTCTTTAAAATAATTTTTTATTTTTATTTATTTTTGGGGGGTGGGGTAAAAGTTGTTTTTTTTTTCCTTTCTTTTTAATAGAAGATTAGACATTAGAAAAAAAAAAGATTATTTTAGGAATTTTAGTTCCTTCGAGTAATTAAAAAAATGCAAAAAAATGGACCATCAACAGAATTTTGTTTTTAATAAGTGTGGAAATGTGCTTCGCTTTACAAGGTTTTCTTGCGAAGAGAAGAATTGGAAGAACATCAAATTGAATCTTGAAGAAAAAATGAAATAAATTGAAAAAATCAACATATATATGTAAATAAACTGTATATATCGCCCGGCTTACATCCCACTAAATACTAATCAATAAATAGGATTATAATGGTACCAAAATACTGAATGCAAAGCAAGAGACATGTTTATTTTTTAAGTTTGGACATTTAGAAACATACAAAGCAAACTGAATAAATATTTTGGGTGTGTTCAAAATCCTCGTCGCCAAAATGTTGTGGATAATGTGTGATGTATAGTTATCAATATTTGACATGTAACTCAAAGTTTGGGTGAACCATAATTTATCAAAAACACATTAGCCATAGAGGTGTCACATCAAGCAAAGATTTTAAGAAAAGGATGTCTGTTTCATCCTTTAGAGTCTACCGAGACTTGTATTCACAAAGAGGAAGATTTCCTTATCATTAAGGGTGGGTAAGTTCACTTTAACAACAAATAATGCCACCAACATGGAAAACACGAAGCAAGCAGCATGTATGATGAAATACCCCCTACATGGCAAAAATAAACAGAATGAATATGTAAGATAAAATTAAACAAACTTAGATAATAAGAAACAAGGCAAAGTTAAAAGATTAAATTGCTGCAAAAAATAAATAAATAAATAAATTCACAAAATATTTAAAACAGATTTTTCTAATTTAATTTTAAGGAAGGATGTGTGCAGTTCATTCAAAAGTTCAAAAACCTATTTAGCGTTGTGGGACGGGATGAGATAGGAGCAGAAGAAAAGCCAGTTTGAAAATGGAATGACATTCGCTTTGAAAAACTAGAAATTTAATCCATTTCGACAGAAGTGGAATTTGTTAAAACAAACTTTATCAGTCCGCAGAGAGAAAAAAATCTCTTTGTCGCAAATAGAGTTATTTTGTGCCGTTGGGCATGGGTTGAGGATCTGCTGTGAATTGCTCATAACAGAATATCACTCAGACACTTATTGCAGCATGGGGAAATAATGGCGGTTAGTGTCGAGATAAACAAACCGAGAACTTGATAGACTTTAAAGATGTGTCTGGTAAAGCAACAATGGCAACGACGATCATGATGAAAATGATGGTGGTGGTGATGGTGGTGGTAGAGATGGTGATGTTGATGGTAATGATAATGGTGGTGGTGGTGTTTATGATGTTGATGGTTGTGATGATGTTGGTGGTAGATATGGTGATGTTGATGGTAATGATAATGGTGAGGTGGTGGTGGTGTTTATGATGTTGATGGTTGTGATGATGTTGGTGGTAGAGATGGTGATGTTGATGGTAATGATAATGGTGGTGGTGGTGGTGTTTATGATGTGGATGGTTGTGATGATGTTGGTGGTAGAGATGGTGGTGTTGATGGTAATGATAATGGTGGTGGTGGTGGTGTTTATGATGTTGATGGTTGTGATGATGTTGGTGGTAGAGATGGTGGTGTTGATAGTGTTGATGGTGATGGTAGAAATGGTGGTGTTGATGGTGATGAAGATGGTGGTGGTGATGATGGTGGTGGTGGTGGTGATGGCGGTGTTTATGTTGTTGATGGTTATGATGATGGTGATGGTAGAAATGGTGGTGTTGATGGTGATGGTGGTGGTAGAGATAGTTGTGTTGATGGTGTTGATGATGGTGGTGAATATGGTGATGGTAGACATGGTGGTGTTGATGGTGTGGATGGTGATGGTGGTGGTATAGATGGTGGCGTTGATGATGATGATGATGATGATGGTGGTGGTGGTGGTGGTGGTAGAGATGGTGGTGTGGATGGTGTTGATGATGGTGGTGATGATGATGGTGGTGGTACAAATGGTGGTGTTGATGGTGATGAAGATGTGGTGGTGAATATGGTGATGGTAGAGATGGTGGTGTTGATGATGATGATGGTGGTGGCGATGATGAAGGTCGTGGTGATGATGATGATGGTGGTAAAGATGGTGATGATGATTATTTTGGTTATTTTTTGCATTACAAAAGGTATGTGAAGCCAAGCTTTGCAGCCTCTAGGGAGTTTCTCACCCCACTCCAGCAGTTGTGGGGGGTCCACGGCCCTGCTATTGAAAACCATTTTCATATAAAGTTTAAAAAACTGTCTATTGCGAGTTGCATTTTGCAGTTGAATAGAGAAAAGGGACGAGAACAAACAATCTGAAGAAGGAACACGAACACGCGTATGACGGGCATGAAAGGAAGTATATTTATTAAGACTGTACAAAGATGGGAGTAAAAAGGGATTGTGGGATTACACAGTGTCGTGCTTAGCCTCTTAGCGGCCCTGTCACAGACTATGCCTTGCGGGCCCTTTACCCTAAAAAGGCAAATGCACCCCCTCAACATACTGGAGCCTTCGACTATATATATATACATTATATGTATGTATATAAAATCCCTAATGATCCGTATTAATTACTGTTGTGGTCAAGTGTGGTGTTGTTAGTGTGTAGACATAAGAAACAAGACGACAATATTAAAGGTTAACAAATATATTAACAAAAAATTCATAAATAGTGGCATACGGCCTGGTAGCATAGCGGCTCCTGGCAGCTTGCTGAAACCCCCCTTCTCTCTCTCTCTCTTTCTCTCTCTCCTCTCTCTCTCTCTCTCTCTCTCTCTCTCTCTCTCTCTCTCTCTGTGTGTTCATTCCCTTTGGACTCCAAAATGGCTGGGCCATTTTTCTTAAATTCCCTTTGTCAGGGAGTATTCTTAAATAGGTGTTGTTTCAGAATACCCTTAATAAGTATTGATAATTTTAAAAAAATCAGCTTATGGAAAAAATGGCACTGCTATGGTTAAGTTTAAAGTTCTGTAAAGATTCCCAAAGGCGCCATAATTCAGTCACCTAAAGAAGTCTGAGAAGAGGTTATCAGTCAAAATATTGGGAAGATAATAAATGATAAGCATGAGAACAACAGTCTGAAAAATAAATGTTGAAAAATTAGTTGCTTAGAAATTTAGTTTTCTTTTAATCATTAGACTTGAACTATTTGAGTAAAAAAAAAATAGTTCAAAGGAATAATGCTTTATTTTTCAATTGAATTAAACCTAACAAATCTGAAATGGATTAAATGCATTTGTTTCAGAAGTTGATGAAGTTGCTCGTTGGTGGTCATCCCTTGTCAATGTGGGTATTTACTGGACAACTGGAGACTATGAGAATGCTGAAAGACATTATTATCTTTTGGATGTATTTCCGAAAAAACTAATCAATTCTAAGTAAGTACACTTAAGTAATTAATATCCCTTTTTTTTGATTTTCAGATATTGTTACAGTATTTAGACCTTTTGGAGAAGCTCTTGACAATTGACAGGATAATTTTTTTTAAACCCATTTGAATATGTAATTATTTTATTTTTAAAAATAAAATTCAGATTCTTTTTTTTTTTATCTCAACTTGGTTCAGTAACAATTTAAAAACAAAAACATGATCTCAAACAAGAATAAAAAAAACAATTTTTTTCCCTTTTATTTAGACATGTAAATATAATTTTAAATAATGTAGTAAAAAAAATTTAGAACTTAGAAAACTGTTTATAAATTATTTATAAAAATAAAAAATTTTCAACATATTTTTTTATTTTTATTTTTTTTTTATTTATATATAATTTATATTTTTAATTTTTTTTTTTTTTTTTTTTTTTTTTACTAATTTAAAAAAAAAATTAATCTTATTTTAGCGATCCACTTCCCAAAGCTGCTTTCTTTGCTTACAAAGCGCGTCGTAATTTCCTGTCACTTACCCAAGGAAGTTCGCTTTCATCTTTGTTGCGTCAGTGTGATCGTGCAGGGCGACTTCTACGTGAAAGTTTCAAGTTTTCTCGCTCCAATGATAAAGCAGAACTCATCAAAGTAAGCCTTTTTTAATTTGTTTCTTTAAATCCATCTTTTCTTCCAGAACTCAATTTCTTTATAAATAATATTTAGTAATTCCTTTTTTTATTCTAATCATAAAGTTGAATTAGTTGACAAATTAATTATTACCTTAACACATTTGGGGATTGTCTATATAATTTATAATCATTTTCTAGGAATTTTTTTTTAATTGAATATTACAAGATTTATTATTTTAAAATGTTTTAAAATATCAAGTTGTAACATAATTTCTATCACTTTTTAAATTTTAAATTGTTAGAAATTGTTTTGTGGAACCTGTTATCCAGCTTTGTAGGCTTTACAAAGTCGAACGATTTCACGACAAATGGTCATATGACTTACATTAATTCTTCTTGCTCAATTCTTCAGTTGTTTGGGAAGGAACTTCAAAAATGCTGTAGAGTAATTTAACTTTGACAAAATTCATCTTTAATTAAAAAACTTTAAAGTAATTTGTAAAAGGAATAAAACGATAAAAAAGAGTAGCCTTTGATGAAGGTTTTATCTACTCAAAAATACACAAACTGCTTTGTTGATACAGAGTTGAAGAATGAAGACATAGAATGCTTTAACAGAAGGCTTACTTAAGTCCAAGGGAGATAAATTATACGACAGTTTAAAATTATAACAAGCTAAATCAAAGCATCTTTAATCTGATGTGAACTTATATATCAATTTTTTTTTTTTTGTTATTAATATTCAGCCTTAATAGGAATGGCATTAAGAAATTGGTTTAAAGATCTTTAATCAAACCTTTTTTGTAATTTTGCTCCTGACTTCTCTGTGTATGTGTGGGTGTGTCCTTTTATTCTTTTATTTTTCTTGACCCCAAATTTGCCATGCACACACCCTTTATTGTTTACTGTTGTATCCTTGAAATAAATAGATATTCTCTTTCCCCTGATCCATTGTCCAGTCCTCCTTGCAGTGCCTGGTTTTCATGGCATTCTCCTTTGACTGTGTCTGTTTTGCATTGTTAGTTGCATTGCATTGGCTTTTCATTATGCAATGCATACGCAGTGTAATCAGGGACAGTTACTATCATCTTGTTTAACAGCAGCACACAACACAGATAAACAGATCAACAATTACTTTCTTTTATCATATTATTATTATTATTATATTATGCTTTGTTTTTTTCCTTTTTTTCTATACTCAACTGATTCTCATTAGTTAGGGACACAAACTTGCTTAAAGAGGTTGAATGGAAGAAGGTGTCATTTTACAAAAATTAATCAAAAATAAACTTAAACGTTTTTGTCTAAAGTAATAAAGAGCATGATTTCTTTTTGAAGTTATTTAGAATAATTCATATTGAAATAGTTACCAACCTTGGAAAGTTGTCAAGAGTAAGGGCCACTAAAATAGGAGTCTAGCCTAAAATAATTCATTTAGAAATCTTTACCAACCTCGGAAAGTTGTTAGGAGTAAGCACTAGTAATATAGGAATCTAGTTTAGTTTAAAATTGAAAGTTAATCCGTTTCAGTTTTCCGGAATCCTTGAGATAAAACTTGATAATTTCTATATCTAATTTTCGGACTAAAATTCTCATCTTTATATATTTGTTAAATTCACAACGTTTAGGCCAATTCTTTTGTCTTTTTTGGGGTGATAGTTTTTTTTCTGTTTAGGATCAAATCTGTACTCTGATATTTTTTGTGCTGTCATAAAGTGTTTAATTTTTTTTAAATTATGTTTAAAAAAATTTGAAAATAAACACATTATGATTGACAGTACAAAAAAAAAAGATCAGTATGCAGATTTGTTCCTGACTATAGATAGAAAAGGCTGTATTTCTTTCAGAAAGCTAAAGAATTAATTGGTCTAAATGGTGTGAATTTAACAAATCTAAAGCAGATGGCTGTAGTCTGTAAAATAAATATACTAAACATGTTTTTTTTTTGGTTCTATTATTGTGACTTCTCATTCACAAATAATTAATTTACTTGTAAAAGTAATTTTAATTTTTCTAAATCTCATTCAATGAAGGAATAATCAAAATTCAAGTTTGGGAACATTTTTTATAAATAAAAAAAATTGATGAATAATGGCAAAGATTGGTTTTATTTTAAACGTTTTTAAAGTTTAATGATTAGGTTTTATTTTTCATGGATGATTTTTTACAAACTGAAACTCTTTTATTATTTAAATGCTATCTTTTCATTAAAAAATAAAAACAACATAACATGAATATATTTGTAAATCCCAAACACATTTTATGCTTTGGTTTGGAGGGGGGGTGATTCTTTAAAGAAAAATATAAGTTTTGTTGAATGTATTCAACATAAAATCCCAAATCCAAATAAATGGATAAAAGTAAACTTAATTTACCATAAGATGGTAAGGTTTTACTTTTCTATAATATATATATATGTATCTGTTTAAGTGAAATGGGAAATATTAAGTTTGTCATTTGGACATACTTTAGTCATTTAACAGTAGAAGAGGGGGGGGCTATCACATCATTATTAGATAAAAACCTGAATTTATATATAAAGTTTGCTTTTCTTTTATGCAACACTTTCGGAACTTTTTAGATTTAAAATTGTTCTGGCATTTTTAAGTTATTTTTAGATAGTTTTTCTCAATTTTTTTGTTTTCGAATTGTTTCTATCTATCATAGATATTTTTAAATGATAAATGTAGCTTTTTTTCTGTAAGAATCTCATCAACTAAGCAAGATATTCTAAATTTACTGATTTTTGTAAGATTTTAAAACCTTATTCAAATGTTTGTTTAGAATTTTAAATATTTCTCTAGAGCCAAAACTATTTAAGTGTTTTGATTAAAATTAAATTATGGACATTAAGTACATGGTTGTAATTTTTTTTGTGCGTGTGTATTTATATGTGTATATTTATTACTATGACATGATTTTCTATTTAAAATCTGGACATTCTTTTAGTTTGGATTTACACACCTTTAAAATCCTTTAATGCATAAAACTTCAGCAATTATTGCTATATGAACAGAATTTTAATGAATCTTTCAAAATCTACAATTTGATGTGATATATTGTTAATCCAGAAAGGTTTTAATAAGTTTTATGGCTTGTCAGATTAAGTTAAAGCTTTTTTTTAGTGATAATCTGGTAGAGCTGAGCTAATGTGCTTTCACTGGTGTCTCAACAAACCAAACATTTTCCACTTTTATGATTTCTATCAATGAAAAGATCTACAGGTTCATAGCTATTTTTTCTGAAGTCACAAAAAAACTCACTTATAAAATAAGTAATCAAAAAAATATTAGAAGAAGTCCTTCTCTGATGAAATCTTTTAAGAACTTTTTTTTTTTAGCTTTATGTTGTGTTTAAGCACCACTTTCCCTCTAAACAGCTTTCTATAGAACACATCCAGTACAGTCGACAAGCACACACACACACACAAACAAACAAACCTTAGATACTAGTGTTTTTATTTCTTCTTTTCATTATCAGTTTTGAAGTCTACAATTGATATAGTTTTGATTGTAACTTTTGTATGCATTAAATGATTTTATGATTGTTATGTCAGGGCATCCAGCTACCAATTTGTGACCTTTTATTGAGAACAAGACGTGAAGTGTGGCAATTACATCAAAGCCAAGATCCAAACTATACAAAACCAACACCAACTGAACTCATTGCTTTCCAGCAAGATTTGGCATGTCTTCGTCATATTGCTGTTAATGTCAAATCAGTTCTGAAAAAAGTAAGTGCTTATCATTTTGATTTAATTTGATATTGGATAATTTTTGTTTGAAGGCTAATGTCCTCATCTCGGGCAAAAACAACACAGCTATCTAGTCATCCTTAACATGGCTCTACAGACAAATTTAATTTTAGTTGACCTTTGACAAGTAAATATTTTCATTTACTAGCCAAATAAGAAACGTTACTAACCAAACCCAAGAAATGTTATTTCACTCTGTTAGGAATAAACCATTAATTCAAAACTTGTTTAAGAAAGTATAATCCATTTCACTTTTTAACTAATGTTTCTTCTGCATCAAAAATTGTTGAATTTCTTTAGACATTCTACAAATAGCCTTGTTTAAAAAATACAGTGTATTGTTTTATTTTATTAAACTTTTTATTGTTTAAATAATTTGACTGGTATTGCTAATTTGTACTTAAAAATGAAAATTCTTTTTGGGCTGAATTCTTTGAAATGACATCCTAATTCTGAAATATTTTCTTGCTTAAATATGATCTTAACATTTTATGTAAAATTTAAGTTTTTTCTAATTTCTTTCAATTAGGTTTTCTTGTACGAGGCAACAGCACGTATCATGGCTGGTGCAAACCCAAGTCGTACACAACAACTTCTCGATCAAAGTATTAGAAGAAGATTTGGCAAAAATAAAGAAGGTATGTCACTCAACAAGGATTTTTTTTTTTTATATATTTATTAAAAATTTAAATTTTTGAAGTTTTTAAGAATTTTGTATTTATGTTAAGTAGATATTAATTATGAAAATTCTTCAAATGGGAAGAAAACACTCCAAGTCTATAAATAAACAATTTTCTTTTGGGAAAAAAGCATAGAATGAAAAGGTTTATATATATATATATATATATATATATATCACAACCTTATTGTTGTGATATATATATATATATATATATATATATAAAAACCTTTTTTAGAATTTAAAGTAACTTCCAAATTCCTTCCAAATGATTGTTTAAAAGAAACAGTTTAAGTTGATTATTTTGATTTGATGTAAAACTGGTTCCTATTGATTAAAGTGTATTAATCTATTTTTGATAGTTGTTTTTTTTTTAGTCATAACTGATATTACTGATTTATTATTCCATGAAAAGTCCAAATTTGAATATTTAAAAAAAGCATAGTTATATCTTTAATTTGTTTGGTATTTTAAAGTCTAATTTAAATTCCTAAAGAAAATTAATGTTTTAAAAAAAAAACAATTATTGAAATATATTTTTTCTTATTGTTCTTTTTTGGTGTAGATGCTGCATCTTGCGATCCTTGCCAAGAGAAATTCATTGTTAACCATGATGAAGCCTCAGCTTTGATTCTTGCTAGTTGTCACCTACCATCCACACCTTCTACTTCAGAATCGTTGGTTGGTGACAACCTTAGTCGGCGACAAATGCTTGAAGAGGCTGCTCGGGTTTACGATTCATTGCAGGATAAGCGAGCAGTAAACATGTGTCACAGTTTAATGAAGAACTTGGAAGGGAACAAATGCAAACCATCCCTGGTTCCTGGTGTGCGACAACTCCTTTGCCAACCAATCTCACAGACTGTTAAGTGTTAACTTGAAATTCTCTGTGTCATTATTTGAGAAATAGTTACAGATTTAAAACCATGGAAGTTTTTATAGGCTATAAAGATCTCTGCTTTTAGGTTTTTGTTTCAATGGTGGGACGCATGATTTGGCTTCAAATTAGCACTTCATTATTATACTCAAAGTTTTATTTACATCTTTAAAATTAATTCAGTAAACTAATTTTCTAAATTTTAAAAAGGGACTTGTTAAATATTATAGTTTCTTAAAACATTTGAATTAATTTTATTTCAATACTTTATTTTGGGCAAAAAATGGGTTTATTTTTTTTATTAAAAATAGAATAGTTATAAATTTCAAAGAAAACAATTTTAAATTTTTCTAAGCTTGAAACTTTTTTTTTTAAACATGAAAAAATCTTTATGAATTGATTTAAAAAAAAATGAATACAAGAAGTCAAAAATAAATTTTTCAATGAAATGGCCATGCTGAAACATCCGATTCCCCTGCTTTTAAGCTGGTTTCAATGAGCAATTAGATAGATTATTGGAACTGTCATTTTTAGATTGATTTCATTTGGAACTTTGTTTTTGTTTAATGCTAAGTTTACACCAGTTTTAAAATAAACTTGCCTTCACACATACAAAGCTTTAAAAGAAAGAAAATGAAGAAAAAAAAGAAAACCTGCACACGTTTATTCGTTGATTGTACTAAAATTATATTGAAAAAAAAAAAAATTTCCTTGCACTTTAACATTTTCTGATTTCTTTTACTTGTTTACATTCTGAATCAATAAGATTATTTTCAGAAGGTTATGGTGACTTTGTTATAAGGTCATGAACTTTGGAATGGTAGTTCACTAGAACATTTAGTGAATCTTGCATTTCTTTTCGATCAAATATCCTTGGGGAAGGTAGTTATACCCACCCTCACGCTATAGGTTTAATAGACCTAAATAGTTTATTCATGAAAAATTTGTTTAGAAAAATAGTTCTTGGCATTAAACAAGTATAAAGGTTGATATGCCATGTAACAAAATATCCTAAATAAACAATCATTTTGATTTTATATATTCATATATATTTATTTATCCCCATTCTTCTACAAATGGTCATAAAACTTCTAAATTGTCAGCTGCAGTACGAAATCTAAATTCTCAGACAATTGTATTCTTATCTCAATATTCTATATTCACAAACTTCGCTGGCAAAGTCTGTGCAATTTTATTAACAATGCGACAAAAGATTTGAACAAAACTGTTTTCAAATCTTTATTTTTTAGTAAATCTTTTTTTTTTTTTGTGCCTGTTGTGTAAGACCAAAACATTTCAAATGTTCAAAATCCTAAATATATTTTTTGTTGCACTTTAAGAACAAGACTTTTAATAGCTGAATTTTTGAGCTTGTAAGAAAAAGTTGAAAGTTTGTTTTTTGAAACTTTTCCCAGTCAATCTTTTTATCATTTGTTTTTGCAAAACCTTTGTCTCCATCAACCAAAAGAGATATTTCTTTTAAGTTTGAAATTATTTACATCAATTAGGTTAGTCACTGCCTATATATATATATATATATATCTAGGCAGCAATTGATTATTCAAACTTAAGACCAACATCAAAGTAAAGAAGAAAAAAAAATTAATTAATTAAAAGGAAAACTACATGTTGTTTAATCAAGTATGTTAACAACAAAATATTTATACTAATACAAACTTGAAAATATTTATGTGCCTTAAGTTAAAGTCTTTTGACTCTCACTTGCATAAATTATTCACAAATACATTTGAATTGATTTGTATTAGTTAACAAGCTTGTACCCCTCTCCTATACACACATTTTTGTTCATGGCTGAGTTGCAGAAAAAGAAATGTTTTTGCAAATGAAAAATACTTTCTTTTTTGCAACTATGAATGCTATTGACTATTTCATATCAATGGATTTTAATGTCCTGTATTATTTGCAAAATGTATTTATATATTTTAGCTTGCTTTGATCCAATTATCTTCATATGTAATTTAATTTTAAAGAATATATACAGCTCTATTCATAGAATATTTTTGTAACCTTTTTTGAACTGGATTTTATAATTTAATCTTCTACAATGTGTAAACTGTTTTTTTCTCTCTCTCTTTTAGAATTCATTAGATTTGAATTCATTAAATGATATTTTATTCTTTGCCACTTTTCTTTGATTAGACCAATGATTCCTCTTGGCTTAAAATTCATTTATCAGAGATTATTCCCTTTTTGCGATATAATTATTCCTTAAAACCATAAAGATATAATTTTGTTTTTTTTTTTTAGATTTGTTCCTTTGTTTTAGAGCTGTTATATTTTTACATAAGATTCTTAAAAATATTTTAGATTTAATTTTCACTTATTTTCAGGACTATTTTTGATATTATTTTTGCTTTTAGTTTCAATGGGTAAATTTTATTTCAATAAAACAGAATTTCTTTTGATTTTTCATGCTAAATTTTTTCCAGCCAATAAATTATTCAACCTTTTTTTCGTAAAGTTTATTTTTTAACTTTTCCTTGTCCTGAGTGAATCATATGTTGTATATGTTCTTAAAGGTTATCACACTTGACCATTGTTAATATAGATGGTGCTTATGTCAAAATATTCAGGAATAAAAATCTTGTATTTATAACCAATTTTTTTTTTTATCTTTTCTTTTTTTTTGTCTAATTTTTAAATGTTCTTTATTTTTAGATTTTAGAAAAGTAAAGATCATAATACCAAATAAAATATTGTTGTTGTCCTCACTTTATCATGCAACTGTAAATCACAGATATTTAACCACTAGATATTAATTAAGTAGACATATTAACTCTACCACATTTGGGCAGTGACGGTGTAAGTTCTGGCTCTGAGATCGTATTACGCAAGTTCAAATCCCTGTCAAAACCATTATATTCACCTTTAGCTGCCTCGGGCAGATGGGGCTCGTTTACTCGGGAGAGCAGCTCATCTAGGTGAAGGGTAACACTGAAT
>JAUZSX010000019.1:1604414-1625400 GCA_034780655.1 Idiosepius hallami | reverse complement strand
TTTAATAAATTTTGTTATTTTCATAATAATTAGTTCTGTTAAATAAATTAATTCAATATTTTCATATTAATTATGTCAATTTGTTTGTTTACTTTATTTATTCATTTCGAAATTCTCATCGAAAGAGAAACAGATTCTAGACGGTGTAAATGTATTTTTTTACCCAAATGGCTTAATGCCCCCTTTCTGAGAAATTGACGGCCCAGTGTAAAAAGCCACCCTTTTTTCATTAACTTACTTTCCAGTATTCAGGATATTCTTCTATTTAAAAGAAGAAATGAACAGAACAGTCACTTGCGGTTCAAATGAATAATTTAACCAGTAAAACCCTAAAGGTTCGATATATCGGCTATGGTGATCGAATGATAAAGAAGACCCTGATATTTTGGCCTTAATTGGTACAGTTTGTTCTGGATTTGACTAGTTGGTAATTTTGCTAAGTCAGGGTCCAAAGGTTTAATTATATCAATAAAAATAGTGAAATATTTTAAATAACTATGGCTACTATTGTTCACACTAACTGATAAAAATTACTTGGATTCCATAGATGTATTTAAAATAACTCTTAATTCCAATAAATAAATTAAATTTATAAAATTAGACATATTTTGAAAAAGTCACTGACACTGACTGCTCAGTAAGTGCTCTTGAGTGTTGCTCTCTCTATTCACTCACCACCACCTGTTTAAAATTACTTGATTGCAACAATGTATTTATTAAAAGATGGAAAGTATACTTAAGGTTCCAATAAATAATTAATTCATAAAAATAATGAAATATTTTAAATAGCTAATGCTTACTGCTAACCCTTTTTCACTCACCAACTGATTAGTTCCAAGTTCCATTGGTCTATTTTTTAAAAGATAAGAACTATGGTTCAGGTTCGAATATAATTAATTAAATTTATAAAAATAGTGAAATATTTTGAATAGCTATTGCTAGTCTTGTTCACTCGCAAACTGATTACAAAGATTTGATTATTGTAATAAAAAAAATAAGACCTGTTTCCAAATTGCATTCATTGTTTATTGTAATCAGTGAGTGATCTTTTATACACTGAGTGGAGTGAGTGGATACATACACATAACAAGACTAGCAATAGCTGCTTGAAAAATGAAGCAATTTTTGAAAATAACTATTCATTCTTTTAAAACATACACCAAAGAAATCAAATTTTTTTATTTGGTTGATGAAGATTAAATAAGATTGCAAGTGTTATATTTTAATGCATCCAAAATCAAGTTCTTTTAGATCCAGATTCTTTCGATTTGAAAAGAAAAGTTCTTTTCTCCTTTTTTTTTTTGCTTTCAAGTATTCAAAGTAAAAATACATGATTAACATTTTCGCACTGTAATTCGAGTGATGGTTCTAATTAGATTTGTTTCCATACACAATATGAATTATTTTTAATCAAAATAAAAGATTGCTTATGTGAGTCATAATTAGAAATCATAACTTAAACTTCTATTATTATTAAAAACAGGCTGGATCATAGTCATTTTTTGTTTATTGATATTAAAGTTATTACTATCTAAATTAATTTAGATAAGTTATCAATATTCACAGTTTTATCAAATAAAAAGAATTTAGTGCTAACATTTTTCATCGATTTTAAAAATTAACAATATGAATTTTAACTTAACTTTAAACGTTCTGAAAACTACACAATATGTACCTGTAAAGGGTGTTTTTATTATTAATTTTGAATACAATTTTATTTTAAAGGCATAAAATTATATTCAACAATACACTAAAAAGCTTAGACTGATTTCAACAGTAACTTGTTGAAATTGCAGTAACATAAAAGTTCAGGCTGGTTTCAATGATTGAATTACATCTAAGATTAAAATATATTGATGAAAGAATGATTTTTGATTGCTTGTATCACTGAATAGATATTTGTTTTTTACAGCTTTGTGGTAGGCCTAGGCCTTGTAAATTGTGATGGTCTTTTAGGTTTATGATAAAACATGGAACTAAACAAATCATTAGTAATGGTGATAATACAATAGTTCTTGGCTACCATATCTTTAGTTCAACAACAGTCAACACTCTATGAATATATTGCTTGTTGTTTTTTTTAATAGGCCTTCAATTTTCATTTAACATGGGTCACATTGTTCATATACCTTCTGTTACCTCCCAACTGGATGGTTAATAGTGCGACTACTTTTCTTTTGCAGCATGTTAAAAAAAAGTGATTCATCAAAAATAATTATTCTCAATGTTAAATGACTAAAGGTTAATACACTGTTAATCAAAACCAACTAACAATCTCTCTGTTGACATAGATCAATGTACATTTACAGGTATCTGGTGTAGTTTAAACCAGTGAAACAAATTTTCCATAGTTCTCTGAAAGAGATGTATATGTTTATGGTTAAAAGTAAATGTGATTATGGATTTTAGATATTGATAGTGGTAGTGGTGGTCGTCGTCTCCTCAGTAAACAGTGCTTCTTAAAGAATTTTAAGTTGTCACAAAAGACTAAACTAATGTCCTGTGACATGTTAACTTTTCTAAAACAACGTTTTTAATTCCTAGCAGTTATTAGATTTTTTTTTGGCAGTAAGATAAAGAAAAATTATTATAGTCTTATAACTAACTCCTAAAATATTCTCTGAACTTCCTATTCAATTTTGACAATTGCATTTAGTAAGTCATGATACTCTTAACATATTTCAGTAAACACTGCTGACTGCTCTGTTATGAAACATGTTTTCACTCCATAACTTTTGCTCTTCAAGTAAAAAAAACTAGACATCATTTTTGGGTCACATCTATTGCGTAAGCACCTTAAATTTCATAGATTTAAACCATCTGATAAAGCATATCGCCATTTTTAGATTATTTGATTGTATCTAAATTGTATCTAAAATAAAAAATGGTAGAAAATAACCTTATTAAATCAATGCTAAAAAAGAATTCGAAATAATGAACTATTTCTATTCTTGAATATTTTCTTTTTTAACAATATTTTCTATTTTTAATTAAACTATTTTATTGATTTTAACTTTTTGAATGAAAATACCATATGTTCCTTAAATGAAAACTATAAATCTTGTTTATTTAACTAATAAAAATGTATCTGGATTTGTAATAAATGATTATGAGTTGTTAATGACCCTGCTACCTTCTAAATTGTTTTATATTGTACTGTGTGTTTGATATTTACTTACAAAATTAAATAAGATTATGCTTTGATGATATTCCCATCTGTATCTTTATGAATATTTTAGAATTGTATCTAAAACAAAGACATTTTTTTAACTTATTTTTCCGATCCATATTTTCTTAATGAATAAATTGATAAAGGAAAATTAATGCTTAACACCATTTTCTATATGAATTTATGAAGGAAATTTTAAGGGGAATTAAAAGTTTAAGATATACTTTAATGTTTCTGAATTTACATCTTAATCATTATTTTCTTCTTTTTTAAAAAATCTAATTGATTGTTTAGTAAGTTGGTATAGGAATCATTAAATGTATATATTCTATTAAGATTTAAAATATTGATCATAATTAAACACATTTGTTTTTAATCAGATATTTAGCCATATACTTTAAAATCGACATTGGGAAATGTTCTTATAACATGAAAATAGTTTGTTTCCAAATACTAATTTTATTGTATGTTGGCCCTTTTAATTTTTTTAAGCTGAAATTTCCCCAAATTCATTGATGATCCTTTGATAGTGAGATAACTAATTGAATTTTAAAGATTTTTGATAAACAAAGGAAAATGATAATTCATATAAAAAAATCAGACATTTTATCAAGCAATTGCAATTGTGCTAATTTAGCTCAAATATCAGTTTATATGAATATGACTAACTATTAGTTTTAAAAATTACTTATTCAAATTTCTGTTTATGAATGAGTTGTAAGAATATTTTACTGATGAGATTACGCAATGTCTTAAAAATTTGAAATTAGAATCAGTTCTAGAATTCTATTTAATGTCCATAGCTTACCTCCAAGTGATTTACTGGTAATAAGGAAATTAAATACTGACCTGATATGTATATATTTTGTTTATAATTCAAGTTTATTATTTCTTTTTTCTTTTCTTGTGATGCTTTTTTATTATCAAATTTCAAATTTTATGAAACTTTTATTTTTCAGCTACACAATGTTTTTATTAGATATTGCTTCTTCATTTCTAGATATACAACCAAATATCCTCTATGAAGATGTCTCCAATTTTATAAAGATACTTTTTTTTCTTAGACAAAAATCTATTATTTTTGGTTGATAATGCTACTGAACCTATTTGATCTATTAAAAAAAATCACTATTTTATTTATACAAAAGTGGGTATTCAATCTTTTAGAAATAAATTTCCATCACAAATGATTTAATTTTGCTTAACATTAATTTCTTATTTAGAATATCATTGTTTTTGTTCAACATTTGATTTATAATAAAATACATTTTTACTGGTTGATTTTATTCTCATTGCTTAATTAATATTACTAGCCACTATTTTATCAGAATTCTGATAATTTAATTATAGTCCTGTTATTTATTTGTCTTGAAGAATACATTTGGTTGGCTTTAAAAAAGAGTCTCAAATTTATTCCATTATTTTTCATAATCAATTTAAAAATCAAATATTCATTATAATTATTTTATTATTTTGTTGCCAAAAATGAATGTTAACTTTTCAACAGTTAATATAATCTCTCGATGCAAATTATTATAATTTTTTGATTAATAGTTTTTTCCTCTTAAAACCTTAATATTTCTAAAATTTGTTGAGAGTTTTAAGCTAAACACCATATTTTATGTATGGGTAGATATAAAAGGTCCCCATAATTGAAAACTACTTTCACTATTATCTTCATTTTAGAAGTTCAACTCAAACACTTGTATTTATATTCTCTGCTCCCTTCCATATATTATCATTTGTTTTACTTAATAGAAATGAAAAAGTTAACCATTTATCCAGATACTCATAGCCATTACCTCCAGTAAGAAAATCTACCTGTGAATGATTTAAGCATCTTAAACTTAGTAATCTTTCTCTCTTTAACCAGTAATATACCTTTAATGGCATTGCTTGGAGTGTAACAAAATGATTAATGAAGCTTATTGTTTTTTTAGATGACAATTTTCTAATAGGTCACTTAGAGTTTTGATGTATACATTCAATCCAAAAGTTTCATACTTTATTTTTTTGGGATGAATTATTCTATTTATCAGAATTCATAATTGTTATTTTGTTTATATCTGTAAAAGTTTGATTAAAAAAATGTGTTCCAAATAGTTTAACAGCCTTGGAAAAAATTAAAAGAAAAAAAAAAGACATTCTCACATGCTTTTTGCAATATTAACAATAGTATATTTTGTCACAAGCTAACATTTTCTAGACTTTTCAGATGCTCTATCAAAATTCATTATAAAGTAATGAATCTTTGTTTCAGTTACAGGAAGAACAAGAGAAAAAAATTCTAATCTTAGAACTAGTATAGATGTTAAAACTTTATTTAATTGTTCTTGTCTTTAAGTTCATCTTCAGAATCAGTTTATTGCCTATCACAAGTGGGAAACCTGAGTTTTTATGTCGAACATGCTGATGATAGTTAAAAAGTATATAAAACAATGCTAATTAATTAATAGGGTAAGCATTGTAAAACCCAAGTTAATTAAACCAATTGAAGTTCAATGAATAATATATAATGAAGGTGGAGCATTAGTAAAAGCTCGGGCTCTTGAATCGTAGTATGTGAGTTCAAATTCCAGTCATAAACCATTGCATTCACCTTAAAAACGGCCTTGTGCCAAACTTGGTTGATGCTGCTTACCAAGTATATATACATATATATACTGATATTCATATTTTTCAGGATATTTTTTTCTTTTAACCAAAGATATTTTTAGAAATAGACTCTTTATATTAGTCAAATTCAATTATTTACTTTTCAGCAATTACAAATATATTGCCTTCCCCCCCCAAAAAAAGAAAGTATATTGACATCTATTAATTTGTTCCATACATATTGAAGTTTTTTATGACTAAACTTTTTGTGATGTGAAGCTTGCATGATTTGCATGAATTATATTTCCATTACTGCTCCATTTGTTGAAAGATTGTGTGGTGTATACTTTTATAACCAAGTGAATGTATTATTACTGTATGTATGTATGTGCATGTCTGGTAAGCAATTCTGGAATTGGAACTTATTAAACTCCAGGATTTGATCATTTTCTTTATACTGTGATAACCTATAGATATCTATTTCTGATAATTTCAATTTTTAGGTTGGACTTTTTATCTGTTTTTCATTTCTGTTAATTCCTTTTATTTTAACGTTTGTAATATGAGCATTATGATATTTACAGTTTCATCTCTTTTGAAATAACTGGGCAAATTTAAACAAGCACCAAATGAATTAGCTGTTGAAGTTAAATGAATTTCATACAGACATCAGAATAAATCAGATTATTTCCCCTTTATTTTCAATGTTTGGCTTAAAAATAAATGAACATTATTTTCATGAAAATATAAAAATATGTAGATTTATAATAACATAAAAAATTAAGTATGTATAAATAGTTGAAGTATAAAATATATGCTATAATTTTTGAGTTCAGAACGAGTTTTGTATTGATTTATTTTTTCAAAATATGATTAATTATATGACACAGATATGAAAACGATTTTATTACTGGATATAATTAATTCATTATCTTGATTGAAAAATAAATTTATTTCATACATTTTATAATTTTCAGTAATTTAAAAAATTGATTTGTAATCTTAAAATCTATATAAAAATGTAAATAACAACACCAGCATTAATATAAAAATTTTCATGTTTCATAAATATCAACTAATGATTTTGCAATGTTAATGAAGTAATTTGGTAATTTTAAATACAAAAATGAAAATTTTTTGCATGGGGACTTTCTATAATAACTTGAATCGAGTTGTTTTAGATTAAACACTGATTCAAGTTAAATATTGATATTGACATAAAATAATATTTGACTTAGGTTTGATGAATTATTTTTCTTCATTTCTTATTTTATCCAGATTGATGTAGGTAATTTGGAATTCCTGTTTTGATCTGTATAATTACTTAATCTAGTTATAAATTTTTGATGAATCAAAATTTACTTTTATAAAGTATTTGCTTGGAATATATAAACAGTAGTTTTATAGAAAGAAATTAGCTGTTAAGTCCTAAAGTATATATTTTACAACATTAGAGTATAAAAACTCTTAGTTTATTGGATTAATTAAAAACTGAGTGCTTTGAACTAAAGTAAGCTTTAAAATAGCACATTTACTCAAATTGAGTTAATAGAATGTTATTAGTAAATAGATTTTAGAACCACATTTTTCAGTTTTAAAAAAGAAATCAACCAAAAACTAAATTCATGATTAAAACATAAATATGATATTGAAGACAATTCCAGATCATTCTGCTCCATATTTGATGAGAATCAATGTGATTGTTGAACCCTATTACATTAGAATGTAGTGAATGTTGAAACTTACAATTAGATTGTCTTTTTTCTAATTCATTGACTTAACTATGGTGATAACTTATCAACTGTGGCAAAAAGGTAAGAAATAATGAAAGGCAAGTAGACTTGCTTTAGAATTTAATTAAAATATCTTAAATTCTTTTATAAGTTTCAAATAATTTTGATTATTAATAGAATTAATTCTATCACTAATATAATTAAACTTTATAAAATCTGGGATTGAACTTTAGGCTCAAATTTTTAACACAAACATTTATTTGAAAATCTTTCCTAAATCTCTTTCAAGATATTTTCTACCTGTTGGAGTATCATTTAATGCCAATTTATGAATCGAGTTATTTAAGTTCTTCAGGTAAGTGTTCATATACATTTTATACAGTATTTCAACATTATATAATTATTAATGATACATACACGTTATTGAAAGGTAGTTTTTATTTAATTAATTAAATATATTACCTTATATTATTTCTTCTAGAGAATATCGTATTCTAATTTTCCCTTATATTTAGATTGTTTTATATAAAACTGGTGGTTTCTCAAATGAAAACAGCTAGGTGCGAGTTCTTTCTTTGAGCTATCTTAATTTTTTTTAATTTTTTTTTTATTTCTACTTGATAACAAGTAAGAAAGTTTGATGAATGTTTCTATGATATAGACAGACATTCTTTTAGATAGCATGCATCTGCTTATTAACAAGAACCTAACAGAAAATAAAGCATTTTTCTTTTTGTGTCTATGTGGATGATTGATAGAAAGATGTTTTGATTGATTGTACTGCTGGGTTTTATTATTTACAATTTGAAACAGTTGACCAATTTGAGTTCAAAACACAGTTATATTATTATTGAGAAACATTCTTTTTAAATTCCAAGAACTTAATTAAACATGTATTATTTGAACATAAAACTAAAATAAAGGCAATAACGTTTGGTGCTTGATACTTTCCCAAATAGTAGTTTAGAACATTTAAGGAAATAAGAATATCTGCATTTTTACTCTGTTTTTGTAGCTTTTAGGCAGCAGAGTTGCCTCTTTAGTCATGTTGTCAAACTAACATAATGGTTGTGGAAATTTATACTTGCTACCAATGGGGTTGAATTTGAAAACTACCTAAATTGTTACCAGTCAATTTAAGTGAGTATAAAGAGAATAAAAACTACTCTACATTATATCATTTAGAGTGTATAAATATTCTCTTTTTGCCACACTGATTTCCAGAAATTATTTTTTCTATCGTTCTTATCAGCATTACTATTTTTTTCTGCTATTTTTATAATTTTAGTTGCCATCAAGTAAAAAACAATTATCTTCTTTTTAATTCTAATTTTCAAATTTTGGTTTTGATAATCATGATGAATGTTTTTTTTCTCTCTCTCTTTATTGTTGGCTGACCTGATTTTTGAAACTTCTTTCCCATGTCATTCCCAGGAAATCAAGAATGTGGACAAGTTTGTCTTTCAGCTGAACACGGCCTCACTCATACGTTCATCATTGAAGCAGCAGGAGTTTTATTTATGTGTAAAAAAAAAACCCAACTATAAACACACACAAACTATAAAAAACCAAAAAGAAATTATAAGAAACAACAACAAAAAACTTAAAAAGAAAAAGAAGGAAAAACCCAAACAGATATTTTTAAGCACATAGAGTTGCTAGACTTTTACTATTTTTTCTTGTATGTAATTCTAATATCTCAGTTTGAGTAAATCATTTTAATCGGCCAGTTAACATCAAAATCCAGTTCCCTCTTGTGGGGATATATTTCTATTTTATAATTGCATCACATCAAGTTTCTCTATTGGGCATTAGTTCCATCAAAACTCAACGTGTTTCTATACACTTTCATGTATTGCATACCAATGTTACCTAAAAGATGTTTATTTTGTTCAGCCATCAACTTTATCTACTGTAAATGAATGTACTAATAAAATTATTTACCAAGTATTGGATGAGTTTGCTTGTGCCATTGTTATGACTGTACTACCTGCTAAACAATTATTAAAGTGGTTGATATGGAAATAACTGAGACCCTTATGTTTGTTGTATAACCATGCCTATCATAGGCCTCAATAACCCTTAATTGTTGACAAGTAAATAGTGCATGATTTATAAATTACATCAGAATACCAACAAGGAATCAAGGTTGTAAAATTTCTCAATCTAAACCATTATTTATTCAATCATGACAAAGACCATGTTTTTAATACTCTTGACAATGTGGATATATCCTGTTTAACATGAATGCTTTTTGCATCATTGGTTTTGAAATAACACATAATATAGACTGACGCTTATCAGAATGTAGATATTTAATTTCAGATGCACTTCAGATTGTTCACTTGTATTTGTTAATCTATGATTAACTAGTATTTCTAGTTCATCAAAATTTACTCAAGTTACAATTTCTAACTGAAAAAAATAAAAAAAAACAATTGCTCTATTTACTTTTTGGGTTGGTATATTTACCTGAATTCTTATTGTTAGTTACATTGAATTTTCGGATTTTTGTAATCTTCATAACGTTTTGGCTAATGAAACTTAAACTTAATCAAACTTAAGAATCTTTGTAATCAGAAACTTTTAACTTAGCCCTTTATTCGACTCAAGGCAGGTAGACTGTTCTTGTTTTGTTAACATGACCAAGTAGTTGTGTTAAGTCTTGAAATGTATTCTTAATAGTTACTAACAGAGTAACTACTAAGAATACATTTTAAGACTTAACACTACTATTGGGTGGAATTGAAACCGTCACCTTCAGATAATGCTCACTTATAACTAAAAAAAAACTCAATGCATTTATTTGTTGTGCAAAGGATAAAAGTATTGAGTTTCTTTATGACATGAATATTCTCAAATTTGATCACTCAAAGGATTCATCAGCCAACACGTAAAAGATAAAAAAAGATGGCAACAGTCCGAAAATTCAATGCCCAAATGATCAAGTTTAATCTCAAGGATTCTGAAAGATAAACATGTTTTGCATTAAAACATTTACTTTAACTTATTTCCTCCGTTCACTGCTGGTACTCAGTTACGGTGCGTCAGTGGTGGTTAATGTTTCAATAGCATAAAATATGCATTTAGCCAGCTTTTTCTAAACATTAGATAAACATTTGATAAACCAAAACAAACACTAATAATATTTGTGTAATAATTGATGAATTGTTATAATTGTATTTAGGCTCCTTTGTATATTGATATCTAACATTCTTTGTAGGATATTTAATGTTGGATCTTTTAGTTTTTTTATAGATATATGCGACCAGTTTTTTGTAAACAAAGATTTTTAGTGGTCACAAACAAAATATTTCAATATATATTACATACAAACTCATAACACATTTTTAGAGTTAGTTTAATTTTATAAGACTGCGTTAATGTTAATGAGTGTATGATTAATGTCCAGGATTATATGTCATTTGTGGCTTCTGTAACTGGAAAAATAAAGATATTTTTAAAGTTGATTTAGTTTTATTACTCTGCATTAATGTAAATGATTGCCAGATGAATGTCCAGGATCATATGTCATTTGTGGCTTTTGTAACTACAAAAGTTTGATTAATATTTGCTGCCTGGGGTGTTTTATACTCACTTGTGGTGATCTGTTGTCATTTAGTACTGGGTAACATTCTATATAATTTATGATTTAAACTGTTTTTAAACAATTGCCATCACTGAGTACATTTGCAAAGTAGGATTTTTTTCCTACAAACTATTTTTATCCTTTAAAATTTTAATTCTTCAGATCTTAAAAAAAACTTTATTAAGCACCGTTTTAAAAGATAAAACAGTTGAAGTTTAATGAATTTTCCATAAATAGGCTATTAAACTTTTTTGGGTAAAAATATAGAAATCTTTATTATCCACTTGTATTCATTTTATACAAATGTTTTTATTTGGTTTAAAATGATTGAGTTCTTGTTTTTATTTTGATTGAAGTAGAAGTCAATAGATGAACATTGAGAACTGGAATTTAGAGATTTTAATACAGGAGTTCAAATCCTACATTTGTTTCTATCTTTACTTTTAGAAAAGGTAGGAATGACCTAATTCTTCTCCTATCTGTTAGGGTTATCAGTTCATTTAGAATTTGTTTACAGAAACGGTTAAGTGTCTAAATTGATATGCTGTTAAACAAAATAAATAATCTCAGCGTTTATGTTGATCTAAAATTTTTCATTTTATCTCCAATTACAAAACTGGTATTTTTGGTTTTTGTTTTTTAAGTGAGATATGACTCCTGAAAACAGAGGTTCTTAACCTAGTGTAAAAAAATTATATAGTCGAGGGTAAATAATTGAAGTACTTAATAATAATTTTAAAAAATAATTCAATTAAATCTCTCTATATATTTCTAAATTTTCTATTTAAATATGGTTTTTCTTTTTTTTTTTTGTGATATGAATGTATAATACTATTTTCTATACAAAACCTTGGGTTTTGTATACATGCAGTATATAGTATAGTCTATACAGTATAGTCTATAGTATAGTCTATATAGTAAAGTCTTATATATAAAAAATATACAAGACTATATATTAAATAGAGAAAGTAATTATTCCAACGAGAGAAAGAACTTTTTTAAAAGCCGAGAACGTTTGGTTTTTATTTTATTTTATATTTTGTTTTTTGTTAATTGTATAGTTAGTATATTTTATATTGTGTTAATGGTATCTGATGGTATCTGTATATTCATATAGTCTTGTATATAGAAAATATAAACAATAAAAAGGGTTTTCTGGTTTTTATACAAAACCTAAAGTCCTAAACAATGCAAAGGTTCTTTCTGACTTTGTTTTCTGTCACATTTATGATGCCTATTAACTTTTTGTATGGGGGAAATGAAGAAATGCATAAAGTTGAAAAGGTTGAGAATAGCTGCATTAAACCATAGTAAGGCAAGTATTTCGGTTTTTATTGAGATTTTCATTAAAGCAGAAAATACTTCAGTGGCATATGTACACTTAAGGATTTAATATATATAATAGGAATATTTAAGATTTAAGGCATTTTTTTGGTTGTGTCTTTTTAGGTTATTTAATGGTATTGTAAGGTTATTATTATAACAGTTTTAGATATTATATAATTGATAATAATGATATAATAGTATTAAATACTATTATATAATTCATATAATTACATAATAGTATTAAATACTATTATATAATTACACAATAGTATTAATTGAATATTATATAATTAATAATAATTATATAATAATATTAGATACTATTATATTTACTTGGTGAACACCAACCCATGTTTGGCACAAGGCCATTTTTACGTGCTTTTACCCGTGCTTTTTACATTCGGTGTTACCCTTTACCTAGATGAGCTGCTCTCCTGAGTTAACAAGCCCCATCTGCCCGAGGCAGCTAAAGTGAAAGTAATGGTTTTGACTGGGACTTGAACTCGCGTTATACAATTCCAGAGCCCGAGCTTATACCAATGCTCCACCTTCGCTGCTCAGATAATGTCTAGATACTATTATATACATCATAGCAAATGCATATTATAAAATTTATGCATTTACAAGCATTTATTTTGTAAATGAATCAGATAAATTTTAGATTAGATTAACCCATCGAAATCATTTTTTAATTCTGGAAGGATTTTGTTTTGACCAGTTGTATGCACACACACATACACACGTATGCATACGTATTTGTACCTCGATGTATGTTTATACAGAGTGCGTCTGGTGTTTGAGAACATTTATTAAATTTCTTTGAGTATAATAAAAATACAAACAACAACGCATTTGTATTTAAATAAAGTGACATTGATATAAGCACTTAAAAAGTGTTTTATTAAATTTCATTCTATGAAATCTCTCTCTACTTTAGTGACGGCTTCTATTTAAGACCTAAACATTTGGCAGACGTGTATAAGATGGTCCTCGTCGGTGTTGCACATTACTCAGGCTAAGGATGCTTTCAGAAAATTTTGGATGTGAGAATGTTTATCATCTCTCGACGACGCTCAACACATAATAATCAAACAGATTAAGGTCTAGAGAGCTTAGCGGCTATAAGTTAGGGTTAATGTGATCATGAAAATTTTCTGCTAACCATTCTTGGGTTATGTGAACCTTATGTGGTTGTACAGGGTGGGCCAAAAGTTGCTTCGGGTTTTTTAATATGCTGTCAATTTGCTAAATATAGTTATTATTAATTTTTTTTCAGATAATATTATTTTATTACATTATTCCCAGTCAAAAAACCATTACTTTCACTTTAGCAGCCTCGGGCAGATGGGGCTCGTTAGCTCGAGAGAGCAGTTCATCTAGGTGAAGGGTAACACCGAATATATAAAGCCCGGGTAAGAGCACGTAAAAATGGCCTTGTGCCAAGCTTGGGGGTGCTCACCAAGTAAATATGACATTATTTTATTACATTCATAAATTATTCTGTTGAAGTTAGTGTACTTTTCCATAATTAATTTCCAATGATTCTAATATAATATTATCTAAAAAAAAATTAATAATAACTCTATTTAGCAAATTGACAGCATATTAAAAACCCGAAGCGACTTTTGGTCCACCTTGTATATATCAAAGTAGTGATTTATACAGAAAGTATTACTTGAACCAGCCAAAGCCCTGTTAATAGATCTTCATAATGTATGATTAACAGTCAAACCTAATTCTTTTTCTATCATTGATATGTATTTGCATTATCTGAATGCTCCATGGCTCATCGGCATATTCGTATCATTGGTCTGCTTAATATGCATTCATTCAAGATAGAATGTCACTTAGCCGAGACAAAAGCTCTGTGATTTTCATGAGGCTATACAGAACCCTCAACACACCACACTGCGCCCAAAGAGGTGAAAAGTAGAGACTCTCCAGCAATGTTTTCAACCGTCGTAATTGGATATCATTTACCAAGACGCGTTTATCATTCCGAATTCTGACTTTATTGTCTTCATTTATCACCCATCAAACTTTGTGCTCTGATATCAGCATCATCAGTGCAGTAACGTATATTCTTGTTATGCCTCAGACACTCAAATGCTGTTTGGGTTTATCAATGTATATATCAAATACTCTCAGTAATACAAATTAGTAAACCAGTGAATGATATCGTGTATTCTTCTTATGAATCAAACACTTAAATCTTGTTTAGTTTTGTCACTATATATATCAAAGATAAAGACAAGAGTCTGAATGCTCTAAGTAATACACATTAGTAAACTTCAGCAGATATATTACATTTAGGCAGCGAAGATGAAGGATTGGTAAAATCTTGGACTGTGGAATCGTATTACACAAGTTCAAATCCCACTCAAAACCATTGTCTTTACCTTAAGTTGCCTCGGGCAGATGGGGCTCGTTAACTTGGGAGAGCAACCCATCTAGGTGAAAGGCAACTGTGATTACAAAAGCCCAGGTATATAGAGCGCATCAAAATGACCTTGTGTCTAACTTGGGTTGGTGCTCGACAAAGTAAATATATTATGAGTCGGACATTCAACTGTTGTTAGATTTTATTACTGTATATATCAAAGATGAAGACTAAGTCTGAATACTCTCAGTCATACAAATTAGTAAAACAACGTATGATATCGTATATTCTTGTTATCTGTCAGGTACTCAAATATTATTATGATTTCATCACAGCATTTGATTTTATCACTGTATGTATGTTTGTTTTCATCAAAGATGGAGACAAAACTCTGAATACTCTAAGTAATACAAATTTAGTAAATTTCAGCTTTGTATATTCTTGTTATGTGTCAGGCATTGTTTGATTTTATCACAGACAGTATTTGATTTTCTAACTGTATGTATGTTTGTCTTCATCTTTGATGAAGACAAACCTCTGAATACTGTAAGTAATACAAATTAGTAAACTTCAGCCAAAAATCCAAAAGAAATATATGTGTTTATAATAATGAAGTTGAGAACAAAATAATCAAAATAATTTTAATTTTTCTAATCTCAAAAATTCAAACAGATTAAGAAACATTGAGTTTATAAATCCAGAAATTGCAATAAATCTTGAACTTTTGTTGTATTGTCATGGATCTTTAACAATTTTAACTTGTTCCTCATCCTTCTCTAACTGGATGAAACATAATGTGCAAAATATCAAATTGGTTATAACAAATTTGTAACTCAATATTTTATTTTTTATTTGATTAAATTTTCTTTTTCTTTTAATTTTGGTTAAATTCAGCTCTAAAAAAATTTTTTTTCTGAACAAATCTGATTTCTATGAAATACTCAAAAAGCAATTTATTTTCAATATTGAATTATTCCGTATTTCGTGTAGGCACTAAAATAGACGATTAGACCAGGCTTTATTAAAATGTTTCTGACTATGAGGAGAGTTTGAAACATTATATTTTTCTTCTTTTTTTTTCCTTTTTTTTTTTCCTGCTGGCTTTTAATTTTCCCCAAATTTAAGAATATTTTTAAAATCTTTTCAATATAACTCTTCAGATGATAATGAAATCAAGGCAGAATTAAATAAATTGCATTTGCTTTCACCCTCTCTATTTTCTTTTTTCGTAAAAGAAAGAAAAAGTTCTTTTAAATATTAATTTTATTTTTAGATTAATTTTATTTTTAGATTTTTAATTGAAGTGTTTGTTTTTGATATTTTTTTTTTCCTTCGTTTCATTTTTAAAAAAAATTGTTATCTTGTCAATTTAGAAACTCTTGAAATCTGATAAATTAAAGTAGGGAACTTATCTTGAATGGATGATATTGCAATTTATGGAAAGAGTCTGCAGTTTTCATTTCATTATAATTTCAATTTCAAAGAGAAAACCATTTCATAAGTACTTTTTTTTAAAAGCAATTAACAGTGAATTTGTTTAATATTATTAATCTATAATGTACTCATATTAGATAGATATTATAAAAAGCAATGCTTAGTCAGTGTTGTGCTTAGCCACATAGCGACCCCGACGCAGAATGCGCCTTTGCGGCCCCTTTACCATAAAAAAGGCAATTTGCACCCCCTTAACATATTGAAGCTATTAATCAAAATCTATATATACATACACATACAAATATGTATATTATATTTACTTAGTAAGCACCAACCCAAGTTTGGCACAAGGCCATTTTTACGTCCCCTTACCTGGGCTTTTTACATTCGGTGTTACCCTTCACCTAGATGAGCGGCTCTCCCAAGTAAACAAGCTCCATCTGCCCGAGGCAGCTAAAGGTGAATGTAATGGTTTTGACTGGGACTTGAACCCGCATAATACGATTTCATAGCCCAAGCTTTTTACCAATGCTCCAACTTTGCTGCCCATACAATATGTATATATATTGATAGAAGCAATAATAATAATTCTTTGTTGTAGATTACTACCACCACTTCAACATTTTTACCTTGGATTATTTTATCCCCTTGAAACTGATATTAACAATTTTGACTCATTTTTTTATCTCTAAATCATTAAGAGATTTTGCATTTTATAATTTTAAAACTTGGATCATTTTTGTCACCAATAAAAATGGTGCAACACTTAACAAAAACTAAGACATGATCACAAAATTATGTTAATGTGCATTTGTAAAACATGGTAGATGACAAGGTGGAGAATTGGTAAAAGCTCAGGCTATGGATAATCATTTTATGCAAGTTCAATTGCCAGTCAAAACTATTCTATGTACTGTATGCTGTGTTAGACAGATGGGACTTATTAACTTTGGAGAGTACCTCATTTAGGTGAAGGGCAACACTGATATCAAAAGCTTCTCCAGGTTGAGGGTTGAGCAAAGGGATAGTGACTCTTTCTTGTAAAAGCAAGTATGCTACAGAAACAGCAAAAAATAAATTTGCTGCTCAATGCCCCACTGGGTGTGTGTAATGGTTTAACAGAAAAATATGGTCTAAGGTAATTTTTCCTTTATCTAGCAAAAAGATATTTCTTTAACAAAATTTGTAGGGATATTTGAAAAAAAAAAAAGAAAATAAAAAAACATTTTGATAATTTCTACCCAAGTCGGCCAGAGGGATTTGCTTGGTCACAAAAACGTGGTTCGATAGACAATAGCTATGAAAGGCAGTGATTATTGTGAATTCAATTACGAGACCCAGCATCCCTATCTGGGATTATGGTTAAGAAACACCTGAAGATGGCCTGAGGGAGACTAGGCTGAAACGGTGTCTAGAAACATCAAAATCCTACTAAGGTGAGAACAAAAGTCTGAATAATAAAGTTAATTCCTAAATTACGAAGCCTCATCTCAAAAATAAAAATAAACTATAATTGATAAAATCCCTGTTTTATTTTTTAAAGAAAAGCAGTAAATGAAAGGAATTTTAATAGATTTTATTAGTTTATTTCCTTTTTGCATTATTTATAGCCATAGGAAATGAGCTAAACATCATTAGTAAACACATTTAGGCTCTGCACTGTAATGATACTATTTTAAAAACTTTTCAGATTCTAAATAGATTGGTTCACTGAAAATGGAAAGTAAAGTATAAAGATAAAATTCTAATTGAAAATAGAATTAAACAGGAAGATTTCTTGGCACTAATGTTCCATTGCTTTTGGGGCTTCTCTCTATGGTCCATTAAAATCTTCATGTTCTTTCCTGAACAGTGAGTGGCCTACCATAGTCGTTTTGGCAAAACCATCAATTGAAAAAGATCCTAACAGCAAATGTTTGACACACACCAAAGCCTTGTTTTTAAAACTAATTTATTTCATTGATCATTTAATTCTTAACCTTAAATAATGGAAATCTAATCCTCTGGCTTATCCCTGGCAGTTTCTATTTGAATGTTTAACATTAATTCAATCTTTAGCTTTTTTTTAGTTATTATATCTTCTTAACTCTAATTTACTTTAAAATTATATTTACTTGGTAGAGCATCTAACCAAGTTAGACACAAGGCCATTTTTACATGCTCTAAATACTTGGGCTTTTTTAAGCTATTAATCAAAATCTATATATACATACACATACATATATGTATATTATATTTACTTGGTAAGCACCAACCCAAGTTTGACACAAGGCCATTTTTACGTCTCTTTACCTGGGCCTTTTTAATTCAGTGTTACCCTTCACCATGGTTTTGACTGGGATTTGATCTCGCATAGTACAATTCCAGAACCCGAGACTTTACCAATGCTCCACCGTCGCTGCCAAATTGACTTTAATATTAGAGATATTCTTAGAAGTCGGGCAGCGACGCTGGAGCATTGGTAAAAGCTCGAGCTCTGGAATCGTATTACGTGAGTTCAAATCCCATTCAAAATTATTACTTTCACTTTAGCAGCCTCGGGCAGATCGGGCTCGTTAACTAGGGAGAGCAGCTCATCTAAGTGAAGGGTAACACCGAATGTAAAAAATCTGGGTAAGAGCATGTGAAAATGGCCTTGTGCCAAACTTGGGTTGGTGCTCACCAAGTAAATATAATATACACAACATTTCGGCTGATAAACCATTCAGGTGTTCTCTCTCAAGAACCTTCTAATAATCCGTCATAATTGGGAGTTTATACCAGAGACGTGTTAAATCTTGTTTTTTTGAGGGAAAACAAACTGTTGTGGGGACATTCACACCCTCATAAGATGGACTCATCCATTAAACAGCAGCTTAGACCCCCTTAACAAGAGTTATATGGATGTCGCATAGCCAACTCCCAATACTAACCCCTATTCTATACCACTATCCTTTACTAGATATAAATGTTCTTATTTTTACCAAGTAGTAGAGTTCCTACTTTCACCACCTTTGACTTACTAACCTTTTCTGTTCCACTAATCTTCAACTTGATATAAATGTTCTTCTTATTTTCACCAAGTAGTTGTGTTCCTACTTTCATCACATTTGACTTACTAACCCCTTTTCTGTACCACTAATCCTTACTAGATATAAATGTTCTTCTTATTTTTACCAAATAGTTGTGTTCCTACTTTCACCACCTTTGACTTACTAACCCCTTTTCTGTACCACTAACCCTTACTAGATATAAATGTTCTTCTTATTTTCACCAAATAGTTGTGTTCCTACTTTCACCACCTTCAACTTACTAGATATAAATGTTCTTCTGATTTAGTATTGATGATGAGGGACTGTAGACTGTTTAAGCCTCTTGATTCCCTGGGGGAAATAGGGTCATAACAGCACTCTTTCAAAAGACTCTGAAATTTACATTGTACAATTATTCAGTCATTGTGGTTTCTGTAACTTTCTCTTTTTACAGATTTACATTGTTGGCCCTATTTTAACCCCTAACCTGGAGGACTAGAGCTGAATACTTGATGCTACATTTGGGTCATTGAGGGTGCTTTGACTGTGACACCCTCACCAGATGCCTGTCTTACCATAGACTAAGGGTTCACCTCCAAAGTGGTTTAACCGCACTCCTAGGTACTAACCTGGGTAATTCCCACCCTGGCACAAACTGATAGAAGTATTATCAATATTTATACATATGTCTTCTTATCTGCCTATGTTACATGCTTATATGTATGCTTATACATATACATATACATGTATGTATGTATGTATGTATGTATTTATGTATGTATATGTATAGGGGCTGATATATGGGCCTAATAACCAAAGGTAAAAATAGACACACTGACATTTCAACCTTAATATATTTTTTTTATAGAACGACTCAGAGTGACTACTTGGTAATATTACTAAGTCAGGGTCCAAAGTTAGGGGTTGAAATACCGTTGGGTTTTAGTCTTCTTTTGCCTTAAGTAGCCAGGGCTGATATATCCGTTCTTATGGGTTTAAAGGGTTAAAATGAGAAAGTGGTTGTTCCAACAGGAGAAAGAAGAATAGGTAAAAAAACTTTTTAATAGGAGCTGTGAACCTTTTTGTTTTTGTTTTTACTTTTACTTTAAATAAATATATATATATATATATATATATATATATATTATTAATATATTACTATTTATATAATATATTGTATATTATTTATATATATTAAGTGTTAATTGTATAAGCGGAACATTTTTTTTCAACACTGATATGATTTTAAAAAGGAGTAGCAGCAAATGTTTAATAGTAACCATACATTATTATGCAGACCATAGACCCCATCATAAATATACAAAATCAACACTATTCATTTTTTTAACTACAGGAAATAAATATGCAAATTTTCAAGCCTCATCTCAAAGTTTCAAAAAAGCAATATGTTTTTTTTTTTAATTCTGTCTCATTTGAAATCAAATTCTTCTCCAAAAAAGTTATTTGTATGTTTTTATTTATTCTCTCCTTCCTCTCCTGTTGTCCATCATTCACTCACTCACTCACTCACTCACTCACTCACTCACTCACTCACTCACTCACTCACTCACTCATTCACTCACTCTTTCAAACAATCACTCCCCCACTGTTTTTCTCTCTTTCATTCTGGTTACATACAGGAGTTGGACAAAATAATGGAAACAACTGTGAGTTAGGCATCTAATTTAAAACACTTATAATAATTGAAAATAAATTATAAAAATCTTATTTTTTTCTTATTTCTGTTAA
>JAUZSX010000019.1:1586708-1598761 GCA_034780655.1 Idiosepius hallami | reverse complement strand
CATGTAATAATCCGGCCCACCAATAACTTCATTTTCCTAAATCTGGCCCACCGACTGGAGAAGTTGCCCACCCCTAACTTAAACCTTTTATTGTTTCAATAATTTGACTTAGTTTGTTTAATGAAAAAAAAAAAAATAAAGGTTGAAAAGGCATTTTTCACTCAGTAATTTGAAAGATTGTCAATGAAAAAAAAAACAGTCACCAAAAAATAAATATTTTATTAATTTTTGTTGTTATATGGAAAAATCACTCAGAAATGCAAGTGGTTCACTTGAAATATAGAGCTATATAAAAATGAAAGTAACAGTAAAGTGAGTTGGGGTTGATTATTTGGAAATATCTGTAATTTTTTAGTTTTCAAGTAGTAAGTATGTAGGCCCTCATCAGTCTTGGGTGACCATGAGATTGGATCCTAGTTGTTCATTTGTGGTATATCCCTGACTATGGCTGAACAGACTGAAGCAGGAATGAATTAATTTTAATCTTGAATAACTATACCAATCTTTATTATTACTGCAAGAATACTTGTGGAAAAGAATAAGAGAGACTTGCATATTGAACAAGTATTGCCCAGCTGTCTGGGTGCTGGGAACTTGCTACTAAGGTAATGAAGCCCATTACATTGAAAAGCAGTCCTGTACATTATACTCGTAGGGTGGTAAACACTCTTTTAAATGTCAATTCAAATTATAATTTTGAAATGTAGGTTGCCATTGTGCTATGGAAATTTCACTAGTCTCAATCATTGTACTATTGAAATTTGGTGGTCCGAATGCTTTGACGATGGCTTTTGTCTTCATTTTGATCTGTGTGTTATTTTTGTATTTCCACATTTTGACCCCTTATCAGCTATTTTTCTGGTTCAAAACCAATTAACAAGTATTCACAATGTCTGAAGACCCTATACGTAAAATTTCAAGTCTCTATACCCCAAATTGGCAGAGGCAGTTTGGTCAAGACTACAACAGTCCAATCTTTTAACTTTGACTTAGTTTGCCAGGTCTGATTTATTGCCCTTTAAGATCCAAAGGTTTAAGATCATTAATTAAGTCTCTTGCTCTGTCCAAAAATTTTGTAACTCTATGTAAAAAGTCTATAGTTTCAGATATTTTTGAGGTTGCACCGACAACAAGAATTGAACTTGAAGCTGTCCTACAAAGATCTTGGACTTCTATTAGATATCACTGTTTTAAATCAGTAATTGAGTCTATGTCGGAGAAAATAAAAATAATTTTTAAATCTAGAGGCAAGCACTCACACAAAATATTATATTTAGTATCATAATCTAACAAACATCATAGTAAATGATTTTTTTTTACTTTTATATAGTTTAGCAACTATTTATAGCAACAACAGTTGTGTTTTGTTATCAATAAACCAGATTTTTTAAGAAGTTACAAAACTTTTGGTCTGAGTTGTTCTTATATCTATTTAATACATCAATATTATTAATTACTATTATTATATAAATAATTATGTGATTTAAAAAATTTTTGTTATTAGTCCATTTTGGAACTTTGATATCGCCTCCAATGTGATCATCTATGAACGAGCTACGTGTCCATTGCTGCCTGTTTTACCTGAAATTGAATACCTACGTGCTGAACTTGTCTTCAAATTGAGGTCACACTATCAAGAACTTTGTAGTTCCCGAGAAGGTAAACATAATCTTTATTGATTTGAATCTTTTATGATAAAGTTTAAGAATATTAAACTGAAAGAAAAATATTACAGTGGTACTTTTAATTTGAAAAGCAATTTGTTCAAAATCCGAATTTTAAAAAATATTATTGATTTTTATTTATTGTTTTTTTTTTTGATTTAGCCCAATATTAAATCATTGGGGGCATAAATTATGTGTTCTCATCTTCTGGGACCGGTATGAAATCTGAATTTCGTTCCAAAACTGATGCAAAAGTTTTTCTCTTTTTTTTTCTTGAACATTGTTTTTTTTTTATAAAAATCAGGACATTTGAAAACCAAGGTTCCATTATATTAAACAGAACCAAATCTCTTGATAGAAGTAGAGTTACCTGTCTGTACAAGTTATCTCTTGGGTAGAAATAATAATGGTGTGTTTAGTTAAATCTCTTATTATCAGGTGCAGACTGAAAGTGTTATGGGCAGTTAAAATTATTTAAGATGTCCTTCCTGTACACTCTAATAAATTCATTCTGACTCAGGTCACTCTGATTTGCCTACTCATCATGTGTGTCAAATGGCTGTAGATGACAACCGGACATAGTTAAGCCATTATGCACAGATCACCTTTTGCACAGCCTGTGACATTTAAGTACAAAAAAATGAGGAGAGAGGGCCTATTGTATTTTCTGAGAGCCCATGATTTCCAAACTAGTCAGTGCATCCCCACAATCAGCTACTCATATTAATTGTCATTGTTATTTTAAACCAGTGTATGAACTTTTGTGATGGTCAAAGGTGCTTTAGGTACCTTTTTATCTGAAAAAGTTTTAAAAGTTAGACTGTCCAAGCAGTGGGGTACAAAGTGATATTAATGCAAAAAAAGTATTATATTTACTTGGTGAGCACCAATCCAAGTTTGGCACAAGGCCATTTTTACATGCTCTAAATACCTTGGTTTTTACATTCAGTGTTACCCTTCACCTAGATGAGCTGCTCTCCCGAGTTAATGAGCCCCATCTGCCCAAGGCAGCTAAAGGTGAATGCAATGATTTTAACTAGGATTTGAACTCGCATATTACGATCTCAGAGCCCAAGCTTTTACCAATGCTCCACCGTTGCTGTAACGCAAAAAAAAAAAGTATGCATTGACCTAGTTTAACTATTGATCCATGCGCATAGAAAAATTTGAATAGCATAGCTTAAAACATGTATGCAAGCATTAGTAACAAAACTCTGTTATTGACAAACAGACAGACTGCCTTTTATATGATAGATTGTTTTTTCTCCAATAAATGCATATGCAATCAAATTTTTTTTTTCAAGTTCTTTTTATTAATGATAATTTTTTGTTTTATGATTTAAGGAATTGAAGCTCCAACTGAATCCTTCAATCGCTGGTTAATGGAAAGAAAAGTGTGTGATCAAGGAAATGATACAATGTTACCAAGTAATTGTGTTCCAAAAGTGTCGCAGTCAATGTATCGAGAAATCATGAATGATATCCCAGTCAAATTACACAATCCTAAATATTCTGTGGACGTCAAAAGACAGCTTTCGAAATATGCTGAGGCAGCCAAAAAGATGATTGAGTTCAAGTAAGTATCCAAGGCTCTGCTTAGAGCCCCTGCAACTCTGCAATTGTGGTCGGCCGCAAGGCTCTTTAGTTTTAATGATTTATTGTAATAAAAAAAGATTTAACAAACTATTTATTAATATTAACTGGAAAATTATTATCATACAAGCATGTTGGAATATATGTTTATCAACCTGTTTCTCTCTCATATATATATATATATATATATATATATGTACATACAGAGTTTTTATTTTGCTTTTGAAAAAGAACCCAGGTGAGTTCAGAATATGAGGCCAAAAATAAAATGAATACTTTCTTAAAATAAACATTTTTATTTTTATATTTATACTACGCACACACACACACACACATACACACACACAAACACACACACGTCTGTATATATATATATCTGCACTACGATTACGGTCACAGTTTACAGCAGAACAAGTGCTCTTCAGTTAATGTTGGATTCTGATTCAGAAGATGTTTTGGCTAGCGACCTCAACATTGATGACTTTAAAAGTAAAAGGAGTGATGTTAAAATGGGAAGCACGGGTTATAGGCAGAAATTACCAGGGGGATCAGAGTTCAAAGGTCTAAATGACGACAAAATGTTAAACGCATGCACAAGTAAAGCAAATCAAATCTATTGCTGTCTGTACTGTTTTGTTAGCTAATTGAAAAGGCTTTATTTTAGTTTCTAAATATACAAATAGCTTATTTTAAGGGCATTATTAATCATAACAAATAAATACACCTCAATTTTTATAAAATTTGTTTTTCCTGTTGTAGGAATGCCACTTCAGACAGTCGAAAAGTTGTTAAATGGAATGTTGAAGACATGTATGTTTGGCTTCGTAAGCCACACAGTGCCACCTTTGAAGAATATTTGGTAAGTGGAATTAGGATCCTTTTATATAACACTATTCCTCTGGTAAATCTACAATCTTAATTAAAAAGATCCAAAATAATTAAAGAACCTCAGATTACAATTTTTTTTTACATATTTTTAATAATTTGTATATTAACTATGGGGACTATAGTTCTCATCTTTATATTTCTTAAATTTACTTATTCATGCCAGTTTTTGATTAAAGCTTTTTTGGGTTTCCCATTGTTAAATTCTATTTGGTCTATTAATTAAAAATGTTTTTTGAAATCTAATGTTTTCAGTTTGTGACACGATACATACAAATAAAAATTCAAAATATCCATCGGTCATTAAAGTTTCAAATTTCTTAATTCATAAATACAATAATTTTAAATGAATTATATTTTGGGGATTATGACAAAACATTCTCTTGTACAAATACAATTTTCAAAGCTTTTTATTATCAATATTGACATGTGTGTTTTAAAGGAACGTCTTGCTCATTTGAAGCGTCAGTGCCAACCACATCTCACAGAAGCAGCCAAGACTTCAGTAGAAGGTATCTGCATCAAAGTTTACAACATGTCATGTGATATAGTCAAAAAATTACAAGAAAAACATTGGGAATTATTGAAAGAACATGGAATTCAGGGTAATTCAAATATTTGTGTCTTGTTCTTTTTCATTTATTATAAATTGATTATAAACTGAACTCTTCTTAATTCTTATATGAGCTCTAATTTTATAAAACATTTTATAAAATCTTTTGAACTTTTAAAATCTATCAAATCTCCATCTTTACAAAACCTATTCTAAACTCTATTCTTATGAATACTATTATGATCTCTTTAGTTTATCTATTAAAATGTAAAAAACAGATCATTGTGGTTGTAGGAGACCATACATCCTGTATCTCTTCAGTAAGTTAAACCCCAATAGTTATTTAAAAAAAATTATTCTGTTTATATGTAGGCATGGCCTAATAATATGTATATTAGTAGGCCATGATGTAGGGTTCCTCCAAAAATGAAACCACAATAGTTACTTAAAAAATGATTCAGGCCACAAATATTTACATATGTTGAGTACTGCTTTTTTTTATATGATAGGCTTCCTTAACTATCTAAGAGAAAAGCATTAGAAATGAATTCAGTGTAAAAAAGATTAGAAATTAATTATGTATTAAAAAAAAGGATTGGAATTTATAAAAAATGTATAAAAAAGCATTAAATACTTTCCTATTTAAAGGCTTCCTTAATTACCTTAGAGTCAAGTCCCTGGTTCTTGATCAAAGCCAGGCAATACTTCTTGTAATATATAAAATTCAGATCAGCTTGCTTGCTTGCAATGATAGAACTGCATTTGCTGTTTTGCAGTTTTGATTAAAAAATCTTCTTTCATCTATTTCTTATAATAAAATGAAAATTAAATTGTAAATGAGAATAAGGGCTAGTGCAAGCCACTGTTTGAAATCAAATTATTTGGGTGTAAATTTGTTAAAAAACAAAATTATTTGAGTGTAAATTTGTAAAAAATTTTTGGGTGCAAATTTGTTAAAAAATTTGTTGAGATTTGTTTAAATATTTGGGTGTAAATTTGTTAAAAAAATTTGTTAAGATTTGTTAAAATATTTGGGTGTAAATTTGTTAAAAAATTCGTTGAGATTTGTTAAGATATTTGGGTGCAAATTTGTTAAAAAATTTGTTAAGATTTGTTTCAATATTTGGGTGTAAATTTGTTAATAAAACAAAACAAAAGCAACAACTACTTAAAGTGTTTGACTAAATATTAAATTCTGTCATTTTTTAAACGCTACAACAAATATCAATAAGAAACTCAATTTCTTACATTTTTACTGAAGAAAATGAATTAACAAATTAGAAAATATATAAATTTATTTAATTTATTTTAATCAGTAAAAGTTTTAAAATCTAATTTAGAAAAAAACATACTTGACTCAGGCTGAAGTCTTTCGAAGTTAATTTTTTTAATACATAAATATTTCTATTTTTATTCTTTTCTCATAAATTCAAGTTGCATTTGAGATTAACACTTCTAATTTCCATAAATGATTGTCTTATTTCATACTTTTATAGAGATACCAACACCTAAAAAACCACCCATCAAACGCAAAGTGATGTGCTATTCAGTTGTTATGAGTGTACCTGCTCCTCGATTAACCCAAGTTGAAGTACACACAGATAACATGACAGTTTTGAGATACAACAATGATGAACAAAAGATCAGTACATCCCACTTTCACAAACTGGTAAATAGAAACATTTTTATATATAACATTTATTGTTAGATAAACTGATGAATAGAAGATGTCATAAATCCCCGCTCATTGCATGTTCTCCTTAAAATTTGCTCACATTTCCTAAATGAATATGGAAGGTTCCAGAAAAGATGACTTTTTTTTGACTGCTAAGCCAAAGTACATCGGGAGAATTAGGAATGAAAAAAAAGTACACTTTTGATAGCAACAAAAAAAGAAAGCGAAGGACAATGCTAAAGGTCTGAACAAATTGTCTTTCACCAAATAAATTGACAAATATTTCTTTCTTAAAAATCAAAGTTTTCTTTTCTGTGAATTTATTTTTAATTATCAACATAACATTTTATTTTAATGGTTCTATGCTAAATTTACTTAATTTTCCTTAGCTTTTCAGTGTCTATCAAAATTCTAAATTATGAGATAAATTCAATTTTATTTCAGGAACAACTTTACAGTTTAAATTGTAAAGATGACCCCAAATTTGAAAACTTCTTAGCCAGAGTTTGGTGCTTGCTACGTAGATATGATGTAAGTATTTTGTTTTTCAATAAAAAGAAAATAAAATCTTTATTTATTGTATTATTTAAAACTTTTATAGCACGCATCATAACTAACACCAATCAAATTGCAATATTCATATTAAAATCTAAAAAAACAAGAAAATAAATATTATAATGAAAATAAAAAAACTAAACAAAAAACAAAATCTTAATAAGCAATGAACAAACCAAACCAAACCATGTCTTCAGCATTAAATAACCCAAAAGGTTGATATGCTGTTAAAATAAAACATCTATTCAAATCAATTGAATTATTGTAGCCAATACAATGTATAAAGTGGTTTTCAAATGCAGTCTGCCCCAAGTGGCATGCACAGGGGGAGGGGGACTTTACTGGGAGTAAAAATAGAAAAAAATAAAAAGGGCCAAATGATTTAAGAATTTTCTTATAATTTGAATTAAACATTGTTTTTGTCTTAAAAAAATCTTTGTTTTTCTTTTTTTTACTGTACAAGTGTTGTAATATGATGAAAGTCTAAGACTGATAGCAGCAGTCTAAAATTAGATCCTTGATTGTAGTTCCATAAAGATAAATATTTTGAGTTTTTTTTTAATTTTGATGAATAATGGATTATCAGCAGCCAACAAGGGGAGGGAGGTAATTCTCATAACTGCTCCAAGGTGACAAAAGCAGTTATTATGCCACTGGTTTTATGGAAATTCAACATTTGATCAAGATCTCAGAATTTGATTCTAATTTATTTTCATATTACAAGTATTACAGGGCAGCGACGTTGGAGCATTGGTAAAAGCCTGGGCTCTGGAATTGTAATATGCGAGTTCAAATCCCATT
Source organism: Idiosepius hallami (assembly GCA_034780655.1). Classification (NCBI taxonomy): domain Eukaryota; kingdom Metazoa; phylum Mollusca; class Cephalopoda; family Idiosepiidae; genus Idiosepius; species Idiosepius hallami. The sequence continues at coordinate 1,591,035 of JAUZSX010000019.1, read as the reverse complement.
CAAAACCATTACATTCTCCTTTAGCTGTCTTGGGCAGATGGGAGCTCGTTAGCTCAGGAGAGCAGCTCATCTAGGTAAAGGGTAACACCTAATATAAAAAGCCTGGGTAAGAGCACGTAAAATGGAAAATGGCCTTGTGCCAAACTTGGTTTGGTGCTCACCAAGTAAATATAATAATACAAGTATTGATTTGATGTTCTCCCTGGATTGCCACCGTGTCATTGTGGAGAACCTTGTGTGTTCCAATAAACCTGAGAGCGATACTGTCTGGAGCTTAGGTTCCTGGTAGAGTCACCCATGGCGGTAATGTCGAGGGTGAGGTTCCAGACAAAGACCTCAATGTCACATGATGCGGATGATGATATCAATGACACAACAGCACTGAAGGTGGATGAAGGCTGAAACAGAGGATGGCCTCCAGTTGTGGTTCTCCATTGGAATAGACCTTTGCCAAGGGGCCGTGTGGTGGCTGCAGGTGCATCAGTCTCCCCACGTTAAAAGACATCACGCGTAGACGTCCTCCCGGGTCTAGCATCGTTCTCTATGAAGCACAATCTACTAGTTGCACTGTGATGGTTAATTATCTGAAGGGCCACAGAGACCAAGACAGAGGACAGTCATACTCGACTACAAGTGACTACCAATAATAATGATTGCTTTGATGCTACTTTTGTGATCATTTTTATAAATGTTTTTTGTAGTTTCAATGTTATTTTTTGGTTCAAACTATTTGAAAGCCAAAGTTTATCTATTATATAAAAATCAGCTTTTTGTGGTTATATGAGACCCTACATTTGGTAACTCTTCAAAAATGAAACCACAAGAGTTATTTAGAAAAAAAATGATTCAGACCACTAAAATGTATGGTAGTGCCTTTCTATATAATAAGCATCTTTAACTAGTCTAGAGAAAAAACTTTAGGAATAAATTTAGAAGAGAAAAATATTAGAAATAAATTGAGTATAAAAAAGCATTTCAAATGAATTTAGTATGAAAAAACATTAGAAATGAATTTAGTGTAAAAACACTAAAAATGAATTTAGTATAAAAAAGCATTAACTGCTTCCCTACTATATAATAGAATTCCTTAATTACCTTAGTGGCAAGTCTCTGGCAACCAAGCAAAGCTGGACAATACTTCTAGTTTTATTATAAAAGATTTTTTTAACTTTAAAAAAAAATTTTTTTTTTAAAGAAAATTTTTTTTTCTCACAAACAGATTTGTTATTTATTTTGTTTTTTGAAAATGAATTTCAGACATTTTTTGGGATCAAGCCTGAAGGTTTTAGCATGCAGGTGGCGCTTCCCATTTCTGTCTTCCAATATTTGAATCAAACATTTGAGGTGACATTTGAATGCTTTGCATCTCCTTTAAATTGCTATTTCCAACAATACTGCTCAGCATTTACAGACACAGATTGTTACTTTGGATCACGTGGGTAAGTGCGACTTTGTCTCTTCCTTTTTTTTTCTTATAAACAATCTATTTGTCATTGTAATATGTTTGCTCATTTATATAGGGGTTGTTCTCAAGGGGATACCAGCTATTTTGAAAAAGTTATTTGTTACAATGGTCTTTCCTAAACTAATGCCACCTATTTTTAAAGTTATTTGTTACAAGACTATATATCTATCTATCTATCTATTTGTCAATGCATCCATCAATCTATCTATCTATCTATCTATCTATCTATTTATCTATCTATTTATCTATCTATTTATCTATCTATCTATCTATCTATCAATTTAACTATTTATAAATCTCTTTAGTTTTCTATCTATCTATCTATCTATCTATTTATCTCTCTGTCTGTCTATCCGTCAGTATATCTGCCTATCAATTTGTCTAAGTTTCTGCCATAGGAAAAAAAAAGAGGACAGTTTTACTCAAACACGAGTGACCGCCGATGATGAAATGATAGTTTATATGAAGTAACCTGTATAATAATATAAGAATCTTGTTGCTGAATCTTTGGAAGAGGAACAGAGCTTTATATTTTTTATAAGAAATAAAAAAAAAACAGTTGTTTTGTTTTGATTTCTGGTTTGTCATTTATTGTATCAAGGAAATAATTGTGTTCTAAATACGAAATTCTGAATGCAAAGAGTAATGTCATCAGTGTAATTGATACCGGCTCTTAGCATTGGAGGGGAAAGAAAAGAAAAGAAGGAAGAAAAGAAGGAAGGAAGGAAGGAAGGAAGGAAGGAAGGAAGGAGGGAAGAGAAAGAGAGATAGAGAGAACAAGGAAGAAAGAGACGGAGACAGAAAGAAAGAAATAAATAAAGAGAGTAAGACAGATGAAGGAAGGAAGGAAGGAAGGAGGGAAGAGAGAGATAGAGAGAACAAGGGAGAAAGAGACGGAGACAGAAAGAAAGAAAGAAAGAAAGAAAGAGAGTAAGACAGATGAAGGAAGGAAAGAAGGAAGGAAAGAAGGAAGGACGGAAGGAAGGAAGAGAGAGAGAGAGAGATAGAGATAACAAGGGAGAAAGAGACGGAGACAGAAAGAAAGAAAGAATGAAAGAAAGAAAGAAAGACAGATGAAGGAAGGAAGGAAGGAGGGAAGAGATAGAGAAAGAAGGAAAGAGAGAGATAGAAAGAAACAGACGAAGACAGAAAGAAAGAAAGCCAGTAAGACAGATAAAGGAAGGAAGGAAGGAAGAGAGAGAGAGAAAGAGGGAGAGAGAGAGATAGAAAGAGAAGGATACAGAAAAAAAGAAAGAAAGAAAGAGAGTAAGACAGATGAAGGCAGGAAGGAAGGAAGGAAGGAAGAGAGAAAAGGGGAAAAAGAGATATAATAAAAGGGAGAAAGAAAGAAAGAGACTAAAACAGACAAAAGAATGAAGGAAGGGAGAAAGAGAGAAAGAGGTAGAGAGATAGAAAGAAAGGGAGATGAAAGAAAGGAAGAAAGAAAGAGAGTAAGACATACGAAGGAATGAAGGAAGGAAAGAAGGAAGGAAGGATCAAAGGAAGAAAGAGAGAAAGTGGAAGAGAGAGAGAGATGGAAAGAAAGGGAGAAAAAAGAAAGAAAGAAAGAAAGGAAGAAAGACAGACGAAGGAAGGAAGGAAAGAAGAAAGAGAGAAAGAGGGAGAGATAGAGCGAAAGGAAGAAAGAAAGGAATTAAAAAAGACAGATAAAGAAAGGAAGGAAGGAAGAGAGATAGAGAAAGAGAGATAGAAAGAGACGGATACAGAAAGAAAGAAAGAAAGAAAGAGATTAAGACAGACGAAGGAAGAAAAGAAATAAGAAAGAGAGAAAGAGGGAGAGAGATAGATAGAAAGAGGGGGAGAAAGGAAGAAAGAAAGACAGACGAAGGAAGGAAGGAAGGAATAGAGAAAGAGAGAGAGATGGAAAGAGAGGGAGTAAGAAAGAGAGAAAGGAAGAAAGAAATTAAGACAAAGGAAGGGAGGAAGGAATGAAGGAAGAGAGAAAGAGGAATAGATAGAGAGGAATAGAGAGAGAGAAAGAGAGAGAAATAGAAAGAAAGGAAGAAAGAAAGATTGAGGGTAAGACAGATGAAGGAAGGAAGGGAGAGAGAGAAAGAGGGAGAGAGAGATAGAAAGAAAGAAAGAAAGAAAGATAGTAAGACAATGAAAGAAGGAAGGAGAGAGAAAGAGGGATAGAGAGATAGAAAGAGAGAGAGATAGAAAGAGAGGGAGAAGGGAAGAAAGAAAGAAAGAAAGAAAGAAAGAAAGAAAGAAAAAAAGAAGACAGAAAGAAAGAAAGAAAGAAAGACAGACGAAGGAAGGAAGGAAGGTAGGAAGAGAGAAAGAGGGAGAGAGATAGAAAAGCAGGAAGAAAGAAAGGAAGAAACAAAGAAACAAAGAAAGAAATAAAAAGAAACAAAGAATGGAAAATGAGGAAAGAAAGAAAGAAAGATAAAAAGAAAGAATGAAAAAAGAATGAAAGACAGAAAAAAAAAGAAAGACGACAAAATCAAAAAGAAGGAAACAGCAAAAACAAATAAAATAAAGAAAGAAGTACAAAAAAAAGAAAAGAAAAGAAGAAAGAAAGGGAGAAAATCAGAAAAAAACGAAAGAGTAAAAAAAGAAAGAAAAAAAAGAAAGAACTGAAAATGGCTGAAAAAGAGCGCGAAAAAGAGCTGATCAAATCCAAGTGATTTGAACAATGAGAAATGAGTCAAGATAATTGTGTTGAGCCGCGAATCTCGTCTCATCGCGACGATAATTGACACAAGAAAAGAATTTGGCATTTTTTCCTTCTTTAATTATTTTCTGTGGAAATCTTTTTTACAAGATCATTCGATCAATCCATGCATTTAACCATCCACCCACACTTCCATTTATTCACTTTATATATGTATATAT
>JAUZSX010000019.1:1536694-1557880 GCA_034780655.1 Idiosepius hallami | reverse complement strand
AAGTAAAATAAATATTGAGTTACTTGCCCTTGTCAAAATATTTTCTGGAGTAAGGGACGCTAAAATAAGATTCTACCAAATTCAAAACGTAAATTTGAAAACAAAATGGATATTAGAAACTGAATTCTCTAACTTTGCCAACAACTGAAACAAAACCAATTTTTTGGGACAGTGAAATTTGTTGAGTGGAATGCCAGATATTAAAAGAAATTGAAACTAATTATTAATTAAAATGATAAATAAAAATTGCATGTCCCCTCGAAACGGTGAAATCTTTTGATTGCAATAGCATTCATTGAACAACCTAAATGTTAGATACTGTTTACAGAAGACCTATTACAACTTATAAACTATAGCCCAATTCTTCCAGGTATGGTCATATTTAAAAAATAAACATTAGATAATTTTCAATTGTTTCCCATTAATGGCATTATGGCTCTGGACTGAGAGTTGATTGGTGTAATTTAAAGAAAAACAAATTTTAAAAAAACACAACTTTTTTCCTTGCGCAATATCGGTTAAATGATTTAAAAAGGACTCTTTTTTTCACAAAGTTTAAATTAAATCAGATAAATTAGTTAAAAAAGGCATAAGAATCTGTATCTAGTTTATTTTGCTCTTTAAAAAGTTAGTAAAGTCTTCATTAAGGATCTAAATGTTTAACAGGTGAAATTGTTTGAAAAATATGTAACCAAATGAATTCACATTTGTACTGTTTGGTCTGTTTAGAATTTAATTAGCAAAAAACAAATTCATACATTAAACTTAGTAAATTAAGTTTTCTATTTATTCTATTAATACAATAGCGTGGTGTGTGTTATTTTGTGTCATGATTACATCAAATGCAACAACCTTAAGTAAGCTTTTATCTTTTAAAAATCGTTTAATGGTGTAAATTCAATTAAAAATTCTAGAAAATGTTTTATGTATTTTGGTTTTATTTTTTTAATTTAGGAGATTTATCTTTCTGATAAAACTTAAAAGTATAGAAATAATGGATTTTAATAATTTTTACACTCAGTGTACGTTGCCCTGATATAGACCTAAGGAATGAATTGAATGCGATGATTATCGCCCGTCATTTCATCTCTAGAAGAAGCCGCACGATGGTGATAAGGGGGAAAAAAACATTTTTGAGATATATTTACTTGGTTTAGCACCAACCCAAATTAGGTACCAGGCATTTTTACGTGCTGAGCTTTTTACATTCAGTGTTGCTCTTTTCACCTAGACAAGTTGTTCTCTCGAGTTAACAAGCCCCCTGTCTGAGGCAGCTAAAGATGAATGTTTGTTTTGACTGGGACTATGATTCCAGAGTTCAAGCTTTTACTAATGCTCGAACCTTGCGGCCAACTGCCAACCATTTTAAGATATGTGAGAATGAAAATGCAATTTTTTAATTTGTAAAATTTTTGTTTTAAACTCTGAAATTTGTGTATGTGTGTGTATATATGTATGTATTAACAATCATCTTTCGAATTATTAAAAAATAAAATTTAGATTTTATACAAGATTTTAAAAAAATAAATCATTTAGGAACAAAAGTTCCGTAAATACCATAAATGGAGTATGTTTTTTAAGAATCGAAAACACTTGAAAAATAAGATAGAGAAACACGTACAGTTTTTATAAATTTAAGCTCAAATATTTTCAAGATTAATATGATTTCTTAAAAAATATGCAAATGCTCTGACAAGATATTAATTTGTTATCTCTCTTTTACAACATACACTTGGGGTCGTCACAAATTTCAAATCTAGCGTCTGAGCATCTGCCTTCATTTATGTTAAATTTAATTTTTTTAAAATAAAACAAAAATCTTAAATTATATTAAAACTTTTTTTAAATGGTCAATGCACGTTTGTACATACATTGCCCACAAAAACACTATCCTCGCATAATCATTTTATAATGATACAAATTGGAATTCTTAAAACCATAAAATATATTTTTAAACTTTTACTGAAAAAAACAAAATGCGTAAGCAATAGTCATATGTGTCCTGTGTTAAAATGCAAAAAAACAACAAAAGGTAGCAATGACAGTAAATTTCAGAAAATTGATACCTCCCCCTCAATGCCAAACATGTAAGTATATATATAATTATGATTTGTTGTTTATGAAAAAAACATTGTATATTTGGCGATTTTTTCGTATAAAATGCAATAGAATTTTAAAATTAAAACCTTGCTTATTTTTTAAACCAATTTAAAAAATTATGTCAAAAATAGTCTTTTTCATTTTCTTCAAATTCTATGTAAAATTTTAAGCTCTTTCAAATGAAATATAAATTATTTATTTTAAGAAAAAGCTGTTGTTTTTTTTTGTTGCAGAATCCTTAAAAATTGGTATTAGATTATTGTTCTCAAATATTAATTGCAATTTGAATCTTAGTTAATATAAAGGTCTGGTTGTTTGTTATCAGTTTCTGTCAGATGAGTTATATTTTTAATTTTGTGGAATATTAAACTTTTACTAAGAGTGAATATTATTTAATATGGATTTCAGAAATCTTCATTTAAACAATTTTTTGTCTCCTGTTCATTAGTTTCAATTTTCTTCTTTCTTTTAATGAAAGCAATCAGAACCAGTTAACAAAAACTGGCTTAAGTTTAGGCAGTTTTATTTTTTCTCTGGGCCTCCATAGAATCAATTTTGTTTAAAAATACAACAAGACTACGCAAAAGTTTATTGAATAAAATATCTTTGGTTTACGGGGGGGGTTAATTTTATTTATTTTTTTGCATAGTAAATGTTACTGATTTTTATTTAGACATAAAAAATACTTTGATCCAAAAACATTTTAAACTAGTGGGGAGTGGAATTTTTTGTTGTTGTTGTTGAATGAGTGCGTTTATTTATTATGTCGGACCGATTCGCCTAAATTAGTATCTCGATGTTTTATCTTTTTTTACCGATAGCACAAGCACATATCACGTGTTGTAACTTGTCTTATGGTGCTGGTGCTCTGGGTGCAAGCTGGACTGGCACTAGTGTTTCTTCCTTGCTGATGACATACATTGAAAAAAAAATAAGAGTTAGTTTCTTTTTTTTTCCGGACGTCTACAAAAATAAAAAGAGTTTTTAAAAAAACGCCTAGGATACTTCGTTTTATTATCAGTATAAATGTGGGGAATATCGTTCATCTTGAAGATAAATTATCTTCGTTGTTGTTGCTCCCTTCCCGTCTGCTAATATTTTTCGCGTGCCTCCAGTTTACATTATTCTTCATTAAATTATATCGGAACTTTTTGTCTCCTATCTTTTATTATTATTATTATTATTAGATATTTAGTGACCGTGATTTTTTTTTGTGTGTAAAAGATTAAAAAAAAAAAAAGAAAAAGACGAAATAGATTGATTTTTAATGGCGGAAAGGCTGCAAAAATTGCGTTTCGTTTCATTTTATATTGAACCGTTAAATTACTTTCGATCATTTACAATTATTTCTGTTTATTTATTTATTTTCTCCTATTTTATTAATTATTAGATATTTGGCAAAAAATGTGGGATTTGATAGTCTGCAAGTATTAGATTTAATGAATTTGAATATATTTTTTATTTAGTGACTATTCTGTTCGGTCGGTTGGTTTAACGCATTTAATTTCACCAAGTTAAATTTGATTGTTTTCGAAGACTTTTGTTTGAAATGATTGAATTACTTCCCTTGATTCCATGATTTACTAGTTGTCGACCCCGCCGTTCGGTCGCCATTTTGCTCATTTACTTGTTATCTTCACATCGAACAAGGTGAGTTAGCGACGTGTATAATCACTCTTTTCTCTTAAATATCTCCCTTCATAACACTTCAATATTGAACATATTTTTCTTATACTTTACTCCCTTGTTTTATTTTGTAATAAAAACAAACTTTCTTTGTTTTCATAAATCTCTCCCCTCTTTAACGTTATTGCTTGATATTTTTTGTTAACATTCCAATTTTCCGTTAGATTTTTATTATGTTTTTCTGTAAATCTTTATGGAATGACTGCGAAATGTTTTTGTTTATTTGACTCCTAAGTAAACAAATGATTAGTAATTTAAAGAAATGTGCTGATCGCATGTTCTTAGCTTTTGCTAACTGGTCTGCCCGCCGCCGATAATTGCCGCCTGCTCACACAAACGATTATAATTCAGTGTCATATTGCAACCTTTTAACAAATACAAACTTCTATTTATAATTCATCAATGGTAATTTTTCTTGTTAAAACCGACATTAATAAAATAAAACTTGTTCTCTTTACTAACATTTTTGGAGTTTTCTGAAAAATACTGTTTCCGACTCATCCGTTCCCATATTTTCGTATTTTCCAAACAAACACTCATTTTTATATAGTCATTCATTATTCGCTAAAGTTAATAAATGAAAATTGTAAACAAATCTTTTTTTTTTCAATTGTTAATGTCGTAAACAACTTATGAGCCAAGTTAGCTTTTTGATTTTATTTCTTTTCATTTTCACAACCGATTTCTTGTTTGTTATCTCCTCATTGTCACTTTTTAGCTGCTGCTGCCGAGCAGAATAAGAATGAATAAAGTAATGTTTATTTGCTTTTTTTTTTCATATTGTATTTCTGAAATAAAAATTCAATTTTTAAAATTGATAATTTTATTCTTAAGATTGTGCGTGAGTTTCTTTTTTTTTTTTTACCTTATTCCTGATACGAAGATGATAATAACAAAGCATTAAAAAAGCTTTTTTTTAGCAAAAAAAGTGCTAAAGTAGCCCTTTAAAATAATGAATTGAATTCAATTTATTTAATAGATTTTTTTAAAATGCTAACTTTTTTCCCACCGACAACTCACTGGCTTAGTTGTTTGTGGACCAAAATATATTTTGTTCTCGATATTAGGTCAGAAGCAAGAGGGATAAAAGATTGACCTAAATTCAAGCAAAGCAAATAAGTAAATTTTATTTTAAATAGAAAATTCAATTTTTTTTTCATTAACACTAACAGTTTATCTTGCATCATCCACCCAGCCCACACACACTAATTAATTTGCATTCATTTAAAACTTTTGGGCAATCCGTTTTTTTATATTTTTTGCAAACAAAATAAATTTATTGATCAATAGTTGATTTAGATGAAGGTGCGATAGGTCAGGTGTGTTTTTTTTTTTGTTGTTTTTTTTTTTTTGGGGGGGGGTTACCGACTTCTTATCACCCGACTATTCATCACGGTCTTTTCATCACGTCGACAAACAACTCATTACCCCGACATCAAGTGATTTCATCATCATCACCTCAAAGAAAAAAAAATTACATTTTTCATGCAATTATGTCATTTAAGTAAATTATGCTTTTATTATGTTAAATTTTTGCTTCTTTGGCAATTTTGGGGGTATTTTTGCGAGAGATTATTAAAATCTATAAAGCGAATATCATGCATTTTTTTCAAACTTTTTAACAAATAAACAATAAAAAAAACATATATTTAAACTAATTTATTTTCTATTTTTTAATTAAAAATCCTAACAAACTTCTCAAATAGTTTCACTTTAACTTAATGTAAACAAACATTACCAAAATTAAAAACAAAAACATTAAGAATCTAAAAAAAAAACACTTTTTGAAAATAATTATTTTGTTTTAAACGACACAATAGCAGAACTTTAAATAAATATTAATAAAATAAAAGTTAAAAGTAATACTGTTCATAAAACGGCACATTTTCTATTATAATCCTAATAATGTTATGAAAACAATATCGCTCTATTTGAAAAGTTAACAGTTTAAAAAAAAAAAAAAAGTTTTAAAAAAAGCTTAAAAACTTCTTTTTCAAAAATAAACAATAAAACTGTTTTATTTTATTTCATCAAGAACATAATTTTTAAAAATCTAAAAAAGGAAACAAATTTTTTTTTAAAAAGAAAATAATTAAAAAATGTTTTTCTTTAACTTACACGTGATTATTCTTTTAAAAATTAATTAAAATTAAAAATTAATTGTGATGAAAAGCCTTGGAGTGATGAAAAAAACACGTGATGAGAAGTCTAGTTATGAATAGACAGTGAGTCTGTTGTCGTTGAGTATTCGGGTGATGAGAAGACCGTACACCTTTATAACCGAGTCTCTACTTAGTATCAAATTTTTAACTAAAAAAAAAAACTTGTAATTCTTCTAAAGCTCATTGACTACTTAGAAAATGTGATTTAGTTTTTTGTTATTCCTAAATAAAATGAGCAAAGCTCAAAGATTTTTCAAAATTCAGTATTTATAAACTTTATATTTTTTTAAAAATCTATTTGTTTTTTTATTTCCCTAAAAGCTGTTTAATTGCACTTACTGGTCTATTCGGCAAAGTGCACTTAGTAAAACTCTTCAATTAACTTTTTAATTGTTGAGAAAATATTTCAAAGGAAATATTTCTTAAAAAAAACAATAATTAAATTGTTGAAATCAATTAAATTATAATTTTGTTTTTGTTTTATTCACATAATCAAAACTTTTAAAATATAGATTTTCCAAAACAATGTAACGAAAATTTATGCACAAAAAGATTAACAAAATATGAAATTGATGAAATTTAAAAACATAAAAATTCAAAATATAAATTTAAAAACCAAATGTATTTTTGAAGGTCAATTCGATATTAATTTTGCCAACAACTGAAGCAAAACCAATTTTTTGGAACTTTCTTGGTTGTCATATTGACACATACCATTCTAAACATTGATCACATCCAATCATTTTTAATTCCCTGTCACATTCTAGGCAAACTTTTTTTTTCTTAATTTTTGAGTTATAGAACTAAATCCTTGTATAAGTGGGGGGAAGATATCTTTAATTATTGCATCTGCATCAGTGCATATGAGAAATGAAGGTTATTTATTTATTTTTTTTTTTTAAGTCATTGATCACATTGTTAATTTCTTCCCATACGGTTTGTCATAGGGTTCTAATTCTCACCAAATCTATGCGCATGTACTAGCACAGTTGTGCAAGAAAGCTGACTTCATTAAAAAATGAATTATAGTTTCTTATACTGTAGCTTATTTTTAATTTAAAAAATTAATTATGTATAAATGAGTTTTAAAGATTAATCCAAGAAATTAAATATATTTTTCCTTTTTACAATGTTGTTTATACTAAAAACTTTTTTTCTCTCTATTATTTAGGTTGAAAACATCTAATTAAAATCATGGCTGATGATTTTGATGTAGAAGCTATGCTGGAGGCTCCTTACCGCAAAGAAGTAAGCTTGGTATTTATCACATTTTATACACATTCTTTTTGTCTATACTATATAATTCAACATAATAAAATGAATTATTTTTTTTAAATTTAAGAATTAAAAGTTCAACTATTCTAATTTTCAAATACAAAAATGTATTGCTTTGTGTCTGCATAATTGCATTTTGCTTTGTTTACAACATGCATATCAGTCTGGATAAAGAATAAGATTTTTTTTTTAAACAAATATCCTTTATCATTCTTAGATTTAATATTTTCATCACTATTTAAAAAATTAGTTTTATGTCATATGGTATTATTTATATATATTGCTTTGAGGTTCCTACATTAATTAAACATTTGGAACTTCAGAAATATAATCCATAAAATTCAATCCTAATAAATTCATTGTTTGCTTTTGGTTTAGTACTCTTAGGAAAGGTTTCAATTCTTTCATCATCACATCTATGAGTTACAACTTATAATTCATTTGCAAAAAAGTTTATCTTTAATCTTTAGATTTATTTTTAATCTTTAGATGAAATGGATTCTCGAAATATTTCTTAGAATAGTTTTCATGTACACAAATTTAACCTTTTAACAGTTCTACCTAATATTATATTATAATTAATATTATAATAAATGTTTAATTAAAACAACTATTTTCTGAAAACATTTTACATGCCAAAAGGTATTCAAGGTGCTTGGAAACGTAATTACTACAAATAATTTATCAAATTCATAGCAACTTAAAAAAAAGATTTGGAAACATTTATTTTTTGTGAAAACTGCAAGATTTATTTTGTTTATATCTGCTTAATTGCATTCAACTATGCAGTCTCATTGTACATTTGTACTTAATAACTCAGTTCAAAGTCTCCAAAATAGGAATCTGATTACCAGCAATTTTCTTAGAAATTCCAATTTCTATGTATTTAAATGAATGGAATAAAATAAATATACATTATACCCCTCCAAAAAAAAAAAAAAATCACCAATCCAAATCAAATAAGAATTGAATATTATTTATCTTAAAATTTTGTAAAATGTTATTCTATGTTTGAAAATTTAATCAATTTTTAGAAACTATATTCCTTTGAACATCGTAAGCTGAGAAATTAGAGTATCTAAAAATAATACTAAAAGTCTAGTAAAAAGATAACTATGCAATGGGTGAAATAAAATAGTTTTATTTTATTTTTTCTAATTGGAATCTTTTGCTACCTTCTATGAGGGGTATTCAGAAAGTAGTGCCTACTTCTCTTAGCAGTAACACAACAAAACTTGACACAGTTATTGGTCTTTCTCTGCTTAGGAACCACCAAGAATTGTGCTTTTCTCCCGTTTAATGCAGCTCTGGACACTGGTTTTATAAAAAAAAAAAAAGCCCAGGTTGGTCCTCCAACCACAACATGACTTAAGAATGTAAGGCTGCGTCATCTGCAAAAAATTTTCCTTTCAATAACATCTTCATGCATGGGAAGAAGTGAGAGTCATGATAGAGGATCCATAGGAAATTGCCTGTGCTTCTGATCAGGCAACATGTGTACTATGGACTGAAGTGTTGTCTGCTAATCTTGCCTTTATTTGTACTTTTGATAGCTTCTCTTAATTTCTTCAAAAATGAAACATAATAGACTCCTGTATTATTTTTTGCTTGAAAATCTCTCATCACCAGTCTTTCCTGGTCCTATGAGACCATGAAGCATGAATTTAGTAGCGGAGGACTGCATCATTTCCTTCAATGGTGATGCCAAACCCAAGTGCTTCTACTGTATTGACTTGGCTTTGTTCTCTGAATCATAATGACAGGCCAAGTTTTTTTCCCTTTGTTAACAGTCTTTTGAAAAATTTTGACTCATCTTCTTGGTACATCTCCAAATTTAACTTGAATCTATCTGACAGACATCTTATGCATTTGTAAATGGTCTTAAATGATAATTTCTACAGGTACCCTATGCTAATTTCCAAAATAGCAGCCTCGACTTTATTTGACATGCTGCATCAATGGCAGAAGAGTGTGACCCAATCTGAGGTCTGTTTCCACATATTTATGGCCATCTTTAAATTCACAATGTCAGCGTTATTCAAGGTCATATGATGAAACATCATTACTATATGTTTCTTTCATTTCATCAAAGCCAAACGACTGCACAACACTCAACAAGCCCCGTTTTACACCTCAGTTCAAACATCTGTAAATAAGATACCACAATTTGTTCAGAGCTGTAATTTGTCACACAAAACATCATTACATCAATTTATCACACAGAAAACATCATTACAAATGCGAAATTTCAATTAGATCAGACAACTCGCAATGGGTCAGGGGCATTACTTATTAAACACCCCACATACACTCCTTTATGGAAAAATAATATGATTACACATTTTTATCATTTTCTTTTTTTAATATTTGACAGTTACTTTCTCTTATAGGAAACAGTTTTTTTAAAAAAATATTAAAGATCTAAATAACAAAGATAATCCGCTGCTGCAAATATTTTTCAGACATTTTGACAAAAATCTTTTATATTAGATTAAGTTTTTAATAAGTTTATTTCCTTCTGCCTCTAACCCATAATTAAAAATAGGATAGAAAATTAAAAATTTTAAAGTGAAAATATTTGTTCTAACTAGTCAAAATCTGTAACTGCTTAAAAATCTACTAGTTCTACTAAATTGATGAAAAATGAATCTCACTGACATTGTTTTTCAACTGTTTATGGATTAAATCTTTTTGTATGATGTTTTTTAACCTGTTAAGCATTACTTTTAAATCATACATTTTTATAGTTAGCATTATCTTGAACACCAAATGCTTTAGATGTGAGAATAACTTTAAAAATGTTCCAAATGCTTAACAGGTTAGACGAATAGGAATTTAGAAAGTTGACTTGGTTCAATTAATCCTTGCTGATTAATTTTTTTTTTCAGATATTAAAGACTTGAAGTCTGTTTTGAGCAGCAAATAAAATGATCGGTTGCTAATACAGATATACCAATTCAATTGAAAAAAATATCCAGATTAGTAGAAAATATTTTTCAGTCTTTCAGCTTCTAGATGTTCAGTGCTTAGATTTTAAGAATTTGAATAGAATTGATTGTACCAACCAACATAAAATATTATTTTCTAATCATCATATCTCACTGTAATCTTGAATTCTAATCTGAGATTTGCAGTTGAGATGAGGTAAGTATGTTGTTGATTGAATCTAATAGTTTATTTATATCTCTATGCATAAAACTAGCCTTTAACCCTTAAAATTATTTTAATTTCTCCAAAATAAAATGGTCGATAAAATATCAAATATGTTTTAGAAGAAAATCAAAATTTAACATGGGATTCTACTAGAGTTGACTACATCGATATTTAAGCATTGAAGAAAAAAAATTAAAATTACTTGTTTATAATGTGTCTAGATTAGGGAAAGGAGAGTGAATTTTATTTTTTTTTTTATTAAAAGCTACAGGAATTCATCTTTTTATAAGTATCTAAAAAAAAAACCCCAAAAAAATTTCAAATCATTCCCATTTAAACTTCTTTTTTTTTTACTTTGACATCAAATTATAAAATTCAGTTTAAAAAATGACTCAAACCTATGACATAAAAATTTTTAATCATTATTTCAATCATTAAATAAAATTGTAAAATTTAAATACTAAGAGAAATTATTTAAAAAATTAAATTTAAACTGAGGTATTAGAAAATTCATAACAATCAGCTACTGGGGTTACAATGGGGTTATGACCATAACCAATTTTAAAACCCTTACTTCATAGTAAAACAGATGCAAATTTTCATAACTAGGTTAATATTAAATTAACTTCATTTTTACATTAACAATTCTGAAATTGAAACAAAAAAAACTAAATTTTATAATTATAATTCAAATTATTTTAAGAAATATCCAAAATTATATTGAACAATGGAGGAAAATATTTTTGAAATGAATTTTAAGAAATCATTGATTAAGAAATTAAATACTTATAGTAACTCAAGAAAAATGCAGCTTAGGATTTTTTTAAGATAAAACATTGATTTATACTAACTGGGCCTGTAAAAAAACTTCACAGGTTAGCAACAGGTATAACTTTGTCCTTTCCTTATCATTTAAATTGGTTTGTCTGAATAACTTGAAATGACATTCTGAGTGTTATTAGCAAAAAACTGTTTATTTTTAATTTCTTACAAAAAAAATCTAACATCAGAGGTAAAAAAAAAACTTTTTTTTTTAACCCTTTTGACCGTAAGAGGTCGATCAAAGGAAGAAAAACAAAAAAAAGATACACTGACATTTTGACCCTAATATGTTTTTTAATAGAAAGGCTCTGAGTGACTACTTAGTAATATTACTAAGTCAGGGTCCAAAGTTGGAAGTTGAAATATCGTTGAAAAGTGTCTTCTTTTGCCTGATGACGCCAGGGTCGATATATTGGTTCTTTAGGGTTTAAAGGGTTAAGTAACATGTTTTTGTCCAATCAGAACATTGGTAGCCCTTTTCCTAATAAGCAACATAGTGATTTTTGTGAGCAAAGTCAGTATCAAATTATTTGTATTTTGCTCTTATATAAATAATGCTGCTAATATATTCTCAAATGTAGGAAAATTTTATGAACCAGTCTACAAAGACTGTGTGAATATATTAACAAATTTATTTTTTCTGTAATTTTTTTCTACTTTTATGATATATAATTTTTAAAATATTGGAAGTAGTTCTTTTATAAATTAAAGTAATAACTATAATTTTTATTATTTAGAAGGTGCTCTTTTATCTTGATTTTAAATATAATTGCTTAAGAATAGATTAAATTTTTAAAATCCTAAACTGTATTAAATCTTCCTTATTTCATAAATGTAGTAGCACCAAGATTCACGTTAGTTTGACTTTTAAGTTAGAATAAATATTTTACATCAGAATTGCTGTCCTATTTTATTATAACTTATAGATTATGATCTGTACTCCTATCCCAAATTATTACTATTTGTTCAATTCTAATTTTCATATATTATAATCAAAAACCCAATTTTCAATTTTGATCAGATTATGCTTCTTATAAAATCTACATTTTGTATAAATTTTTTCAGATAACAGTTGTGAGAATTTGAAAGGATGCATCAATGCAGAATTTGATTAAAGAATTGTCCTCCAACTTTTCATTTATATTGTTGCTTTCAACTCTACAATAAACACTCTAAGTACTTTTTGTTCTTTTATAAAAAAAAACTTGATATGGCTCTTGTAGAGATAAGATTTTGAAAATAATTCTTCATAAACCAAAAAAAAATAACATGACTTTGTTTATTATAAACAAGATTTTTTTGAAAATTAATTCCGTTTATTATTTTACAACTAAAAATGCTATGCTATTGTAATGAGCAGCCATTGACAGTTATTTTTTTTATCCATATAAATTTCATTCTAAGATCAAATAAATGAAATTACCAACATTGATTTAAAGAAAATAAAAACTAAACAGTTAACCTATGGAAATGCTTTTTAGTAGTTCAAAAGTAATTTGGTGTTAGCTATATGACGTTTTCCATTCATGTTCTTCATGTGTATATACAATTTTAAAGCAGTTGGAAATTTAGATTTCACGTTTTTGTTTCTTTAATTCTTATTGATGATCAGAATAAATGCTAATAATTAGTACTTTAAGGAGCATACTATTAATCTTTTTAACACTTTATTTTATTGTTTGGTAGAAATGTGTATCTATAATTTTATTTTGAAATATCATATACTGATGAATAAGAAATATTACCAAATTCTATAGACTTTATTTTAACTCGAGGATTATTGACTATTGCAAAATATCTAACAAAATTGTTAGTATTTTAAAGATGTCCTATACTTCATAATTTACCCACATTAATCTAGATTTTTTTTTTAATTAACTAAAATTCTTTAATATATTATCATAAATTTTGATTAAATATCAAGTCTAAATTAATCTTAAAATATACATTTAAAACTCTCAGAAGTATGTTATATAAATTGGTAATTTTGAATTTGTTGAATTTTTTTGACGTATGAAATTCTATTTAAGAATAATTCAAGTTTTTAAAAATAGAATCTTGTATGTGAAACTAAAAATATTAATAGATTAATGGCTTGATATTAAAAATTCTTAAACTCATCACAACAGTATGATTAAAATCAGTAAATGATATTTCTATTATTGATTAAATATTTTTTATTAAATTTTGTTTTGATCTGAAATTGAAGTTTGCCCATCCCTTTTGTCATAGGGATAGCATCAGAGATGACCCAGACCTGCTGAAAGGAAGATGTCCCCAGCACTGAAGAAATATCAAGACTTTTGTACTTTTTATACCAACTGAAAACTCCATTTTTGGTCTATATGGGTAAATTCAATGGGGGTTGTTAACTGTAAATAATTTGTGATCTGTTGGTTCCTTGTGTTTTTTTTTGTTTTTTTTTATACTTAAAAGTCTCTTGTCAATTTAATTATACTTTGTAAAATACTTAAGTGTATTTTATCAAACATCTGTTTGCACTCTTTAAACAAAGCAAACTAACTTTTGATGAGCATATTTTACATTAGTTAAAAATATCTTATAAATTTTATAAGTTATTCTTATTAACAACTTGAAGAATTTTAGTTCTTCAAATATTATTACTAATTAAAATTCAAATTTTTGGAGTAAATTAAATATTCTTGAATAATATTTTTCAAAATTAACTTAATATTATAGCTGAGTTTGCATAAATAGATGTCTGCTGAATCAAGTTATTAAAATAAACAAAAAATTATCTGCCAGTAGAATTTGAAGAAAAAATAGAAGCTTCTGCCTTTTGTGCAAAATAATAAGTTTACATTTCTACATACTAGGAACCAGCATTTCACTTCATTTACTAATTGAATGGGTTTACTAATCCTACATGTCATTAAGTTTCACAAATATTTTTTTTAATTCATGTTATGAATAGAGATTTTTTTTCAGCTTTTTATTGTCCACTTGAAGATTTACAATTTCCATTCCAAATTATTAAAAAAGATTACTAATTGCCTTTTTTCTTTTGCAGGATGATGGAAAACAAGATGGCAGATCAGATAAAGAGAGAAGGTAAGTTAAAATCCTTTTCTTTATTTCTACCATAAGATTTTTTTTCTTCATTGGTTATATGCTGAGATTAAGTTATTTGTTTGGTTTTTGGTTTTTTTATATTCTAGTCATAGGCAAAGCTGTGCATTTTCAACTAATAATAATAATTAGGTTTTATATGAAATTTATAAAATCGTGGTGATTCACAATTTTCTAAAAATTTTCATTTTCTGGATTATCAAAAATTTGATGTGTATTGTAAATTTTGATAAAATAATTTTAATGCAGTGGATTCTGTCGTATCCGACCTCCTCTATTGCTATAAAAAAAAAAAACAGTTGCATACAGCAGTTTCTCACTAAAAGCTCATGCATGACACATCAACAAACCATGCATAGAAAAAGTCAATTATGAGTGGCTGCTGACAAGGGTTGCAAACAGCAAGATCCACTGTAGGATTTATTCAATATACATAATACTAATAAAACTATAAAAAAAAAAAAAGAAAAAACTATCAGCTTTGCCAATGATTTAAAATATTTTTTTTAATTTTCCACTTTTTCACGTGGAAGTGGATTCATCTTTTGAATTAAAATCCATTTTTAAATGAATCCTGAATTATATCATTCTTTAAACCAGTATAATCTGAGATTTTTATCATTTTTTTTTTAGAACTCCTGGGTGACATATAAAGTAAAATACATATAAATACACAAAATCCCACCTGTTTCAGATACCCTTGGACCCATGTGACAAATGGATGTGAAATTCTAGCACTGAGAAGTTGTGAGGACATATCTTTGAATGTTATTGATTTTGCAGTACAAAAAAAGTTTCCTTCAAATTTTAGTTAGGAATATTTTAAGGCAAACTGTCATGATTCCTATTTAAGCTTTTTAGATATTTAGTACTTTTCCTGAAATGTTATTTCTTTATTTAGTGTATACCAGTGGGAAAAAAAATTCACTGCTAGGCTTTTTTTGTTTCCCTTTGGCATATTTCATATCTAAAATGTTAATTACAATATATTAGTTAATGCTGCCTTATCTGGTGATATACAAAGTCAATGTCCTATGCAATATTCTCAAAGGATATACACTTAATGATATTGTTAACATTTGTCATTAATCTTTTTATAGATATGTTTTTTTTACTTGCCTCTTTCTTTATAGATTTTTATGGAGATAAGTTATATTATGTTTCTCTTGAAAATGAATATATGAATTCAAAATTTAAACTTACTGTTTGATCTTGCATTATTTATATACACACCTTTCTATCTGAATATATATATATATATCTGAATATATATATATATATATATATACACACACACACACACACACACATACATATTCTGTTGAGAGTACTTTACTTGCACTTATAATTATTACTCAATATCATTGATAGAGCGTGTGTAGCAGATAAGTTTAAACGCAGTCAGTGGCCCTCAGTGACTGTTGGATTCTCCCCTGTATAGACATCAGAGATCATATATGTAAATGATCCCTGACAAATTGGATAATTCTAAATTCTTAACAATATGGAATATTTAAGTATTTGTATGTGTTCCTTAACTTAATTATTAGTTATTAAAATTTGTGTTTTTTTTACAAATCTGCACAATAATAAGTTTAAAATTTTTAAGTATTGAAATAATTTATAAATCAGTTTTTAATTAAAGTCTACAAGCTTTTTCTGTTATTTTTAAACCAATTTAAATTCACTATATCTCTTAAAACTTTCATTATCAAATATTCATATAAATTAAAATAAATTTTATATTTAATTTAGTTAAATCGTCAATAGACTTGTCTTTTAAAGATATATAATTTTTAATATAAGCTTGAAATAATTGCTGTAACTTAGTTACCTAAACATGATTAAAAATACTTTTCACTATATGTAATGTTGATGTTTCTTAATTTATATAAGTATATGACATGAAGCTATTTTTATGAGAGGATTTAGTCAAGACTGGTTATCCTTAGCTGAACCATAATGCTGACCTATTTAGAGTATTTTAAATGCATTCACCTTTTAGTCACACTCCAAATCAACAATTACTCAAGCAGCTTACCCTACTTTATCTTAATTACTTTGTAATAATTATTATATTTAGAAAAATCTCTTACATGAACTGATCTGAGGACACTTTATTTTACTTACCTATATGTCTATGTATGTAAATATATACCTACCTGGCTTTATAAGGAAAATACGTATTTTATACTAATGTTTACTGTTTATGAAGTAGTTTAATCAATGTATTTCTGATTTTAATTTTATAGGCACTAAAACATTGTACCAATGGCTATGGACTTCCTGTAATGAATATATTCAACATTTCAATAACATGTAAAAAAAATCTTGCAAATAAAGATAATTATGCATGATTTTTTTTTTGTATAATTTCTAATGATTATTTTTTAAAAATGTTTTCTAGTAGTGATATTTAATGAAACTTTAAAATAAAGGGATCATTATAAGAATTAAAAATGTATTTGCTTAATCTTAAATTAATTTTAAAAAATTTTTTTTTATTGAAAATCATTTATTTTACTGATGTAAGCATTTTAGATAAAATTATAATCAGTTTTTCTTCTATGTTAGGAAAATTTAATTTTATGATCTGATTAGTCAACTTCAATATAATCTATTTTCAGTAATAGCCTGAAGTTTACCAGAGTATTTAATCAATTATCTTTGTCTACTTTGATGCATGATATATATACTTATTAAAACCAGATTGTTGTTTTTACAAAACCATATATTCTGTAGTTCTTTAGAAAATAAAACAACTGTTTATACATAGAGCTCTACAGAAAAATAAACAACAATAGTTATTTTCAGAAAGAAGAAAAAAAGGATGCAGACCACTAAAATTTGCATTTAAATAATAGGCTTCCTTGACTACCATAGAGAAAAACATTGGAAATGAATTTAGTAGAGAAAAGCATTGGCAACAAATTTAGTAGAAAAAAAGCATTGGCAACAAATTTAGTAGAGAAAAGCATTAGATTTTGTTATTCATATACTGCATGGTTTATTGATCAATATAACCTTAATATTTTATCATCTTAATCTGATATCGTTTATTAGTCTTTGTTAGATTAAGAATGATGTAATTTCCCTGTCTATTCTTTTATTTTAATAAATTATCACTATATTCTATTATAATTTCACTTTTATTTTTGTATATATCATAACTTTGAATAATGTTTAGGAAATAGGTTATGAATTATAAACTTATTTAGATTTCTAATTACCAAATGTTTTGTAGAAGTATATTAACTAAATTGAGACTTTTTTAATGAAAATCTAGTCATTATTTAATCAGGATGAACTTTAAGTCTCCAAATTTTAATATGTATTAATAGAGAACTTTTTAAAGCTTTAATTTTATGCCCTTTGTTTTCATCTTTTATGGTTCATTTATTTCTCAGAATTTTTGTTTAAAAAAAAATGACATTGTACTAAAATGTTTGCTGCTTCTACTTTATAGCTTTGTTTTTGTTGTTTTTTTTTTTTAACAAATGCTATTTAAACTAATTTTAAGATTTATAGAAAGTTTTTTTTCCTAATTTTACTTTAATGATTAAACTTTTAATATCTATCTTGAATCATGAATATTCTTTACTTGTTTTATTGGTTTTGTTGCTATTTATCTGAACAATTTATTTATATTTTTTGCTAGGCTGTTTTCCTGCTCACACACACTCACACACGCATATTTCTCCCATAACAGGAAAACAGAGCAAGTAAATGAACAAAGACAAGTTGAAATTGTAAATAAAGATCTTAATGCTTAAACAATGTATGTAACAAAAACTGCTGATTTATTTTTATGTCCAATTGTAGTTAAACATGAATTCTAAAGCAAAAAATACTTCTCAACCATCTTCAAATTTTTATGATATGTCACTGAGTGGCAAATTCTAAATTAGTCTTAGTTTAAATAATTTGATTGAAAGTAAAAATGGCCATACAAATAATTTTGTAATGAATATATATTTCTGATAAGCATGTTTAATAAAAAGTATTTTTTATTCCCATAAAGTATAAATAGTTTATAAATTTATTACTTAAAATTAGTTAACTACAAAATTGAGAAAAGTTATTTTCAGTTAAACTTACAAGTATTATTTTCACATTTTTTTAAAAATATATAAGCCCATAAAATAGTGTGAACTTAAAACTAAAGATCTTTACTGTAAAGTTTTAATTTGAAATCATTTTATATTCTACCATTCCAATTTGATTTTAATTGGTTTATTTTGGAATGTTTTTCCTATAACATTTACTTGTAAGTGATTTGTGTATGTACTTTCCATAACAAGATTAGGCAATCGTCACCCTTTTAGTTGATTTTATTTCAGAAATTGATGTGGATATTTTGGTAAGTATTGGGAATTGCTACAAAAAATGATTTTATGCCTGTGCATTTTAGATACTTATTAAATGTTAAGGAAAAACATTTGTAAATTAAAAATAAAGAAAACAAACAACAAAAACTTAGCCATTTAAATTAATTATTTATTTTTTTTGTAACAAGCAATACAATCTCTCTAAATTGTATATTTGCTAATTAGAGCGGCACATTGTTTTGTTTTTTTTATGAATAACCTGTTTAAGTTCATCACTTCATTAAAAATAAAAATGCAATGGCAAACATTTTGCTTCCAATTGCTATAAATTCCACCTATGAATGATTGCAATTTTCTGTTCATTGCAGGCAACGTAAACTGCCTTCCTTTCTCCTCAAAGAAAGTATAATTTGAATTTATTCCCTTTTTGATTTTTCCTCTGGTTTTCTGTCTCTCCTCGCAGGCTGCTAGTAATGCTTCACATCTCACCACATTTAATCTGGACAATCTCAAAACTTGAAAGTTACTTTTTGGATATTGAAAGTCTACTAGCAACATTATTTGTGTGTGTTATAAACCAAAATATTTGCTACTATTTTATCAGTTTTTATTTTAGATTCCATAGATTCATTCTAACCTGTGTTTTAAGTTTGCCAAATAAAAGATTTGGTTTCATTTCCTTTCAGTGAGTCCTTAGGTTTCTTAGCAGGTAAAAACCTGATTATCTGCTGTTTGAAGAGTTTATATCATCCAAACTTTTCCTGGTTTAATTTTACAGGGACTCTGGCTGGATGGTGTATGTCATTCATAAATGTTGTCTTTGTAGGGTTGCCTATGGGTCCAAGCTGGAGGCTTCACAACAAAAAACATTAAAACTTGTAAAAATTGTAGGCTCCTTCTAATAATTTTGTTATATATTGGACTTATAGGTGTCAATTTTGGTCTCATATTGGCGAGAGATGTGAAAGTATTCATGCTAGCTGAAAGCTAAGAACAAACAGATCAGGTATGTGAGTTGGCGCTCTGATAGTTAACTCTGCTTAGAAGAGTTAGCACTTCATAATTCGGTGTCTGTTAAGGAGCATTAGCTGCCAGTGCTGCAGGTTCTTCCTTTAACACCCTTTATCAGTAGGATTAATGGGAAATTCATAGCTATATAAAACAATATCCAGGTTTTATCATTAAATGGGTATGAGGCAGCTGTTATTTATTATTAACCGCATAAGTTGAATAGCTTAAGCTGACTTTAGTGTTCACTTGCTGAATTATTTTTTTTCTCTGTCAATATTTGGACAGTTGATGCAATCTTATAATAATAATAATAATTCTTATTTATACTTGATTTTGCTAAAACATCTGTAAAGGCACTAAGTGTCATTTAAGCTAATCCACTTTTGTGCAGCTGTCTCTAAATTTTCTTCACATTATTTTTGAAGTCCGTGTCATAAATTATAATTTTGATAGGTTTACAAAAACATATTTTCTTTCTCCACATTTTTTTTATTGTATTAAATTGTACCTATTTAAAAATTTAATAGCTAACTAAAGATAAATGTATCACTCAAAAATAGTTTAGCAATTATATAAGTTATGAGAGGTTATAGATTTCTTTAATATTACACTGACCAACAAAAAAAAACATTTATTGCACCTAAGATGTTTCAAATGTTTTTACCTAAATTGAAAGTGCTGATTCCAGAAATGCTATCACTTTTTTTTTTTATCAGGTCTTGCTTTTTGCTATTGAAAACCCCTCTGTGTAGGAAGCCAATAGCTACCATAAAGACAAGCGAATAGAAGAAAGATATTTATGAAATCACTCCAGAATATTCACAATTAAAGCTTGTTATAAAAAATTACTAAGTATAAGCGTCATTAGGCATAAATTGATATTTTACTGATTTTTCTAGAATGGAAGGTTCCGGAATCATCCCGCTTGATAGACCAACAGTTGTCTGTAAAAATGGTGGCACCTAAACAACCTTGACAGTTAACTTCCATGTTGCTGATGTCTTGGTAGAACCACTTCCCTTGCTGACATCACCTAGATTTTCAGGAAAACAGAAATTTGTCTCATTAATTTTGAATCTGGAGTCCATAAAAAATCCAGAATTTTTCTATGGTTATGCCTGGAAATTTCATGCAAATATAATTCTCTACTTTTTTCAAGAAACTTCACAAACTGTTTCATAATGCCAAGCTTTATGTGAATATGTGGAAGGCTTTAGCAAAGGAGAAGCCAGAACATTGAGACTGCCAGAAATCAATGCACACAGACCAATCTCTTTTTATCCAGTATTCTGTTCTTGCCCTACAATTCCACAAACACAAGGCGCAAGGAAATTTTGTTTAGCCACCTCGTAGCCCCCAAAGAAACACAAACCATTTTCAAGTCAACACGTATGATCTATTGGTTCTGTCTGTATAGAAATCATTTCAGAACTCATTTGATTTTGTCATACTTTTCCTTGTTGGTTATTGATTGGCCTAGAGCAGGGGTGGGGAACCTTTTTGTGCATGAAGGCCGTATTACAATTCATCATCCCTTTTGAAGGCCGCATAAAATTTTT